>CAWUFW010015863.1:0-338431 GCA_963921515.1 Calotriton arnoldi | reverse complement strand
TAGTTTTGGCGAGGTGTACCCGGGGCAGGTCACTACCCAACCTGGGGCTGCAATCAGCCCCTCCCTACCTCTAGAGGTCCCCATTCCATCGGAGCCTCCAGCTGCATCCCCTGCAACCTGTCTCCCTCATCGTAGCTGCCAGGTTGACACCTACATTGGCTCTGAACCTGAGGCACCACACCACTCATGTTCAACCCAAACCCCTCCCTGTGTTGTTCCGTCTGTGGCTCTACCAGAGGACTTGATGTGGGCATGTGAGGGTCAGCCAGACATGTCCTCTTGCATCATGCTGCAGATGTGTCTAGAGATGCGCATGCTGTGAGAGGAAACTGCCCGAGCCCTGGCCATCCTCACTGCCAGTGTCAATTCCCTGACTGTAGCCATGTCGACATTCGTATCCCAACCTCCTTCCCACACCACCGTCAGTCTCCCCCTGTCCATTGCACCACAATGTTTCCCCCCGTACTCCTCGTGTGTCCCGACCCTGTGTGGTGCCTGTTCCTGCATTGGCCAGCCAGGAGCCCGCATTGGACTCAGAGGATCTGGACATTGTGGTACTAGAGGATGACCAGAGGCCACTTGACCTTTTGGACAGAATTTTCTTTGTGGACAAATATTTACTTTTCCCCTTGTTAATAAACTGGTTCCCCTGACGCTCCCTGATGTGTTATATTTATGTTGCCCACCCCAATCTAAGTTCCCTTCTCCTTCTGTAGTAAGAACATCATTTGTTTTCCTTTCTCCCTTCCAAACTGACTGTTGTTGTTTTTCAAATCCCACACTTTTTTTTACATAAAATCTTATTTTGAATCATACTTTCTCTATCTTGTTTAACTTCATTGTGAATGACTTGTACAAAATATGGACATGTATTTTGGGAGTCATCTGCTCTGCACATTATGGCTTGTTGCAATGATGGGGTTACACTTGTACATGTGTCACACACACACATACATCCTCACATCTCTAGGCCACTACAATTGGTATACATTTGCCTATCAGGACATGATACGCAACAGAGTCTTGACTTGTGAAGAGAATTACTTTTTATTTACACATATTCACACTGGTCAAAAAGTTTTTGGGATGTGATCAATGGGGACTGTGCTTGCGACTTCGAAATTTCGGAGGTGAGGATCGCTGTGAGGGATCATGTCTGGGTTGTCGCTGAGGTTCAGGTGGGTGTTGTGCATGTGCCTGTACAACGTGAAGTTCATGTGCAGGAGCGGATGGTGTATGTACAGTTGGTGTTTGTGCGTGGACAGGGGCAGTTTGTGCAGGTGTTGGTAGTGCCTGTTCAGGGGGTGGTGGTGGATGTACAGGCAGTGTGAGTGCCTGTTCAGGGCGCAGTGGTGGGTATGTACCCTTGCTGTGGTCCTGTGCAGTTTGTGGTACAGGTGTGTGGGTGTGATGTTCTGCAGGCAGATGTGATGGCTCCCCTCCCTGCGTTGACCGTGAAGGGAAACTTTGGATCACTTTCATCATGCCCACCATCATCTTCATGGCCAAGGCATGTGTCTTAAACTCTCTTCCCTTTGGATAGATATCATGTCTCTGATATTCATGGACATGTCTTGCCAAGATCTTCCCATCCTATCCAAAACATGGGTCAGTCTGTCTACCACCTGAGGGATTTGGAGCATGTCCTGCAGGACCTCAGACATATCTGACAGGGTAGCCCCTATGGCATGAATGCCCTGCCTCATATCTGCCTGCTGTTTGAAGAAGTCCTACTCCCACTGGCCACCATGGCCATGTGCAGGCCCTCTCTGCAGGGGTCGGCCATGGATGAGACCGCCAGGTCCAACAGCAGGGGGGAGGGTGGCAGGAGAATGGTGCCCAGGGGATACCTTCACCACAACAGGGTTGGTACTTCCCTCCGATGGTGGAGAGAATGCCTGGGATGCACTGTATAGTGAGGAATGTGTAGGGGAACCACCACGTCTGTCCCGGATGGGAGGGCTGTGAGGGAGTGATGTCTGTGTTGGTGTGTGTGTGAGCTGTGGCTGGTTAGCTCAATGCTGGGGACAGGCAATCTTTTGTTTTGGAGGAGGCTGAGGCACTTTGCTGGGCAGAGGGTGTGAGGCCTTGCAAAATGTGGGTGATGTGGGAACATTTCTGTCCATGGCATCAGAATCTTCATCCTCTGACAGGATGAACAGAGAGTCACAATCATCGTCCAATCCTTCATCCTCCTCGGGTACTTCATCCTCCTCCTATTGCACAGTACTTGCAGCCGACATTGCTGCCTGCAGGAGCAGTGGATTTTCCCCTTTAATTGCCCGTCGCCCAACACTGGTGGAAAGTCCATCCTCCTCCTCATCATCATCACCTGGAACACAGAGGTTGCAACAGGATAAGTAATTGACCTAGTATAAGATGTGGTGCAACACAAGGGTTATTTCTACTGTACTTTGCATCAACAGAATACGCACATGTGACCTGGTTTGGTTACCCCTACAAGTGACAGCGCACACCATAGCACTGAGGGGTGAAACGGAGATGTACATTGCACAAGCAAACTCACGAGCTCCAGCCACAGCTTTGTGTCCCTTTGCAATCCCCCCTGATGTCAACTGCTGAACCATGCTCCTCATAGGTTTTGTTGACGAAGCGGTCCCCGATCCAGCAGCTGTAGAGGGAAGTGACACCATTCTCAATCATCTGCATTACTAATATACAAACAGGCACATGTGACACTAATGATATGTATGTAACTTTGTAAACACCAACTGCAGGTTCTATGCAGAAGGGGATTTTGATCTTTGTCATGGTTTTGATAGGGAAACACTTCACGCCACATTTACCTGATGGACAGGTGCAAGAGGATTTCACTGCTGCAGCCAGGATGTCTTGCATTCCCCGGGATGGTGTTGTACACTGCACTGGTGTCACCCTGTCAGCAGCTGTGATGAGACATACATGTCCATATTTCAGTACACCAGATGGCAGCTATGAGCTAACATGTATATGTCATTCTCAATCACCATTGATAGGATATTCATGGACAATGTGCAGCATGTTTACCTCAATGACTTTACATGTGGGCCCCTGCTCACATGCAGCAATTGCCAGCTGTTGCCACCACACAGCACTGACATCAATGAGATGACACATCAACAGACAAACATGTGTGAGAAGGTTACTGATATTTGAAGGAAGGGGAGAAATAATGAGGACGCCACCGCATTACATTGATTACACCTTCACCGTTAAGACTGACATGTCTCATGAGTATGATGTTGTCTGTTGACAAGTTGAAAGGAGTGTACATCCACAGGCTGACCAGTTTCACATTTGCACATCATTTCAAACATTGCATTGCAGAGTTGATATGTGTGATATGCAATAGTCAGGTACATTTTGTGTGTCATTTGTGGTTCCCTACCCACGAAGTCACAAAGCTCATTTTGGAATGAGAGATCACACATTTGTTATGTCCATCCTTTGAGTGTCCTCTGTTCCCATAATCCATTTCCTACATCATGGTAGAACTAAGCTGACAACGGATGATGTCTTGTACAGCAGACATCCTAACCTCATATATTATACACTCACTTATATAGGTGGATACAGTAGAAGAGGAGGCAAGCAGCATACAACATTTGACTCGGAGCCCACACTGTGGGTAAGTTGCGAAGCTTTGATGGTTGCCGCCTACACTGGATATGCATTGTGCCTTTCAGCCAAGAGATTTTAAAATTTAACTTCCTGAAGATTCACCTTAGCAGCCCATACATCCATCACAAAAATACACAACTGGCATCAGTGCGAGCCTCATCCACACCAATTTCAATATGATTTGTCCATTGGAATTTTGCTAGGGAGTTTTCATATCATAGAATTACAATCCAGTTGTGTCTAGTACACTTCATATGACACCATATACTAATTTTATGTCCATTCTGCACTCACTTGTCATACATTTTGTGTCTTCCTTTCACTAGCCACCATGGTGTTATCTGTTATGTGGTTAAATGCCATATGTAGGCATATTGTGATGCAGGACAACAGTGATGTAAAACACATACAACATACAGCGGAGATTAAAGGCACATTTCATGGGCATGAGCATTCAGGTATATTATTCTTGGGTTTACTTACCATGACCCCGTACCGGGCTAGTGTGTGGTCCCTGACCAGATGTCACAGCCACCATTGTATCAGAAGTCAATGTGGGTCTTGGAATCTGGGAGGACATCATTGGACCTACAATGATAAGTGTGTTTGCACCTTTACATTTCTGCTGCCACATGTGTTGCACTCAATTTCAGGCACAAAGGATGAGTACAAGAAGTGTTGTCCCTACCGTTGCAGAAGTGTGCGGCACTAATTATCATGAGTGATCACACATTCAACTTATTATGGCCCCACTGCCTAGAAGCAACGTCTATCAAATTGACACAACAACAATTCCTGAAGTAAGGTCCACTATCGTGTTTTGTTAATGGCCAAAAAACACGCCATCCGATGATAAAATCTATAACCAGCTGGTTGGACTGGACAATTTCATGTATGGAAAAAACATTCTAAGTTGGACAATGGACGCATTCTCAGTCCTCCTGACAATTGTATCTCACTTCTTGTTCATCATTTTTATATTTGTTAACATTGGATTTCCTGATTTAGTCTACAAAAACAATTACAATCTAGTGGAGGCTCCTTTTTGACTTGTTGTGGCACTCGATTCCAGGATTGAGTTCACAGTTATGGAACTGTTGGTGGAATACATGTAATGTTCAGAAATCACAAAGGTATGATGAGCCTAAATATGTTATATTCTGTCTTTCGCTATTCACAAATGTCATTTGCTAAAGGTAAATATCCTTTAAAGAATTCCAATAGTTGTAAAGCTAGTTTTTCCTCTCCGGTTACCTTTGAGATTCGGACACTATATCTCCCTCTGTTGTCTGCTGACAATGTATGCATTTTGACCATCTCCTGACCAGTTTGACTTACCAGTTAGTGAGGGTGGTATGCGTTGCTCTGGATGATGTTGTTTCCTCCCAGAATATGCAGGGACCTCTGCTACTGTGGTTGTCTGTACTCTGGCTGAATGTGTCAATAGGTGAGAAGAGAGAAAAGTCACCAAATGGAAAATGTACATGTGGAACTTGTCAGACATTTCCTCATATCTTCTGCATGCTAACAGTATTGTGAAGTACTGCCACGGATGGTGCAGGTAGGAGCAGTGGGGCAATGGGGATGTAATGGGGTGGCAGGGTGGGAAATAGACAACGGAATATGGGAATGAAATGTTTTAAAATAAGGATTCTCTCACCTTCTGCTTTGTGATTTTGGCAGGCACAAGGTGAGTTACTTTTGGGATAATTTGTATTTATTTTTCCTATTTCGTTGTCTGTTGATTTTCCTCTGCACCGCACCCCCTTACGTTCTTGACTCGCGTCTGCATAAGTGATAGGGTCACTTTGACAATTGCTACTTAACAGTGTTAGGTATATACGGCAGCAGTACAGGCCCATGTTTTAAATAGTGGGAAAGGGATTTGCCATTTCTAATACAAAGGATTCTGGGACTTGTGGTGCAACATACAGAGGGAAACACATGAGCCTCTTACTGACTATATTTTTATATGAACTTTGGACAACTTCCTTACTCACAATGGCAGTGCAACACAGACATTCATTTTGTATACTTGTTCTTGTCATCCCATTTACCTGGTACCATGTTGCAGACATCACAGACAGGCAGCCCATGGAGCATGTGGGGGTGGATTGTAGTGAGGATATCTGCCTCAATTGGGGTGAGACATAGGTGGGTTCCAGATTGTGGGGCAGGGAGAATCCTGTTCATCTCAATCCTGGAGTACTTCTCCTTCACCCTCGTCTTTTCGTCCTGCCACTTCTTCTTGAAGTCCTGGACTGTGCGCACATCCTCCCCCAATGCTGTGACAGCAGTGGCTAAATGCTGCCATAGAGCTGCCTTCTGTGTGCAACTGGTGCAGTAAGGTGGGAGACCATGTAGGCGTTTGTGGTGCCTCACAATGAACTCCACAATCATGGTGGTCTACTCAGTTGTGAAGTTCTTCTTCCTCCTCATTTTGTACATTTTTCATGAGCGATGAACAGCAAATGAAAACAGGAACTCTCTGTAGCCAAACCTGTTCCTTGAATGTGTGCTGCTTTTATGTGGTTTGTGGTGGCAGTTAGTGTTAATTGACTTCAGCTGGAGCATGGTGGGGGATGGTAGGCACTAGAAATGATCATCAGACGCAAATGCAGGTATTCCGGCCCGGATATGGAGATTCTGACCCGGATGCGGAAATTTCGGCCCAGAAGCGGAAATTCCGGCACAAGTGTGGGATTTTCGCTCCGGGTGCAGAAAATCCGGCCCGAGTGCGGACGAATAGTTAGGAGTCGTAAGTGATTTCTCTGAATACCATAAATCGTAAGGGCCTTCTGTGAATACCAAAATTAGTACGTTTAGGATTTTGTCTCAGATTAGTTCTGTGAATCGGCCCCTGGATGTCCAAACAGAAAATCAAATGATCTGTAGCCAACTCCCTTCTGAGGAACCTCTCTGTAGGCAAAGAGAAGGAAGGGTAGTAAGACATCCCATTTCTGCCTAAGTTTTTCTGGGAGTCCCATGATCATACCCTTGAAGGTCTTGTTGAACCTTTCAACAAACCCATTGCATTGTGGATGATAGGGTGTGGTAAAGGTATAGTTTACTCCACACTTTGTCCACATAGCAGTGATGTAACTTGACATGAAGTTGGTACCTCTGTCAGTTAAGATCTCCTTAGGGAAGCCCACTCTGGAAAAGATTCCCAGGAGGGCCCTAGCCACCATAGGAGCTGTGGTGGTCATAAGGGGAATAGCTGCTGGGTATCTAGTGGCATGGTCCACCACCACTAGTATGTAACTGTGCCCAGATGCAGTTAATGGGGTGCAAGGGACCAACAATGTCAATCCCTACCCTCTCAAAGGGAACCCAAACCACTGGAAGTGAAATTAAGAAGGCCCTTGTGGTGCCACCTGACTTACCACTGTCTTGCCAAGTGGTACAAGAGAGACAAAACTCCTTTGTGTCTTCAGACATATGGGGCTAGTGAAAGGGAGGGACAAGCCTGTCTCACATCTTGCTTTGCCCTAGGTGTCCTGCAAGAGGAATATCATGTGCTGGGGAGAGTAGGAAACCTCTGAACTTCTGGGGTATTACCAAACTCCTTGGGGGCACCAGGCTTGGGGTCTCTACCCTCAGAGTATAGAAGTCTATCCTCCCAATAGAACATATGGGTCCCACTGATATTCCCTGCTTCCTCAGAAGCAGCTTGCTGTCTGAGGGGTTCAAGAGAGGGGCATGACTGCTGCTCCAAACTCAACTCTGCCCTGGAAGAGCCCCCTGCCCCCAAGAACTCTGCTTTGTCAGGCCCAAGCTCCTCTGTGACAGTTCCTTCACAGGGGCTAAGATCATCTCCCTCAGGAGACTGATCTTCACTGAGAGTTTGTGAGGAGGGCAATTCCTTACCCTTCTTTCTCCTTCCCTTGGCAAGCACCTGGTCCATTTTTCCAGGATCCAGTGCTTTTTCAGTAGTAAACTGTTTGGCCTGAACCCTGGTGACAGCAAACACACTGGCAGAGATGCCCATCATCTCTGCATGAGTCCTGAACTCCACTTCAGACCAGGCTGAAGTTTCTAGATCATTGCCTAACAAACAATCTACAGGTAGGTCTGGAGATACCACAACCCTTTTAAGTTCAGTTACCCCTCCCCAGCTGAGGTTCACAACTGCCAAGGAATGGTCAGTCCTGACATTGCTAGCATTAGTGACTTAGCACACTTCTCCAAGTATGCCCTGTTCAGGGGATACACATTTCTCTGTCACCATAGTGGCACTGTCCCCTGTATCCATATAAGCCATTGCTTCTTTTCCATTGATTAAAGGCTGCTGTCTGTACTTGCCCAAGTTAGTGGGACTGACTAGTAAGGTGGCAAGATACATGCCACCATCACAGACTAACACAGCCTGAGCTGGTGTTCTGACTAAGTCAGAGCCCATCTCAGTACCCAAGGTTAACCCCACTAATCCCTTGTTTGCTGTACTACCACCTGTACTTATGCTAGGGGAGCAGGTGTCTTAGGGGCAGTGGTAGTAGAAGTAGTTTCCTTGGCCTTTGGACAATCAGCATCTTTTGTCCAATGGATCTTCACCTTACAGAAGAAACACCAAGGTTTCTTTTTGCCTTTCTTGGAATTTTGGGACTCACCCCCAAATGCAGGTTTTCCGGGCCCTTGAGAAGACTCTTTCTTATCTTTGGGTTTGTCCCCACCCTTATCCTGAGATTTAGAAGAATCTTGCTTCTTCTGGTCACCTCCATTACCATGGTTTTTCTGCTTAACCCTGGTGCAAACCCATTTGTCTGCTTTCTTTCCCAATTCTTGGGGAGAGGTCAGATCAGAGTCCACCAGGTGCGGATGTAAAAGCTGGTTCTGACAATTATTAAGGATCTGCTCCCTCATAATCCAGTTGTACAATCCTTGGTAGTCCTGTACCTTGCTTCCATGAAGCCAGCTTTCCAGAGCCTTAATAGCACGGTCTACAAAATCTACCCAGTGCTGGGTGTGTGCCTTCTGGGTGTCTCTGGACTTAATTCTATACTGTTCAGTGGTTAAGCCAAACCCATCTATGAGAGCACTCTTCAGTACTGAGTAATTGTCAGCATCCTCTTCTCTGACCATGAGGAGCTTATCTCTACCTTTGTTAGCAAAGGAGAGCCACAAGATAGCTGCCCACTGCTCTTGAAGGACCCTTTGAATTTTGCAGGCCATCTCCAAAGCAGTGATCCATTTATGGATATCATCCCCCTCCTGGTAAGGAGGGACTATCTTGTTCAGGTTCCTATTGTCAAAAGACGCTTCTCTGATTCTAGGGACACTGTTGCTGCCACCATGGGACTCTAGTCCCAATTTCTTCCTAGCTTTCTGGATTTCTAGGGACTCTTTGTCAAGAGACAACTGATCTTGCATGAGCCTAAGTCTTTCTTTCTCAAGGCCAAGCAGCTGGTACTCCCTGTCAAAAGAGTTGTCCCTCTTGCTAGATATAGAGGTCCCTATAGAATGTCCTGAAGCATTGCATTCTCCAGAGGTGGATCTAGACCTCCTTGGTCTACTCTGGACTCTCTCAGGAGGAACAAAGGGAGACCCACTACTGGGGGCACCCTCTGTGCCATCTGCACTATCCTCTGGGGGATCTGAGTTCTCCAGGTGGGAGTCATAAGACTCCTCCTGGCCAGGGTCAGAATTTAAGGTCAACAAGAGGGTTCCCTCCTGACCCATTTTCTGTCCCTGGCCCACCCACTCTGTCCTGTTCATCAGACCCACTAGCTTTCTGTAGGTCATCCAACAGGAGGCGTTGAATATTAGGGCCTTTCCTTATCTTAATCTTCCTAGAGGAACACAGGGCCCTCAGTTCCTGGAACGTGAGGTCACTGTATCTAGAAGTCAAAGAGCCACTGGTATCTCCTTTAGAAGACATAGATATACTGAGAGGCTGGCTCAGTACATGATGTACACTTACATAAGTGGACACCTTGCACTGATCTAGACAACCCTTATAGTCATTTTAGTGGTCTTAGACAACCTTAGAAAGCTCTCTAAGTGGTAGCTGTGAAGACCAGCCTTCAGGCTTAGTCCAAAAGGAGTATAAAGCAGCTTGTTTTACCAGAACACAATCTTATAGGTATAGATTAAGTGAAAAAGAACCATACAGCGTATTTATAAAAATATTTATTTATTATAAGGCACTAACTACTACATACAGATATCTCCTAGCCAGAGATATACACAATGCACACAATACTTTGCAATAGAAACAGGTAAGTAGCACAGAATACACAGTGGTCACCAGGGGGGGGACCAAACCATACACAAAAATAGTGGTATGCGAACCACAACTCGAGTCAAAACAATAGTCAGAGGATGTAGAAGTGCTGGAGACCCAAGGAACCACCCAAGGGAGTATCTAGGAGCCCCATGGAGGTCGTGTGCAGTGTAGGAACACAACTGCGTTCTTCGTACAAATCAACGTGTAAGACGCGGTTGCAATTTTGAAGAAGGACCCTCCCCAGTGGACCCTGAAGAAACCTAGTGTAAGAGAGAAGGTTGGAGAGCCACCCCACTCGTGGATACCTTAGGAACCAGGATACCTGGCCCAGGGGAGCCTGGTGCATATGTGTCAAGTGGCATCAGAAACCGGTGTCAAACCGGTGCCACTGCTGGAAAAGTTGAAAGTGTCCGGTGGAACCTAAAGGTGGATTCAAGTTGGGAAGTACCTGAAAGCAGAGAGGACAGGGTCTATGCCACTTGGTAGTGACCAGGAGGCACGGAAGACGAATGCCCACCGATGTCGGGTGTTGTAAAAGAGTTGACGTGCCCTTGGAGCTGCATCTGTGAGAACTAGGTGACACTGTGGAAGACCAGGAGCCATTCATGAGCTGTCCCACGTCAGATGCTGAGAGTTGAGGGATCGGTGTGCAGTGGGAGCACCAACAAGCCTTGGCAACTGCAAACAATGTGGAAGTAGAGGAAGGTGCATTGTCGGGACCAGCAAGGTCTAGGAGACTCACCACAAGCAGGGGAGTCAGGGCAGGCCCGAGCAATCAGGGGAGTCCAAAATAATTCAAAAGTGACCCTCAAGAGGACCCATAGGCCAAGACACTGAAGTCGCAGAGGACCTCGAGCAGCTCACCAAAGATGCAGGCCCACGGTGCAAGTGCTGTGGTGAGAATGATGACCTTGGTTGCTGGAGAACCTTGAGGTTGGGGCTACTTGGAGCCTGAAGATCTTGGTGGAAGGAAGCAAACAAGCCTTTGCAACTGCAAGTTGACGCTGTGCACAGGGGTTCGTTCTTGCGGCTCCGACAAGGGATACTGGCCTCAAACTTAGTGAGAGGACAGGGCAGGCCTCAATGGATATAAAGAACCACCACCTGTGTTGCTGAGCCTTTTGGAGTCCATAGGAGCCCAGGATAAAGAGACCAGTCAGCTTGGTTGCGGTGCCTGCAGATGCAGGGAAGTGACTCCTTCACTTCAAGGGAGATTCCTTCAGGTGACTTGGATGTCCACAGGCCCTGGACGGGTTCCTGTATGGAGCACAGGCATGGACATTGCAGCAGACAAGCAGGGCGAAGAGATCAGGAGCAGCAGGAGTCTTCCCAGTTGCAGCCTTCATACCCAGAGTGAAGTCCAGCGAAGACCAGAGTGCCCAGCCGGTCGAAGTTGAAGTGGTGTCTCAATTGTATCATGCCCCATTACGAATCTAGGGACCCACCCACAGGTAAGCCCTTAAATACCCTAAGGAAATGGTTGGGACGAAACAGGGGTCCCTCCCTAAGGAGGTGCTGGACAAGGGGGAGGATACTGTCCAGTTTCACGCCACAGTGGGAGCCAATGGCTCACTGAACTGGTTTGAACTGGACTATGCACGGAGGGCACCAAATGTGCCCTGCATGCAGAATATGTGGTGCTGGCAAGCACTACTACCCTGCCCCAATACACTAAACCCTGTCTGGGAGGTGGTCACACCTCCCTGTGACAGGATGCCTATTGTTCTGCCGGCCCCTGCTTGAGCTTGGCACAGCAGCAGGAGGGCAGAATCATGTCTCTGGTCGGCAGCAGCCATGTTGTGCTGTTCGAGTCAAGAAGACTGGTACCGGGAGCACTGAGTACCTAATGGAGAGCCTTTACAGTGCTTGGAATCATACATCCCACACCGTTTATGGTATGGGGGTATGATTCCAACATGTTTGATACCAAACACGACAGGGTTTATTACAGTCAGTTTTGAGATGGTCATCGCGTAATGACACGGTGCCCCACTATATTTCAAATGGCTGTCTCACTTACAACATGGGAGAATGGACTCCAAAGGCTGTAGGGGTGTCCTGCTCATGCAGGGGCACCCTCACATTTAGAACCGAGCACCCTGCCCTCATGATTGAAAAGGACAGCTGTAGGGGTGACTTATAGGTTTTAAGTGTAGTAAACCTAGATATAGGGAAACCTATATCTTTCGTAAGTGGTGCTGGCACCAGCTTACACAGGCTGCAATGGCAGGCCTGTAATGATAGTTTGAATGGTCTCCCATAGGTGGCATAATACATGCTTCAGCCTATGGGAGATCTCTGGGGTACCTATGCCCTGGGTACCTTAGTACCATATACTAGGGACTGATAAGGGTACCCCAGTATCCAATCTGGGATGTAACTAAGTATTTACCATGACAATTTAGGGGAGAAAGCAGAGAGACTGGGGTCCTGATTAGCAGGATCCCAGTCAGACTAGTCAAAAACAGCATTACATCAAGCAAAAAGTGGGTGTAACCATAGAAGCAGATCCTACTTTCCTACAGTTGTCCAAGTCAAATGTGTCCAAAAATGTTTCCAAGTCCAACTTATTGCAGTTTGGAGACAGGAGGAGTACACTCTAACACCAGCCAAGGACCCAGGACCTGGGGGGCACTGTACGCATGATAATTAAAAACCTCATTTGATGGCCAATCTCTGTGGGAACAATTAAATAGAATCAAGTCACAAATGAGGTAAAACAACAAGTCTGTCATATTTAAATAGTTTACACAAACTATATTTGAAATTATAGTTGTTGTTAGCTGACACATCTTGCAGCAGACATGTTGCTCATTTATTGTCAATCTTGCACATCTACAATCTCAGTTAAAGACAATCAAGAGATCAAGGATACGGTTTCTGCATGGCACAATGAATTCAATGGCCTAAACCAGATTACCATTAGAGGTGCTTTGTGCCTTCGGAAGATATTTTTAATTCAAACTTTAAATAATCATAACTCGTTATTGATTTTTTTGGTATTCTGGTGTAACTGTATTTCTTTATAAAATCTCTATTTTTCTAAATTGGTTTGGGTTTTTTCTTATGTTGTGTTTTTACTTTATTACTGTTTGAGTATTGCATAAATACATTGACAGACAGGAGTTGTGATTTTTGTGAAGAACTAATCATACATATTGCCTCTATGCTAAGCCTGACTGCTTTGTGCCAAGCTACCAGAGGGTTAGGCACAGGTTTAGTCTGTGACTTTTGTTGTTCACCCCGCTCAAATAATACTACAGTTTCCTACAGACAAGTAGCACAGCCTTCAAGCACCAATGTTATTCCCTTCTAAATGGTGTGTGTGTCCTACAGGAAGTGTCATGACTTAGGATTACTTGAACCACTAGGAAATTCAGGAAATTGTAGTCCAGACTGGGCATGTGAGGACCATCCTCACTGAAAACACACAGGACCACTCCTCCTAAAGGTACATAGTTAACCTGGGCCACTCAAGCCAGTGCTGCAATATCTGACAAAATGATTTAATCATGCCCTGGCATGCCTGGGTCTGCTCCTCTGAATAGGCACTGCTGTTGCCCTTTAGTGCAGTGCAGCCTAGTACCTTTCCACCAGTGGCAAGAGATGCTCCACAAGTGGAGGTAAAAACCTGCCTGCAACATTTGCCTATGTGTTGGTGTGGAGTGGTTTACCAACGTTAAATTATCATGGGTCGCAACTTTATGAATTGTTTCTGCTTTAAAGTATAGATGTTTCAATTTCATTTAATTGTGCCCGTATAATTCTGCAGCGGACTGTGCAGATAAGAGCGGTGGGGTGGTGGGGCCGGATGGGGGGATTCCGACAGACGATGACGAGAGAAAACTAATTATTTATTTAATTTTCCCTTATTTAATTTTCCCTTGTGGTCGTCTATCGAATCCCCCCCCAACCAGGCCCCACCGCTCTTACCTGCACAGGCCGCTTCTGGTGTAATGGATTGATGATTTGATTACAAATTTTTATGTATATTATTTAGTTTTTCCATTTTCTTGGAGTTGATTAACTAACCAACTGTCGTGTTTTCTTGGATTAATGTATTGTATTTGTGAAGTTATAGTGTAACAACTTATTTAGCTAATGCTTTTGCATGAATGTAACATTTATTATTAATGTTTGCTGTTCTGCTGTTGTCCTTGATATCAGCTATTGTATTGATTTAGGAACTGCAAATAAAAAACAATGGTTTTTCATTCACTTTTTTAGCAGCACTAATACAGTGTGCAATAAGCATGTGCAAACATTGCGGCCCTCATTTATGAAAAGTGACGGATCGCTGCTGGAAAACAGCGATGCGTCACTGTTCATTGCGCCCTCCTTGCTACACCAATGATGCGCCATATTTACAATATGACGCATCATGTCTCAAGGAGTTACAGATACGTCAGTATTTCTGACGTATCTTTAGGTGCAAAAATGATGCATTGCTGGAGTGTGTCACAACAGTGACGCAACTCCAGCAATGGGTCATTACACATGGGCAAGTCCCATGTTAAATGTGCCTGCGTCTGTCTTACGCCTGCCATGAGGCAGGCGTAAGATATTGATGCATTTGCGTCCTAGAAGTGGCGCAGTGAAATCTTATTGATTTCACTGCGTCACTTCTACGACCCTTTCTTACTTCGGAACGCCCCCCCTGCATACATTATACCCGGTGCAGGTATAATGTGGTGCAGGGGTTTACAAAGTGACGCATCTACCTAGATAAATCACTTTGTAAATATGGCGCAACATGGCGCATTTTTTACACCGCTGGTGCGTAACAAAAAGTGACGCACCGTCAGCGCAAAAGTGATGCAAGGGCCCAAAAATAAGCTCCTGCATGTATAAAACTTGCATGTTCAAAAACAGCATGCTCAAATCTCAGCATCGTAATTTCTGAGGTGCAGACTGAATTCATTGGAAGGTCTCTCCATCACAATCCACAGGCTAATTGGAATACCTCCCAGGTCACAACTTAGGTGGAGCACTTTATTTTTGAAATGATATGTCATTGACAAAATCTGACATCTAAGTGGGGGTGGCTAGAGTTGACACAGTTTTTGTTTATGCGGTAGACTTGATCAGCATTAACTTCAAGCTCTGCCAGCATTCTCTCACAACTTATACATAAGAAAAGTGAACCATTGGATCTTTGTTAAATCCACTCTTACTCAATCTACCATTGCCAAGCATACTTTCCCTTCTTCAGTCAGGCATCTTTTAAACGCCTATAGCATCTATATTAGCCTGATCAACCAGCCAGTGGAGATTTGTTTTAGATTTGCTCCTTATAACAATGTATTATTGTTGCCAAATGCACTACTCTATCCTCACAATGTTATTTTGTGTTATGTTATGATATTCTATGTTATGTTGTTCTATGTTATATTATGTTATGTATATCCTGGTGCTACAGGCAGATGCATGTCTAGCCTGTCCTCGGGCTGTTGTGAGGAAGGCTACCTGTGGAATTTTCAAATAGTTAGTAGAGGTGTCGTTGATGTAAAATGGAATGCCATTTTAGTCTTTAGGAGCGATGTAGGAGAAAGCCCAAACATGGGCTCTCATTTTGTGTATGACTGGGAGCCCGGCAGAGTGAAGGTGCCTGGTTGGTTTGTGGAACGTGAGTCAGGGGTTGAGGTAAGTTGGGCCCGTGTTGTGGCTTTGAAGGTGTGTGGAGAGTATAAACTGGGAACGTTTGAGCCAATGGAGCTCCCTAGGGTGTGGTGTGATGTGCATGTGGTGTGGTTTACAGTGGTCCTGGCTGCCGAATTCTGAATGGTTTGGAGTTGCCTGGTGAGTTGTTTGCTAATACTGACATAAAAGGTGTTCCCATAGTCTAGGTTGCTTGTGACAAGGGCCTAGGTGAATGTTTTGGGGTGGTAGGGAGCCAATTCCAATTTTTCCTCAGCATCTTCAGGGAGTGGAAGCAAGAGGCTTTGAGTTGGCTGTCAAAGATAATTCTGAGATTGTGAGAGTGGGCACATGTTTAGTCAGCCACAAGGTGGAGACCTACTACGATTAGTTCTTCACAAAAATCACAACTCCTGTCTGTCAATGTGCATTTTGAGAGAGTTGGTCTTCGTTCAGCTGGCTACATCGATCATGCAGGCAGAGAATTTGGTCTGGTTATTGGGAGTGTTATCCGAGAAGAAGAGGATAAACTGAGTTACATCAGCATAGGATGGGTCATCAATCTCATGGGAGTGGATGATGCTTGTGAGTGGTATCATGTAAGTGTTGACAGGGGTGGGGCTGAGACATGATCCTTGCGGTACTCCACAGATGAGGTTGAGGGCATCTGAACAGTAAGAGCTAGGCTGTCTGAGTACCCTCTTCCAGTCAAGTCAAGTCAAGTAAAGGAAAGCTTTATTCGATTGCCATAAAAAACAATATTAAATGCGCATAAAATAAGACAATGATTATTTAATAAATTAAAATATCAAACAGATAAACAATGCCATACATAAATAATGGCACATATTGAACATTATGAAGTTAGTCATATTTCAAGTTACAAATAAAACGAGATTAAATAATACATTTCCTTTGACTTAAGACTCGTTTTAAAAAAGTTACAATCCTAAAATCATTGTGCGCATTGTCCAAGAGTTGTAATACAAGGAAAGCCGGTCGGCATTGCCGGAGCCCCAGTGTTTTCAGAATCGGTAATAAACAAACTTTCCTCGCATCAAGATAAAATTTACAAAAAAGAACAACATGAATCGTGGACTGTGCTGAATCGTTATCACAAGTACACATATCAAGATCTTGTGCCCAGTCGTTCATTTTGGGAATGGTGACGAGTCTGTGAAAAACCCCCAGCCTGAATCTAGTCAATAAAAATCTATCAAAGACACCTGGTACAAAAGTTAAATATGATTGAATATTAAAAGTAGTTAAAATCAACTGGTTATACATAACGGTCGGCTTTGTAATCTCTGAGGATACTCTAATAGTATCCAGTAGCATCAGAGCCTCCTTTTTTAAGTCCTTCCTCGCTATGTCAATGGTTCTTGGATTAGTAAAATATTCTAAGTGACCTAAGTCTTGTAAGAAGTTCCTAACGTATCTCACCCATGGAATCTTTAGGGCCCCTTCTAGTTTCAAGGTATCTGTCAGGATATCTCGATTTAGCTTTGTTTCTTCTCTAGTCCAGAGCCTATGCCATAAGAGAACTGGCTCTAGTTTTATTAAATCAGAGATAAAGGGAAGACCCAGCTCTGCATGACAGATAAATGATGATGTGCTATTCGGGATGGATAAAATATATCTTAGAAAAGCATTTTCCGCCCCTTGAATTGGAAGCAGATCAGCAAATCCCCATACCCCTGCCCCATAAACCGCAGTGGAGACACACTTTGCTTTATAAATTTTAATCAATTCTACTGGTGGTCACCTACCTAGTTTTATAGCAAAGTTGGTCAGGGCATTTATTGATCTTAATAGCACTAGTTTTTTTGCTGAAGCTGCTTGTGCCCAAGTATTGTTCTGCAAAAACAACAATTGATGGACAGAATGCAGAACATAGCCTGAAACCGGTCCTAGGATGCTTGATTCCGGTCCAGGGAAGACATGGCTTGGCAGTTCGGTCTGGAATGTTCCCATGAGGCACAGGGTCAAGACTGATTTGCATATGACTAAGTCTCATGCTCACTACGCCACTGGAGTCAAGCTATCCTGGCTGATGAAGGCTGATAGCCTGAAACCGGTCCTAGGATGCTTGATTCCGGTCCAGGGAAGACATGGCTTGGCAGTTCGGTCTGGACTGTACCCATGAGGCACAGGGTCAAGACTGATTTGCATATGGCTATGTCTGAACTGGGGTGGCGTGGTGAAGCAAAATAACGATGGATTAAACCCAGATCTGTGACTGGGGGTGAATGTTTGCCAATGTGCAGCATTCCGTCCATCATCTTGTGTGTTTTGCATTTCGCCCTAAGTGGGAAGGGTATGCCCAGACGTGGGTCCCGTGCTCACTACGCCACTGGAGTCAAGCTATCCTGGCTGATGAAGGCTGATAGCCTGAAACCGGTCCTAGGATGCTTGATTCCGGTCCAGGGAAGACATGGCTTGGCAGTTCGGTCTGGACTGTTCCCATGAGGCACAGGGTCAAGACTGATTTGCATATGGCTATGTCTGAACTGGGGTGGCGTGGTGAAGCAAAATAACGATGGATTAAACCCAGATCTGTGACTGGGGGTGAATGTTTGCCAATGTGCAGCATTCCGTCCATCATCTTGTGTGTTTTGCATTTCGCCCTAAGTGGGAAGGGTATGCCCAGACGTGGGTCCCGTGCTCACTACGCCACTGGAGTCAAGCTATCCTGGCTGATGAAGGCTGATAGCCTGAAACCGGTCCTAGGATGCTTGATTCCGGTCCAGGGAAGACATGGCTTGGCAGTTCGGTCTGGACTGTTCCCATGAGGCACAGGGTCAAGACTGATTTGCATATGGCTATGTCTGAACTGGGGTGGCGTGGTGAAGCAAAATAACGATGGATTAAACCCAGATCTGTGACTGGGGGTGAATGTATGCCAATGTGCAGCATTCCATCCATCATCTTGTGTGTTTTGCAAGTATCGTTCTGGTCAAAGAGAATTCCGAGATACGAAAATCTCTTAATGACCCCGATCTTCTGACCTGCCACAAACATGTCCTTAGACTTCTTAATACCATGACCACACCGCATAATGAAAGTCTTCGAGGTATTCACTCTTAATCCAAGATCTTCCATAAAACTGGAAAAAGTATCTAAAATCCTCTGTAGGCCTACTTGTGTACGGGACATCAATACCGCATCATCTGCGTATAAAAGTGCTGGTATTGGACGTCCAGCTACTTGGGGAAAGTCTTGGTTACCTTTCAGGAGTGCCTCACCCAGACCATTAATATAAAGATTAAAAAGAAAAGGGGCCAGGACACATCCTTGCCTGACCCCCCTCCTTATTGGAAACGGGGCCGAGCATTCGCCCTTTAAGCCATAACGTACACGAGCCTTCGCATCAGTATAAAAACACTTAAAAAAATAAATAATCTGAACATCAACCCCCATAGCTTCTAGTGTTGACCAGAGTTTACTGTGAATCACGCAGTCAAAGGCTGCTGTGAGGTCCACAAACGCTAAGAACAGCTTTCCCTGCTTCGCCCGAGTGTATTTCCCCACTAAAATTGAGAGATTTAAGCTCTGCTCTACCGTCCCCATACCTGCACGAAAACCATATTGTAAGTCGGACAAAACCGAATTGTCCTCAGCCCAGTCCTGGAGACGTTCTAATAATATGTGCCCTACAATTTTTGTCATAGCATCCAATAAAGAGATAGGTCTATAACATCCTGGATCCTGCCGGTCCCCCTTTTTAAAAATTGGAACTTTAGTGGATTCCACCCAAGTAGATAAAAAAGGTATGACAGCTAGCGGCAATTACCTGGACGATTATTGGGCCCCACAGGGAAATGTTTGACTAGTATAAATCTACAGGTACCCCGTCTGGGCCGGGAGCCTTACCACCCTGACTTGCAGAGAGTGCCCGGTTCACCTCATCCAAGGTAAACTGCAGATCTAAGTGGGGGAACGATGGAACCAAAATGTGTTCCTCTTCAACGTTACTACCCATCACGTCGAAATTAATCTCGCCATTATATAGTTTGGTAAAATGTTTGATCCATTGTTCTTCAGTAATGGCAATTTCAATAGACGGTCCTCCTTCGTTGGTCAAGAAAGGCGCTTTAACCGCCTTCCAGAACGCAGAGCCATCTTTCTGTATAGATGCTTTATGTAGGGCCTCCCAGGCTGCGTTCTTCAAAATAGTTTTCCTGTTTCTAATGGCTCGCTTATAGTCTATTCTAGCCTGCCTCACTCTGTCCAGATTTCTCGGAATCTCGTGTAAAGCATCTTTTAGCTTAGTATATGCTAAGATACACCCAGAGTCAAACATCCTCGTGATTGGCCCTTATTGCATTTCCGTCTTAACAAAGATTCTCTTACTGCATTAGTTATCAACTTAAAATAGGATAAGATAATGTCTGGGGCAGCTGATTTACTACGACACAACTCGAAGGCGGGATTGCATTTATCAACCACAGCCTTGGTAATTGTGTCTGGGTCTACCATTGACCAGCGCAAGGAGTATCCATTTGTTTTCCCAATGACTATATTTTCTAACAACTGGTCGTCTTTATCTGAACTAGTATGTTCGCTTGGAGTCAGAAGAGTAGAGAGACAAAGGGGAAAGTGGTCACTCAGAGAGATGTCATCAACAGCAAATGAGTGCAGAGTATGCGCATAGCTATTCGATATTAGAATAAAATCAATTGTAGAGTATAATCCTCTGCCATTAAAAGTCCATGGCATAGGAACAGGCAATGGGCATAGATCATTCACAAAACCCAGATCAAAACTATAAATTAGTTCATTAAACAACTCTCCCAACGCAGAGTGCCGAAAATGAGAATTACTTGTCCCTTCATCATTTAAGAGACCACATGAATTATCACCTGCATTGGGGCACAGTGCACAGTTAAAATCCCCTGCCAGCACTAACACAGTATCTTTAGACTTATTATTACTAACAGACTTCAAATCCCTTGTCAATTTTTTGACAGTGGCCGTAATTTTATATGGAGGAATGTTATTATAAAAATTAGCTAGAGCTATACAATGCTTCCCACCGACATAAATAACAATCATTTGATAATAAACTTCATTTACAGGCATTGTTATCTTTTTTACATTTAGACTACTTGATATGTACGTGCATAACCCACCCTTAGCCCTTCCGCTCACCCCATCTATAGCAGGCATGTGATGAGTCCTAAACCCGTTCAAGTGATAAGCTTCCTTGGACCATGTTTCATGGAAGCATAATATCTTAAATTGTAATATAAAATCCCACCACATAGAGTCATTCAACTTGGAATGTATGCCAGAGATATTCCATGAGACAATTAAATGCTGTGTTACTAGTAGGTACAGCATTAGTTATGGCTACATTCCTAGGTGGCACCCCATCTATATTATTGCTTGCGTGTTCTATACCTAGAAGTACTAGGGGTTCAGTTGGGGCATCCGAGTTCAAATTAGTAATGCTTGAACCTGCTTCCCTCAACTCCCTTAAAACAGGGGAGGGAAAGCAATTATCTCTCTCTATGTGAGCCAGGCCAGAATTACTATACTGTAAACTAGCAGGGTCGCCCCTTTCACCATGCAGGCCAAGATTAAGAGTGGGGTGACCAACAAACCCCGTGGTCAGTCAGTCTATCTCTTCAAGTGGGTTCAAAATGTCGAATCGGTTACTCACTGGGACCAAATATCTAGGCAGCCTACTCCCTGAATGATTCACCTCCACAGATGACTACCAGCGAGGTCTAGGGGGTTGATAAAAAAAGCCTAGTGGTAATATGTTTATGTTCTGAGCGTTGAGAAACCGCTCCCTTATCAAGAATTGTCTGCACTAAAAAGGGTGAGCTAAAGGTTAACACTACACGGTCCCCCCCTAGAGTTTTTTCTGAGTTGCCCACCCACCCTAATTTCCTGGCCATTTTGAATTCTGAAAAAAGAATATCATTTATACCAGTCCTTGTGCTTAGAAAGTGCAACAACTTGTTCCGTAAAGTGGACCAGTGCTCAAAAGCATTATGCGGATGAGATGGAACATTTGCCAGGACAACCGTGTAGGGGGTTGCTTCTGGTGGCAGGTGTAAATTAGCAAATTTACCATAAGTGGATTTCTGATGCTCTTGGATGTTTGAGCCTCTCCCTCCATCCCCATATGTAGTGTTCTTTATAATACCTGATGGGCCATCTGCTCCTTTGACACCTGGCATATTATGGTCAGCTCTGCCTTGTGAGTGGCCTTGAGGATCTACTTGGGGGGGTCCTACTTTAAGAGATGGATGCCCAGCCCGAGTAGGGGGATTAACTATACTCGGAACAGTGCTAGTTAGAGTAGTTAAATTAGTAGTTAAGTTTTGAACCTGCCCGTTGGTAAAGCTACTTCCAGCTTGATCGGCCCTATTATCCATCCCCCTATTATGTATAGTATCTGATCCTAGACAAGAGGCCGAATGGGTTGTAAGTTTACTAGTAACAAGTTCCTCCAGATTTGTTAATCTGGATTCCGCCGAAATTATTTTTTGCAATATCGGGTCCAATAATACTGACACCAGAGTCTCTAGACTTCCCCAATAGTCTTCCTCTTGTCCACAATCAGGTGTCCTCTCCATTACAGTGTGTGCAGCAGATGTGAGGGGCCCTTTATCAAGAGCCCTATCATTGTTAGAGGGTCTGGGCTTCCTCCCAGTTGGTTTCGGGGCAGATTTAGGCTGTTTCTGAGGTCCTCGACCCTTCCTTTTTTTGGCTTGGGGTTCATTGATAGTTCCAGGGCTCAATGTAGCTTCCCGGCCTCTAGTAATTACGTTGGGCATAGCAGATCCACGTTCCAGGCCAGGGCATTTAGGGGAGACTATTTCTGTCTCCAACTCTGAGTGATGTATCAGACTAATTCGGGGAGAAGACGTTTCATGACCACTTATCATAAGCGGTTCAGCAGGGGCAGGTCTAGACTGTGAGGACAAGGGCTCTAGGGATAGTCTGCGTTCCATGAGTTTTATCTCGTGGATAAGTGCTGACTCGGCCCTCAGTAGAAAAGCATCAAGTGTCCCTGCAACACACTGTCCTACACCTAGTTTACGCTTACTCATGATAACAATACAAAAATATACAAAAACGATAACAGAGAAAAAAAAACAAATTAGGAATAGTACTTCACCACAAAGTTGTAGAATGTTCCGGAAGCAAAGTCTTTAGGGGATTGGCCCAGCCCGATCTCATTCGGTCTAAGACAGGCTTAGACGGGCCCGCCCTTGGCGCGGGCATGCCTGCGCGCGTCCCGCGCTGCGGGAGCCCTGGCGTTGTTTGAAGCGCCTCCTGGCGCGTCTGGTGACCGGTGCAATGTGCGCGCCTCTAAGGCTGTCGGGAAATGGAGTCCGCTCCACTCACGACTCCCAAGCAGCGGAGCAAACCGGATTCTGGCACTGGTGGGCACTGGTGGGCGGCATACAACAGCAGGTACGTCCAAAAAAGAGCTCCTGCGCTGCGGGAGCCCTGGCGTTGTTTTAAGCGCCTCCTGGCGCGTCTGGTGACCGGTGCAATGTGCGCGCCTCTAAGGCTGCCAGGAAATGGAGTCCGCTCCACTCGCGACTCCCAAGCAGCGGAGGAAACCGTATTCTGGCACTGGTGGGCACTGGTGGGCGGCAAGCAACAACAGGTACGTCCAAAAAAGAGCTCCAGTCAAGAAGGAGCATAACCATTGGAGGACAGGTCCTTGGATTTCAATATCATGTAGACAGGTCATATTTGGGTGGCATACTCTGTCAAATGCCGTAGAGAGGTGCAGGAGGAAGGGTGCTGCTTTGTATCCTCTGACCAGGATCATGCGGATGTTGTCTGCTGTGGTAATGAGGGCTGTTTCTTTATTGTGAATTGGTCTGAAACTGCATTGTATTGTGTCAAGGAGTTGGTACGCCTTGACATGGTTGGTTAGCTGCTTGTTGATCAGCTTCTCCAGGACACTGGCAGAGTAAGCTGGCAGGGAGATGGATCTGTAATTATCAAGCTTTGTTGGGTCCATAGATGGCCTATTGAGCAGGAGAAGCACTGTGGCATGTTTTCAGGCATCTGGGTAGGTTGCTGTTGATGCCAGAGTCATTTAGCCATGGGTGGATGCTGAGCAAATGGGTTTCAGTCCTTTAGTTAAGACATGGTTCTATAGGGCCCTGCAGTTGTTACACTGCAAATTGGAGTCAGTTTAGTCTGTAGAGATGGTAGGCAATATGCTAAATATGGTTTCCTTGGACAAGATGGGGAGTCACACTACAAGGTCCACCAAGTCCGGATGGGGGGTCAAAGTTGTTTTATTTGCTGGTTCTCTTGCTGCAGAAGAACTGGGAGAGCTTGGAGCACTGGTCCTGTGAGTTGGTGATGATGTTCGAGGTAGCAGCGGGGAAGGTGAACTCTCTCAAAATGGCAAACATCTCTTTGCTGCTGCTGGCATCAAAGTGGTCCCCGAGTGCAGAGCATTTGGTGGCACTGATCTGCCGGTGATAGCGTCTGAGGGTGGATTTAAAGGTGATTTTGTCCATTTTATCCTGGCTCATACTTCAAGTGTGTTCCAGTTGTTTGCAGTGGTGTTTCATCATCTTCCACTGTTCTGTGTTCCAGCTGGCTTGTGGTCTGGATGATGTGGCTTTAGTGGGTTTGAAGGGAGGCAGGATGTCAGCACAGGCAGTGATTCAGATGTTGACATTTGTGATGGAGACTGGTACATTGCTGCTGAGTTATAAATTGCAAAATTCCAAAATACCATAATGAAATTATGGTATTTCCATGTTAGTGATATATGATGTTGTTCATTTGTGCTGGTTTAGAGCGTACATCATGAATGTCCAGCAGCAATTTACAACAGGCGAATTGCATGCATGTTCTCTTGCTCAGTGGATATAGCTGAGCTGGACATGACAAGAACTATAACATCTCTTTCATCTGTTCCAACTTCTTTTTCAACTTAAATCACAAGGTGGGGTCAGGAGCTACATAAAATGAAATGCCAGCATTTGTAAAGCACACAGCTACCTCCGGAGAGGTGTCCCGGCGCTGGGGGCCATCGGGAAGATTAAGCAAGCTATTGCCCAGAGTCACATGGTGCTGGGCTAACCTGCCGCTGGCCCCGGGGATCGAACCGTGAACCCCGTGGTCTGGAGTCAGGCACCCTGGCTGCTGCACCACACCTCTTCTCCATGAGACTGCTTCCTCTACTCCATCCCTAAGTATACCACTGGAACTTGTCTGATGGTGTAACATAGTCTGATTTCCAGGTCTTCAAACCTTTATGTTTTATTACATTTTGTTATATTTTTTTCAAATCTGCCTTTTTTGTGCAGATGCTTGAAAAAAATATATAAATACACCTGTGGTAGATATGAGCCTTTTTCTATTAATTTGAACATGTCCATAATGTGACACATAATGTCCATAAATTGCACCCATCAAACAATGAGTATCAATAAAATATAGAAAAGAAAGTTTTTCAAGATCATGGGAGCTGATCTACAAAAGTATTTTGCTATCACAAAATCAAAGGGTTTGAAACCACCACCTACCTTTTTACTATTTGTAAAAGCCCTTTTACATGTGAGAAAAGACTTTCACACTCAGAAAAGGTGTTTTATAACCATATCTGACTTGCAAATGGGGGGGGATGAAAGAAGCATCCCCATCAATCTGCTATTTGGCGAGAAATGTATCAATGGTTTGTGACCTAAGTTGCGGCCACAAACCATTGATATCAGATACTGACCATTCAATGAGGGGGATATCTTGTTCGCAATGAGGTATATTTCCAGGCCTAACATCTTTTTGAATCCAGACGTTACTTGGCGGGATCGAGACACACTTTACACATTTACACATTTTAATACTCCTGATATAGAGTAGTCGTGTGTCCTCTTCTCAATACACCAAGACTTTCGCTATATAATTATTTTACTCTGTCACAATGACCTTGATGTGAAATATCTATTGGTGATACACAAACACTACAGCCTTGAAGAAGTCCCGTTGGAACAAAACGCACCGCGTCGGCTATGAATTTGGTGATGTTGTTTTTAACGAAAGAATCATGGACAAAAGAATAAAAGAAGAATATGCTCTTCAGTAATCTGATTGTCAATTTGTCTCATTTGGAAGGCGCTATCTTAATGTACAATTGCTGTTCCTCACGTACAGTTACAATTCTTGGATATAGAATTCTTTAAACGATTACGTATAAATACATATGTGTGCTGAGCCAGCTCGGTTCTATCTTAACATTTGGTAATCATGATCACACTGCTATGTCTTCCCAAATAGGACACTTTAAAACAAAAGAGAAAAAAAAGAAAAAGCAGCACCAGTCTCTTTAATGCACATGGGCAGCTTTAAATGTTTTCTCTTTGGGAATGTAAATGCAGGGACAGACATTAGCTGTCCCTTGCATGTCTCCTTGACTTCCAGTCATGCACAACAGGATATTGTAAACTGCAACCACTCTAATTAATATATATGAGGCAGGTTGTTTTGTGACCCCCTGCAAATTTGTGACTTGCAAAGTGCCCTATAAGTTCGTAGGTCTCATGGCTACTTTTGCTGACTTCTGAAATTCTATGCACTTTACTCTGCTAAACAGGCGTAAAGTGGTAGTGATTTTTCTTTAACCATAGTTAAATTGGGTTATTCCTAGCTGGCACTTTTGACTTGCCTGTAAGTCCCAACTATATGGTGTAAAAAGTTTACCCAGGGCCAGGAAGTTAAATGCCACATGTGGACTGCAGCACCTATTGTGCAGTCCGCTATGGTGTTTGGACAAAATACTCACTTCACTTCAAACAATTATCCCCGGGGAGGTGGCGGTCCCCAGGGCTGAGGGAGGCCCACATGGGCCCCCACATCTTTATTCTTAATTTCCCCTGGGACCTGGCCCACCCGGGGGCCTAAAAAACACAAAGCCTGGGCTCCAGTGCTTCGTTAAAAAAATGAAATAATTTTTTTCAAAAAGATTCTACTGCAAATCCCGCCATTTAAAAAAAAAAGTTTTGTTTGGCCCTAGACGTCCCTGTGGGACCCCCTGAACAGGCCTAGGGGGTCATGGTGTCTCTACCCTGCCCCTTTTTCTTGTTTCTTAAAGTTTTTCTTGTGACTCAGTTCAACCGAGTCCCAAGATGGCTGCCAACACTTCCTGGTTTGAAGTGTTGGCAGCCAATCAGATCTCAGGCACAAGATCGGAAGGATTTGTGGATTAACCACGGCCACAATTGTATATCTGAGAAATATTAACATTTCTCAGGAATTACTGAACTTATTTACACCATTTGACAAAAAGAGTGCTTTCTGGTCCAAGAGCTACCTTTTTGCAAAATTTGGTGTAATTCCGTTCAGCAGTTCAGGCTGTAGCCGTGCCTAAAGTTTCCTATGGAAATTAACATGGAGAAAAAGCATTTTGGGACCCCCTTTTTCTTGGCCACTGCTTGAGGGATCCCCCCGAAACTTTTAACACAGCAGCTGAAGTGAGTGGCATATTAGTTTTGAAAATTTCGCATAGATTCATCAAATGGCGCCAAAGTTATTGGCAAATCAAAAAAATGCTTTTCCTGTGGAAACTAGGTCTTAACTATAACTACCTACTGGGGACCGCCAGTAGGTAATATATATATATATATATATATGTATATATATATATATATATATATATATATATATATATATATATATATATATATATATATATATATATTATCTACTGGCAGTCGCCAGTAGATAGTTATAGTTAAAACCTATTATCCATAGGAAATCCGTGACATTCTATTTAAAATAACGTTGGCGCCGGTTGACGAATCTTCGCGAAAGTTTCCAACTTGTTGGGGCGCTCCGGTCCGCTCCTATCCTGAAAGTCTCGGGTGATACGTCAAGCGGGGGCCGAGAAAAAGGGGGGTCCCAAAACGCGTTTTCCCCATTCATTTTTCCATAGGAACCTTTAGTCGCAGCTACTGCCCGAACTGCTGAACGGAATTACACCAAATTTGGCAAAGAGGTAGCCCTTGGTTCAGTGTCGTGCCTTTTGCTTAAATGGTGTAAATCCGTTCAGTAGTTCCTGAGAAAATCAAAAGTAAAGTCACATATATATCTGGGCGGAGCCTAACCACACGTGTCATCGTGAGATCTGATTGGCTGTCAGCACTTCATCCTGGAATTGCTGGCAGCCATCTTGGGACCAATATAAATGATAGTACCTCATTGAAATGCATTGTAGTGAATAGAAGATTTTGAGGGTCACCAAAAGGAGAACTATAAAGGGTGATAACAGGCTTTAGTTACATTAGAATTTATTTGTTGATGGTACCATACTAATTTTAGGAATTGTGGTGTATTCTAAGGTGATTTTACCATGTGAAAAACCTTCTGCTGGGATATCATGAATCATGTTTGAGAGAACACTATTTTCTCATGCTTGTCCCATGGAGGTTTGGAAGGTGCTCCAGAAGCTAAAATGAGAGCATATTTTCTGTAAATTCACATTATCTTTCTCACTCATGTGAGAATGAAGTCTGACATTCTCAGTAAAACATGTACATCCAACAAGGGCAGAGACTGTCAGTTGATTCCTTTGTGTTCTACTGCAGCTTCCCAGAGTGTTCTAAAGAACAACTAGAGTGCTAACAGCCTTACTTATGACAAAAGTATGGCACACCTGAAGCCATCTTGATTGGAATAAACTGGTAACACTTAAACAATTTAATTTAAAAAGGAACAAAATGATGGGGTTCATTTTGTCATAGAAATTATGGTTAGTGCTGTAGAAAGAAAAATTAGGACATGTTTCAAGTGTGATCTCAAATATCTTCCTGTTATATTTCAACAGGAGCAGCCTGCCAGTTGATGCCTTTGTGTTCTACTGCAGCTTCCCAGAGTGTTCTAAAGAACAACTAGAGTGCTAACAGCCTTACTTATGACAAATGTATGGCACACCTGAAGCCATCTTGATTGGAATAAACTGGTAACACTTAAAACATTTAATTTAAAAAGGAACAAAATGAGGGGTTCATTTTGTCATAGAAATTATGGTTAGTGCTGTAGAAAGAAAAATTAGGACATATTTCAAGTGTGATCTCAAATATCTTCCTGTTATATTTCAACAGGAGCAGCCTGCCAGTTGATGCCTTTGTGTTCTACTGCAGCTTCCCAGAGTGTTCTAAAGAACAACTAGAGCACTTACAGCCTTACTTATGACAAAAGTATGGCACACCTGAAGCCATCTTGATTGGAATAAACCGGTAACACTTAAAACATTTAATTTAAAAAGGAACAAAATGAGGTGTTCTTTTTGAAATAGAAATTATGGTTAGTGCTGCAGAAAGAAAAATTAGGGCATGTTTTAAGTGAGATCTCATATCCTCTTCTATTTCATTAGAAAATTCTGACATGCAGACTGAAACAATCACTTTCAATACCAGCAGCAGACTACCAGTTAACTCCCTGGTGAGCAGTAGCTTTACTCCAGTGGTCTAATGAGCAACTAGAGTGCTAACATTCTGAATTTATGGCAGATGTGAGACACATCTGAATGCCTTCTTGATGGAATCAAAGTAAAAAACTGAAAGCATTTCCTACTGAGAAGACTGCAGTAAATGAAGAAATTAGGAAACTTCATAACAAAGAAGTCTTCCAAGATGGCCACCAGTGAAAAAAGAGCCCAAATGTAGCACAAATATTACCGAGATGTAGCCCACATATAGCCCAATGACAAAAGTGTGCAAAACACTTTTTATTTTTAGTTTTTTTGCAGTTTTATGTAGGCAGACTGGTCAGGTATTGGAGCATTGCATCTTAAAACATGACCCCCTACACTACAAAAACACCACTGCACTACCTTAAACCCTAAAACACTACCCCCAGCACGACCCCCTACACTACACAAGCACCACTGCACTATCCTAAACCATAAAACACTACCCCCAGCACGACCCCCTACACTACCCAAACACCACTGCACTAACCTAAATCCTAAAACACTACCACCAGCACGACCCCTACACTACCCAAACACCACTGCACTACCCTAAAACATGACCCCCTACACTACACAAACACCACTGCACTACCCTAAACCCTAAAACATTACCCCAGCACGACCCCCTACACTACACAAGCACCACTGCACTACCCTAAACCCTAAAACACTACCCCCAGCACGACCCCCTACACTGCCCGAACACCACTGCACTGCCCTAAACCCTGAAACACCAGCCCCTGCATGACCCCCTACACTGCCCGAACACCACTGCACTGCCCTAAACCCTGAAACACCACCCCTAGCACGACCCCCTACACTGCCCGAACACCACTGCACTGCCCTAAACCCTGAAACACCACCCCCAGCATGACCCCTACACTGCCCGAACACCACTGCACTGCCCTAAACCCTGAAACACTACCCCCAGCAAGACCCCCTACACTGCCCGAACACCACTGCACTGCCCTAAACCCTGAAACATCACCCCCAGCAAGACCCCCTACACTGCCCGAACACCACTGACCTAAACCCTGAAACACCACCCCCAGCACGACCCCCTACACTGCCCGAACACCACTGCACTGCCCTAAACCCTGAAAGACTACCCCCAGCATGACCCCCTACAGTGCCCGAACACCACTGCTCTGACCAAAACCCTGAAACACTAGCCCCTGCTCGACCCCCTACACTGCCCGAACACCACTGCACTACCCTAAACCCTGAAACATCACCCCCAGCACGACCCCCTACACTGCCCGAGCACCACTGCACTGCCCTAAACCCTGAAACACCAGCCCCAGCACGACCCCCTACACTGCCCGAACACCACTGCACTGCCCTAAACCCTGAAACACCAGACCCAGCACGAACGCCTACACTGCCCGAACACCACTGCACTGCCCTAAACCCTGAAACACCAGCCCCAGCACGACCCCCTACACTGCCCGAACACCACTGCACTGCCCTAAACCGTGAAACACCAGCCTCAGCACGACCCCCTATACTGCCTGAACACCACTGCACTGCCCTGAACCCTGAAACAGCAGCCCCAGCACAACACCCTACACTGCCCGAACACCACTGCACTGCCCTAAACCCTGAAACACCACCCCGTGCATGACCCCCTACACTGCCCAAACACCACTGCACTGCCCTAAACCCTGAAACACCATCCCCAGCACGACCCCCTATACTGCACGAACACCACTGCACTGCCCTAAACCCTGAAACACTACCCCCAGCAAGACCCCCTACACTGCCCGAACACCACTGCACTGCCCTAAACCCTGAAACATCACCCCAGCAAGACCCCCTACACTGCCCGAACACCACTGCCCTAAACCCTGAAACATCACCCCCAGCAAGACCCCTACACTGCCTGAACACCACTGCACTGCCCTAAACCCTGAAACACCAGCCCCAGCACGACCCCCTACACTGCCCGAACACCAATGCACTACCCTGAAACACCACCCCCTGCACGACCCCCTACACTGCCCGAACACCACTGTACTGCCCTAAACCCTGAAACCCCACCCCCAGCATGACCCCCTACACTGCCAGAACACCACTGCACTGCCCTAAACCCTGAAACACCACCCCTGCACGACATCCTACACTGCCCGAACACTACTGCACTGCCCTAAACCCTGAAACACCACCCCCAGCACGACCCCCTACACTGCACGAACACCACTGCACCGCCCTAAACCCTGAAACACTACCCCCAGCAAGACCCCCTACACTGCCCGAACACCACTGCACTGCCCTAAACCCTGAAACACCACCCCCAGCAAGACCCCCTACACTGCCTGAACACCACTGCACTGCTCTAAACCCTGAAACACCACCCCCAGCACGACCCCTACACTGCCCAAACACCACTGCTCTGCCCAAAACCCTGAAACACCAGCCCCAGCACGACCCCCTACACTGCCCGAACACCACTGCACTGCCCTAAACCCTGAAACACCAGCCCCAGCACGACCCCCTACACTGCCCGAACACCACTGCACTGCCCTAAACCCTGAAACACCACCCCCAGCACGACCCCCTACACTGCCCGAACACCACTGCACTGCCCTAAACCCTGAAACACCAGCCCCAGCACTACCCCGTACACTGCCCACACACCACTGCACTGCCCTAAACCCTGAAACACTACCCCCAGCAAGACCCCCTACACTGCCCGCACACCACTGCACCGTCCTAAACCCTGAAACACTACCCCCAGCAAGACCCCTACACTGCCCGAACACCACTGCACTGCCCTAAACCCTGAAACATCACCCCCAGCAAGACCCCTACACTGCCCGAACACCACTGCCCTAAACCCTGAAACACCACCCCCAGCAAGACCCCCTACACTGCCTGAACACCACTGCACTGCTCTAAACCCTGAAACACCACCCCCAGCACGACCCCCTACACTGCCCAAACACCACTGCTCTGCCCAAAACCCTGAAACACCAGCCCCAGCATGACCCCCTACACTGCCCGAACACCACTGCACTGCCCTAAACCCTGAAACACCAGCCCCAGCACGACCCCTACACTGCCCGAACACCACTGCACTGCCCTAAACCCTGAAACACCACCCCCAGCACGACCCCCTACACTGCCCGAACACCACTGCACTGCCCTAAACCCTGAAACACCAGCCCCAGCACAACCCCGTACACTGCCCGCACACCACTGCACTGCCCTAAACCCTGAAACACCAGCCCCAGCACAACCCCGTACACTGCCCGAACACCACTGCACTGCCCTAAACCCTGAAACACCAGCCCTAGCACGACCGCCTACAATGCCCGAAAACTACTGCACTGCCCTAAACCCTGAAACACCACCCCCATCAAGACTACCTACACTGGCCGAACACCACTGCACTGCCCTAAACCCTGAAACACCACCCCCTGCACGACCCCCTACACTGCCCAAACACTACTGCACTGCCCTAAACCCTGAAACACCACCCCTCAGCACGACACCCTACACTGTCCGAACACCACTGCACTGCCCTAAACCCTGAAACACCACCCCAGCACGACCCCCTACACTGCACGAACACCACTGCACTAACCCCTGAAACACCACCCCCTGCACGACCCCCTACACTGCCGGAACACCACTACACTGCCCTAAACCCTGAAACACCACCCCCAGCACGACACCCTACACTGCCCTAACAGCACTGCACTGCCATAAACCCTGAAACATCACCCCCAGCACAACCCCCTACACTGCCTGAGCACCATTGCTCTGCCCTAAACCCTGAAACACTAGCCCCAGCACGACCCCCTACACTTCCCGAACACCACTGCACTGCCCTAAACCCTGAAACACCACCCCCAGCACGACCCCCTACACTGCCTGAACACCACTGCACTGCCCTAAACCCTGAAACACCAGCCCCAGCAAGACCCCCTACACTGCCCGAACACCACTGCATTGCCGTAGACTCTGAAACACCAGCCCCAGCAAGACCCCCTACACTGCCCGAACACCACTGCACTGCCCTAAACCCTGTAACACCAGCCCCAGCACGACCCCCTACACTGCCCGAACACCACTGCACTGCCCTAAACCCTGAAACACTAGCCCCAGCACCACCCCCTACAATGCCCGAACAACATTGTACTGCCCTAAACCCTGAAACACCACCCCCTGCACCGCCCCCTACACTGCCCAAACACCACTTCACTGCCCTAAACCCTGAAACACCACCCCCAGCACGACCCCCTACACTGCCCGAACACCACTGCACTGCCCTAAACCCTAAAACACCACCCCCAGCACGACCCCCTACACTGCCCGAACACCACTGCACTGCCCTAAACCCTAGAACACTACCCCCAGCATGACCCCCTACACTACCCGAACACCACTGCACTACCCTAAACCCTAAAATACTCCCCCATCACGACCCCCTACACTACCCGAACACGACTGCACTGCCCTAAACCATAAAACACTCCCCCAGCACGACCCCCTACACTGCCCAAACACTACTGCACTGCCCTAAACCCTGAAACACCACCCCTCAGCACGACACCCTACACTGCCCGAACACCACTGCACTGCCCTAAACCCTGAAACACCACCCCAGCACGACCCCTACACTGCCCGAACACCACTGCACTAAACCCTGAAACACCACCCCCTGCATGACCCCCTACACTGCCGGAAAACCACTGCACTGCCCTAAACCCTGAAACACCACCCCAGCATGACCCCTTTACTGCTCGAACACCACTGCACTGCCCCAAACCCTGAAACACCACCCCCAGCATGACCCCCTACACTGCCCGAACACCACTGCCCTAAACCCTGAAACACCACCCCTGCACGACCCCCTACACTGCCCGAACACCACTGCACTGCCCTAAACCCTGAAACACCACCCCCAGCACGACCCCCTACACTGCCCGAACACCACTGCACTGCCCTAAACCCTAAAACACCACCCCCAGCACGACCCCCTACACTGTCCAAACACCACTGCACTGCCCTAAACCCTAAAACACCACCCCCAGCACGACCCCCTACACTGCCCGAACACCACTGCACTGCCCTAAACCCTAGAACACTACCCCCAGCATGACCCCCTATGCTACCCTAACACCACTGCACTACCCTAAACCCTAAAATACTCCCCCAGCACGACCCCCTACACTACCCGAACACGACTGCACTGCCCTAAACCCTAAAACACTCCCCCAGCACGACCCCCTACACTACCCGAACACCACTGCACTGCCCTAAACCCTAAAACACTCCCCCAGCACGACCCCCTACACTACCTAAACACCACTGCACTGCCCTAAACCCTAAAACACTACCCCCGCATGACCCCCTACACTACCCAAATACCAATGCACTACCCTAATCCCTAAAACACTACCCCGCACAACCCCTACACTACCCAAAGACCACTACACTGCCCGAACACCGTACGTACCTAAACACCACTGCACTGCACTAAACCCTAAAACACTACCCCCGCATGACCCCTACACTACCCAAATACCAATGCACTACCCTAATCCCTAAAACACTACCCCCGCACGACTCCCTACACTACCCAAAGACCACTGCACTACCCTAAACCCTAAAACACGACCTCCTACACTACACAAACACCACTGCACTACCCTAAACCCTAAAAAACTACCCCAGCACGAACCCCTACACTACCCAAACACCACTGCACTACCCTAAACCATAAAACACTACCCCCAGCAGTACCCCCTATGCTACCCAAACACCACTGCACTACCCTAAACCCTAAAACACTACCCCCAGCAGTACCCCCTACACTACCCAAACACCATTGCACTACCCTAAACCCTAAAACACTACCCCCAGCAGTATCCCCTACACTACCCAAACACCACTGCACTACCCTAAACCCTAAAACCCTAAAACACTAACCCCCAGCACGACCCCCTACACTACCCAAACACCACTGTACTACCCTAAACCCTAAAACACTCCCCCAGCACGACTCCCTACACTACCCAAACACCACTGCACTACCCTAAACCCTAAATCTACCCCCAGCATGACCCCCTACACTACACAAACACCACTGCACTACCCTAAACCCTAAAACACTACCCCCAGCACGACCCTCTTCACTACCTAAACACAACTGCACAATTTGTTACAGGCGTTGCAACGCAGGCCTGTGGTGCTTACTGGAAGTACCTGGTGGGCTAGTTGGGCCCCAGGGAATCTCAGGATTCAAGGTGACCTAATCCCTCAACTTAAAACGCGCCACGGGGCGCGTTTGCACAGTGGTGAAGGGAGGGGCGGGGCCTCAGGTGACATGTGCGCAAACACGCCCTGTGGTGCGTTTTAAGTTGGGGAGTTAATTCCCTTTGAATCCTGGGGGCCAACTAGCCCACCAGGTACCTTCAGTAAGCACAACAGAGTTGCGTTGCAGAGAGGTGAAAAAGGTGCGTGGCCTCGGAACGCCTCTCTGCAACTCAGCTCTGTGGTCCTAACTGTAGGTACCTGGGGGCTAGTTGGGCCCCAGGGACCCTCAGGATTCAAGGGGACTTAATCCTGCAACTTAAAACGCGCCACGGGGCGCGTTTGCACACATGTCACCTCAGGCCCCCCCTCCCTTCACCACTGTGCAAACGCGCACTGACTCTGGTTAGTCAGAGTCAGTTACCACCAGTACCCGTCTGAAAAAGTTGTGGGCACAGGATGATTTTGCAACAAGGCCTTTTTCTGCTCCTCTGTTGGTTCTTTCTGCACATCTTTTGCTTCTTTCTGTGCGTTTTTTCTTCTTTCTTCACATGTCCTACCTCTGTTGGCATAGTTAGAAACTAGCATTTAAAAAACCTTTGAAATTCACTTAAAAAATCATAGGTTTTAGGCACGTTATAGTTAGAAATTAGCATTTAAAAACCTTTGAAATTCACTGAAAAAACCATAGGTTTCAGGCACGTTATAGTTAGAAATTAGCATTTAAAAACCTTTGAAATTCACTGAAAAAACCATAGGTTTCAGGCACGTTATAGTTAGAAATTAGCATTTAAAAAACCTTTGAAATTCACCGAAAAAACCATAGGTTTCAGACACATTATAGTTAGAAATTAGCATTTAAAAAACCTTTGAAATTCACTGAAAAAACCATAGGTTTTAGGGACAGTTATAGTTAGTTGGACATTGCACTCGTACAAAACCTGTGAAATTCCCCTGTTATAGTTAGTTCAGCTAACTATAACTCGCGCCCGCAATGCACTGCTGATGACGTCACATATTACATCACTCATGACATGGTCAGTGACATCACTGATGACATCACTGATGACATCTCAAATGACATCACTGATGACATCATCCATGTGATAATTTCATGCATCTTCTCACACCCTAATATAACTTTTGATACACCCACTCTAAATTACAGACTGCCATTCTCAAAACCATAGACACTCCAACACCAAAAACTACATACCCACTCACTGATTCTTAGGTCTACACACACATCCACTCACTCACCTGTACAGTCACTCATACTTACAGTCACTCAGTACAGGACTATCATATGCACTCATACACCTATATAAACACTCACACACCGCCACTCATCCATAGAGGTATTCACACACCTAGTCAGTCATGCAAAAAATTAATCACACACCCATTTACTCACCTATACAGTTATACACACACCAGCTCACTTACTCATACAAATACTAGCACATTCTTACGCTCTTATACAATAACTGATACAAGCACACACGCATCCATACAGCCACTCTCACAATAACACACTCTCACTTATAGCCATTTAAATACTCTAACACACATATATACTGCCTTTTACATATGTAGTTACTCGCACATGTACCACTGAGATATACATTCACTCACTAACACACCCATACACACACTCACCCACCCAAGCAGTCCATCACAGATGCACTATTGAAATCATGCACCCAGTGAATCACCCACTCACACATCTATGTATAGAGTCACACACACCCCACCCACACAAACACTCAGGCAGCCATACAGATACTCAGAGAACCAATCAATAACCCATATAGATACTCATGTAGCTATTCGCAAATCCATGCATCCACTTACACACCAACAAACAGACGGATACAGACATTCACACAGTTTAGTCACTAACCCATGCATTCAGTAAGATACGTTTAATCACTCACTTGTAGAGTCAGTCACTCATGTACTAAATCATCCATTCAGACACTTATACACCCACTCATTCTTCAATACGCCTTTCCCTATATATATTAAACATATTTAAACTTTACAGAAACACAGTCACTGGATGATGTCATCAGTGATGTCATTTGAGATGTCATCAGTGATGTCATCAGTGATGTCACTGACCATGTCATGAGTGATGTAATATGTGACGTCATCAGCAGTGCATTGCGGGGGCGCGAGTTATAGTTAGCTGAACTAACTATAACAGGGGAATTTCATGGGTTTTGTACGAGTGCAATGTCCAACTAACTATAACTGTCCCTAAAACCTATGGTTTTTTCAGTGAATATATATATATGTTGGAAAAAAACCCTGACATTCACTCCTTCTTGAAATCAGGAACGGACCACGATGAGCTGAACTTCAAAAGTGCTTTATTGCGTCTTAATCCTCCAGCATGACGCATTTCATGTTTTTTAAGACGTACTTCTATTCCTTCTCTGCCTTTTTTCACCAATTCTTTTTGTTCATGTGCGTCTAATTGTTGGTTCAATTTATCAATCTCTTTTTGGATTTCGATTCTATCGATCTCGGCGTATTTCACCAATATTGTCACCATATTCATCGATGACTCCAAATTATTAGCTGCCCATTCAGTTAACATTAGGGGTTTTGGGTTTTCAAATGCAGGAGCTATGAGTACCCATAAACCACGAGGGACTCTGCCCACCTCCATATATTTTTCCAATGATTTTCTTTCCCACCATTTTGTTAATTTCGTGTGGCGCAATTTTCCCAATTTTTTTAGAAGAGTTTTCACATCATTGTTAGTCCCCACATTAGTACTTTTATCGTTATTAGTCGTATTGTCATCAACGTCTGGTAAATTTAAAAACAAAGCATTTGCTGCTGCCTCCCTGTCACGAAGCACATCCGCTGTCGAGGTCATATTTGAAAGTAAGTTGCAACAATGTATCTCGCACCAACAAACTTGCCAAACGTAGGCTCTGTGCAAGCTGTTAACTTTGTAGCTCTATCTCGTCACCCGCTTCAATATCCCAACTCTGAGTAACAACCGGCTTACCGCGTTGGAGCCCGAACGGCTCACTCGGCGTCCTCCGACTCCGTTGACGCACCAGGACTCCACAGGGCATCCGCCGGTGTACTGTTCTCGTGTAGGTTACTCGCGGGGGGCTGCACCAAACAAAACTCCTTCCGGGTCAATTGTAGATCGTTTTCACGATGCCGACTGCAGCTGAACAGCCTACTTGAGACGAGAGGGTCCGTTTATGAGCGAAGACAGCCGTACTTCGCCACTAATGGTATGTTGAAAAAAAACCCTGACATTCACTCCTTGAAATCAGGAACGGACCACGATGAGCTGTACTTCAAAAGTGCTTTATTGCGGCTTAATCCTCCAGCATGACGCGTTTCATGTTTTTTAAGACTTACTTCTATTCCTTCTCTGCCTTTTTTCACCAATTCTTTTTGTTCATGTGCGTCTAATTGTTGGTTCAATTTGTCAATCTCTTTTTGGATTTCGATTCTATCGATCTCAGCGTATTTCACCAATATTGTCACCATATTCATCGTTGCCTCCAAATTATTAGCTGCCCATTCAGTTAACATTAGGGGGTTTGGGTTTTCAAATGAAGGAGCTATGAGTACCCGTAAACCACGAGGGACTCTGCCCACCTCCATATATTTTTCCAATGATTTTCTTTCCCACCATTTTGTTAATTCCGTGCGGCGCAATTTTTCCAATTTTTTTAGAAGAGTTTTCACATCATTGTTAGTCCCCACATTAGTACTTTTATCGTTATTAGTCGTATTGTCATCAACGTCTGGTAAATTTAAAAACAAAGCATTTGCTGCTGCCTCCCTGTCATGAAGCACGTCCGCTGTCGAGGTCATATTTGAAAGTAAGTTGCAACAATGTATCTCGCACCAACAAACTTGCCAAACGTAGGCTCTGTGCAAGCTGTTATCTTTGTAGCTCTATCTCGTCACCCGCTTCAATATCCCAACTCTGAGTAACAACCGGCTTACCGCGTTGGAGCCCGAACGGCTCACTCGGTGTCCTCCGACTCCGTTGACCCACCGGGACTCCACAGGGCATCCGCCGGTTTACTGCTCTCATGTAGGTTACTGCACCAAACAAAACTCCTTCCGGGTCAATTGTAAATCGTTTTCACGATGCCGACTGCAGCTGAACAGCCTACTTGAGACGAGATGGTCCGTTTACGAGCGAAGACAGCCGTACTTCGCCACTAATGGTATGTTGAAAAAAAACCTGACATTCACTCCTTCTTGAAATCAGGAACGGACCACGATGAGCTGAACTTCAAAAGTGCTTTATTGCGGCTTAATTAGGGGTGGGCGGAAAATTCCGTTCCGCTCGCGGAACTTGCGAGATTTCGGCATTTCCGTGTTCCGCGCGGAACGGAATTCGGGTGCATGAGGTAATTAAAATTCACCAGGAAGCACTTACAGATTTAAATAAAGCAGGTGCCCGAGTTGAAGCTCAAATTCTGTAACGCATTAATCAGCACAAAAAATTCGTGAGCAAGGTCGAGGCTAAGCAGGAGTGCTTTCTGCCCATATCTACCGTCAAACATTAGCTGTAATCCCTGATGGAGGTCTTTGCATCCTTGATTTTCTCGAGTGCAATCCCCGTGTAGGTCCAGTGACCAGGAGGTTCTTCCTCCTCATCTGCTGCTCAGATCGTGCTCTGACCCTTTATAAACAAGAGGCATGTGAACTGCATGGAAGCCCCGCCCGTTTGGCCCCGCCCCACATACACTAACGGTATGCAACATCTTCCCGCCCTTTCCCCACTATGATGGACAGCTTACACAAAGACCCCGGCGCCTTTCCGGCGCGGTGGCAAAGTTAGAGACACACAAGGTCACTGGAGACAATTCTTCTGGACCTTTACGCAGCTGTAGTGTAGGCAAGGCACTATACATTTACCCAACGAGGTAGCACTTACTGATTAGCCTGTAGAAAGTACTCCAGTTGAGTAGAGGTATTGCACAAAACGGTGGCATCTTCTCGGATAAAAATGCAGGGCAGGTTTGCAGAATTCGTGAGCGTGGTTAAGCAGATGTGCCTTCTCTCCATTTCCAACGTGAAAAGTTAGCTGTAATCCTTGATGGAGGTCTTTGCATCCTTGATTTTCTCGAGCGCAATCCTCATGTAGAATTCGTGAGTGTGGTTAAGCAGATGTGCCTTCTTCCCATTTCCACCATGAAAAGTTAGCTGTAATCCTTGATGGAGGTCTTTGCATCCTTGATTTTCTCGAGCGCAATCCTAGTGTTGTTCCTGTGACCAGGAGGTTCCTTCTCCTCGTCTGCCGCTGAGATCCTGCTCTCACCCTTTATAAACAAGAGGCATGTGAACAGGCCTAGAAGCCCCGCCCGTTTGGCCCCGCCCCACATACACTAGCGGTATGCAACGTCTTCCCGCCCTTTCCCCACTATGATGGACAGCTTAATCAAAGGACCCCGGCGCCTTTCCGGCGCGGTGGCAAAGTTACAGACACACGAGGTCACTGGAGACAATTCTTCTGGTCCTTTACGCAGCTGCAGTGTAGGAAAGGCACTATACATTTACCCAACGAGGTAGCACTTACTGATTAGCCAGTAGAAAGTACTCGAGTTGAGTAGAGGTATTGCACAAAACGGTGGCATCTTCGTGGATAAATATGCAGGGCAGGATTCATTCTGGCAACGGGCGCAGCAAAATCTCCGCGAGCACGCAAAATTCCGCGTGATCGCGGAGATTTCTTGCCGTTTCGCAGAATTTTGCGTAAGGCAACTCCGCAAATTCCGCCCACCCCTAGTTTGGACCCTGCCCGGCGTCTGTCCTGCACTACCTCTTGCCTGGGAGACTGTGAGGTGCGGTCAGTGGACAGCGACGTTAGAGGCTAGAGCCGCGGCACCACCTGACCTCATGGAGTCGGTCTGCGTTAGGCCGGTGGGGCTTGCGAGTCAGTGTGGCTGTTCCCAGTCCGCCCGCTTTGTTTCATTCTGGCAGTCCCTGTGCGGTGCCCGCTCTTGACACTCCACCTGCCAACCCCCACCCCCATGTTGTTGTTTTTTTTGTGCAGCACGGGGCGGGCAGAGCCTGAGCTGGTTGACAGGAGCAGCGAGGAGCCTTGGAGTCCTGGCACTGCAGTTGAGCTGCATTCCTGATTGAGCTCTGCCCGCCTATTCCCCCTCAAATCTGACCGGCCCTCCAACTTGCCAAGGACCACAAAAGGCCCACCGAAGGAGCACCTAAAAGCATCAGGTAGGCATAAACGAGTTCCTTAAAGCTAACAGAAGCTGGGCCCTTAATTAAGTGTGCAAGCTGCATAGCGGCCCAAGGGCATGTCACCATGCATTAGCAGACAACAATCCAGACATTGGAGGCCCATATTCAAGATAAGCCCACATCCCAATTGGCTACCTTTTTCATTTGTCAATCCACATTGTGGTTTGAGGTGAAATCGTCACCAATGAGTGGGAAGGTGGAAGGCTGACTCACCAGGAAGGCATAGGCAGTACAAAGGGGTAAGAAGCGACTGTGCCCGTGCAGTGCCCCTCCCTTCCTACCAACAGTGGAGAGCATTGGCAAGAGAAAGGCAGAGTAGCTACACCAAGTCATAACTACCGCACGATGAGGTCCGGAAGATTAAGGAAAGAAACAGTGAAAAATCGTAAGAAGCAAAATAAAGAAAATATCAAAGAGCCTACGGACATGGGTGTGGCACTAACATCTCCAACCTCTGCGCAACACTCCTTGACTCCCAGGCACTCAGCCTCAGCCCTTAGAACAGGGCCTACACTCCTCTGGCTGCACAACAGAGGTGGAAATTTTAACATTACATGATCAATTAAATAAACAAGATAACATGCGCAAAGAAATAGCAGTTGGTGCACAAAAGAGGACCCTTAGAGATTACTTCAAGAAAAACAGAACCAAACCTTCAGTGCTAAACGGCCCCAACGAAACGACGCCCATGCCTTCACAGCCCTCACGAGCATGCCTGAAAGCGGTTCTTGTGCAAATTAAAGTTCAGGCTATGATCCATGAACAGCCCCACACGTAGGGCATCTGTCCATACACAGGCAGCTTCCTTAAAGTGAATGAACACTCTACCCCAGTAAATCTCAAGTTAAGACCAACTTCCTAGTCAGGTGATGAAACCAATCACCCATTAGCAACTCTACAAAGTAATAATGAACAAAGCTCTTCGCCAATTACCATCTCAAGTGATGATTCTCCCACTAACCTGAAGCCTTTTCTGCACCAGGAAACAAACCTACATACTAACAATACAGAATCAGCTGGAAGTAAGAAAACTTTCAGTCCCCAAGCAGCACTATAGACCAGGATTTCGCCAGGCTACATCAAACTGCTAACTCCAACGATGCCTCCAGCCTTGGTTAACTACGACCACCCTGAAATTAAGCAAGGAGAGCCCAACAATCGCTCCCTATTGGACATATCTTTCTTCAAGATAGACTTCAACAGGATTGCCAATACACACGAAGGTCGAGATCTGGCTGTGATTGAGCCCAATGCACCCTGGCCCCAACTTCTGCAAACTTTTACAATCTAACGTAACCGCATTAAATTATCACTTAGATAAACTTGACCTACAAGTCGATCTTTTAAATATACTTTCAGTATACAGGGCAGGGATAGATCACAAATTGGAAGGTCTTAATAAACTGATTATAAAAGCACAATCCAACGCTAACATGGTACAATCAGTATGTTGTCTGTCCTCCCTTCCCCAGTCTCTAACTTCCGTCCTGACAGAAATTAGGAAATTACCTGTAGGACTGCAGGACCAGCCTCAGTACCCACATTTGCATAAAACAGATTTTTTACCGCCCAGACAGTCCTTAATGATTAATGAGCATAGCGCAAAGTGAGAGATCAACATAGGAAATAAGGAACTAGTTGCAAATGCCTATACTCAGCTGAAAGATGACTCTGCGGCCGTTCCGTCCCCTGCCAACCAAGCTGTAATCACTAAGTACAGAACTTACCAACAAGCTAATAGGGTTCAAACAGTGTTGAAGACAGAACCACGGACTACGCTAAAGACAACGGCAACATTGGGCACGGGGGATGCTGGTCCAGGAAAAGGAATAATGAACAAATCACCACAAAAACAACATCTGAGTAAAAGGGAAAAAAAGACCGCTAAAAAAGCTCAACAGGCACAGTACTGCTAAACAAAATATAATCAGTGATTCCCTTCCAACTCATAACAGCATCACTGGCTCGATAAGTACTGTAAGCACCGATAGCAGTTTCCTTTCATCCCCAAAACCTTCAGCTGAGCTGATACACAATGCGACACAGGTATTATACCACTATATTGAACTTAGGCAAATACCTGTGTATCGGGAGGAGGCTCCACCGAAGAAACCATAACCCCCGACCACAGTTGAGTCAATAAAGGACTATGAGCCAGTATTATCATCGAATTTCCCAGTGTCTGGACCAGAAGCCCCAATAACCCCCATAAACGTGGCAAACATGATTAAGTTGAAACAAAGAAAGGCATTCACAGAACAGCATAACAACGAATTAACGACGTTAATTACACTAGCATCAGCAGTAATCAAGGAGTTAGTAATATCAAAGTCTGACCAATTCAACAAATGGGGTATCAAAATAACTCCTCAAACAGAACCGCGGTACCCATCGGTACTTACAAAACCTTCGGCTCCTCTTGATAATTTCAGTAATCCTCCCTTTTCAATATTAAAATCTGCTACAAAGTCGAGCTTCTGCAGAAATCATACAATTAGCCAGAGAAGAGTCTGACACTATAAAGGATAATTGGGCCTGGTTGACTGTGGCTCTTTCTGGGTAAACAATGATTGAAATAGTGCCCAATTCGGACTTTCATTGTGTTCCTGGAATATCAATGGCCTTACCACGGAACTCCTGTCATTGGACATGATAAAATTCTTAAAGAACCACGAGTCATACTTCTTCAGGAAACTTGGTCTGAGGTAAGCCTAACAATAGAAGGATACTTGGAATATAGGTCCCCTGCTCTAAAATCGCACAAGTTCAGCAGAACTAGGGGTGGACTTTTGATCTATGTTGCTGGCAAGTTAAATGCAAACATGCACCAGTTATTATTTGAAGAAGACTGAATTACCGGTATAAGGATCAGCAGTTCCAAATCTATCGAACAAATTCTTCTGATTAGCGTATATATTTCACCAAGTGCCAGGGAGAAAAAGACCAAGTTAGACCATCTGATCCGGATCATGTGCAACCTACTAAGTGATTATGGAGGTATAGCCTGTCTAATTTCCAGTGACTATAACACAAATATTTTCCAAGACCTTCCAGATGAGCACGATGAAACATGCCCGGGGAGATATCAATACACCATGGACCAAACAAAGCCTATTGGTAACAAACACAGCAAACTTGGTGAATACATGGTATTACAGCTCAGCATTCTGGGCTGTACAATCCTGAACGGTTGTTTTCCCATGGATAAACCTCCAAACTGGACAAGAACAAATGGTTGTACTCATTCTTTCCTAGATTATGCTATATGCAATAAGGAAATGTTCCCTTTGATAGAAAATTACACCATTGTTGCACTCATGTAGCACAGCAGGCTATGACAAGCCTGACAACAAGCGGGATTTTCACTGAGAACCTTAAAATGTTAAAATGGTCAGACTTCTCTATACGAACAATAATGACAACAAGTAGAGCACTGTTAGGAGCTAGGATCCCCGATGACATTCCACTCACTACATTATGGGAGAGTTTTTCCAGCCAACTGCTTAAAATATTTTCATTCACCCAATGAAAAATCAAAAGAGGCATCTTAACCGCATCTGTCCAGATTAAGAAATTATAAAAATTATGCAACTCAGCATTAACACAAGCATGGAGAAGCCCGGGGACGAACAGTTATTTAACACCTACAAGCAAGCCCAAAAAGCCATTAAGCTAGTAATATTCCTAGAGAAACAAAAACGGTCCAACCAGTCCTGGACAAAATTAGTCCATGCAAGCAAAAACCCTAATCCAAAGACATTTTGGTCCCTCGTGAACGGGAGAATACATGGCCAAGGAGGACAAAGCAGTGCAAACATCCATGAAGATGAATGGGTATCTTTTCTAATGGCTCACTTCAAAGTGTCTGAAAAGGAAGAGGGTGTAGTGGTGTATGGTTACGTTTTAGTCTTTCTGGATTGCTCTCAGCTCTGCATTCTCTTTGTGTGTGTGCATTCCATGGTGGATTTAGACTACTCCTGACAGTGTTCTGTTCTGTGTCAGTTGGTTCTTGTCCTTGCTTGTTGTGGCTGCTGTGCAGTCCCTGCCTAAGAATAAACTCTTTGTTACACCTACCTTGTAATTGTAGTCCTTAGTTTTTACTACAATTATGATGGCGACGATTAGTAGAGGACTGCAAGACCCACAGTAGACTTCGGAGTCTTTGCCTTGTCAGCACTACTTTTCCTGTCGCTCAACTCGTCATGCCTGTCGACTGACTGGAGAGAAATCATGGAGGCACTTGCTACTGCAAAGGCACGCAGGCACTCGCTAGCCCCTGCGTGCCATTTTCGCCGATTGGAAGGAGTGGTTTAATCGTCTTTATGATGTACAGCTTTGCGCATGCGTTTACTCATCACAGCCGTTTGAAAGCAGCAGCCCAACGTTCTGAGATGCCTTCCATGGGTCAGGCACCCCGTGTGGTCATGGTCAGGCACGCAGGCTTACGCGTTACGCACGCAGCGTGCCGACAGGGGACGCCATTTTGGATCCAGGAATTTGTGGAGCAGGCCTATATTTTTACCTTCTCCGCCGTTTTCTACAATCCCAGTTTTCGGCAAGGAGGGAGCACATGGTCAGTACTTTCTTCTTCCTTTTTGCTTGACAGTATTTTTGCTCACCTGCGCTGGTGGGATCTGTTCTCTGGCATGTGCACTACTTGTCTTCAGGCATTTTGCTTGCTGTGTACAACGGTGGAACGCACAGGTTTCCTTTGGCTTCCAGTTGGTGTGTGTCAGTTTCTACAGCAACACGCACACCTTGCTTACTCAATTGCTCACCTTTCCTTTTGTTTCAAGTTTGGGGGTGTCAGCTTCTATGGTGGCACACACATCTTGCCTACTTTATTTTGGAAATTGTTTGTCCTCTCCAACACACTACAGCGGTGGCACGCAGACCTTTTTTTTCCAGTTTGTGTCTGTCAGTTTCTACTGTGACGCGCACACCTTGTGCGTCTGTCACAACGGTGGTACGCACACCCAAGTCCTGGTCACAGCTAACTTTTGTGCGTTCATTTCAACGATGGCACGCACTCTTGACATTTTTTCCTCATTTATTTAAATAGCTTGGCAAATTTTTCTTTGTTTATTTCTCTCTGACCATTTGCTGCCCCCTCACCATGCAATCTGTTTCTCTACCACCCCCTTTTCTTAAATTGCCTAGTAACCCGCCCATTACGTGGAAAAACTGGTATGATGCATTTGTCACATATTTGGCAGCTATAGGTGCTTCTAGTTATAGGGCGGAAAGAGAAAATTGTTTATTTTTGCACTTGCTTGGTTTTGAAGGAAGGTCTGTTTTTAAACACCTCCCACCATTAGTACGAGTTCAAGGTGAAGAGGAAATTGATGAATTTGTTGAAGCTGTTAAAAAATTTGAGTTACGTTTTCGATGTTATGCCAAGTTTAGCTGTCATCAGGCATAACTTCTTTAAAAGGGAGCAAAGATCGGGTGAAGATGTTGACGCTTCTGTCTCTGCCCTGAGAAGATTGAGTGCAGACTGTCAATTCGAAGCTTTCACCGAACAATTTGTCAGAGATCAGTACATTTGCAAGTGTTCGGATACGACTATCCAACAGAAATTGTTATCTATGGGTAATCCATCTCTCGAAGAAACAATTTGCACTGCAAACAGCATCGAACTTTCTAAAGCATCTGTCAAAGAGTTGGAGGACAAATCGAGTGAACATGTAGGGGCAGTTGGATCAAAAGACTTTAAGCCTAGTTCTTCCCAAACAAAGGAAAGCAGTTTTTTCAAGCAACCGAATTTGTGTTTCCGATGTGGCAATCCTTCTCATGTCAAGTGGGGTAGGGGGTGCCCGGCAAAGAGTGTCACTTGTTGGTCTTGTGGCAAGATTAGTCATTTTGCTAAAGTATGCCAAAGTAGCAAGCTTGGGAGTGTTCCTCAAGGTAGCAAAGGCATTGCCAATTCTCCTTTTGTGGCGAATGTTTCTGATCCGGAACGTGTCGACTCTGACAGAGTTCAGAACATTCAGGACAAACTTAGAGATATGGTGATGGTGGTGAGTGATGAGGCAGTCATTTTAGGTGACTCTTCTGAGTGTGTTGATCCCTATGTCGAGATTGGGATTGGGGACAAGCAAGTGCGTCTTTTGGTCGATTCTGGTGTGAGAATTACCATGATCACCCAGGAATTGTTTGAGGAAATGTGGGGTGACCATCCCTTGCAACCACCTGACAGGGCGCCTGTCTCGTATGAAGAGTTGGCTGTTTTTTTTAGGACATCTTGGTGTTTAAGGGAAGTAAGATCCTTGGTAAAGTATATGTGGCCATCAAAGGGTTGTCCATTCTAGGGTGGTTTCACCAAGGCCTTTTTCAGATGATTCTCAGGCCGGGTACTAAGGAACAGGTCTCTATAGTTCGTTTGTCTGAGTATACTCAAAATGTGTTTCAACATTTTCCTTTAGTTTTTGGGGAACGTTTGGGTCAGATCAAGGGTTTCAGCCATCAGATTAAGGTTAAGGATGATGCTATTCCTGTCAAACACAGACTTAGGAGTGTCCCGTTTAGCGTCAGAGATCATCTTGAGCATGAATTAAATGGTTTGCGTCAGAAAGGCATCATAGAGACTGTCGTCCTTGTAGCTTTTTCCCTTGGTGGTCGCTAGAAAAAAAATGCAGACCTTCGTGTTTGCGTTGATTTGCGCAGTCTCAACAAAAACATTTGGGTTGACTCTCACCATCTCCCCAAGATCTCGGAGTTATTGACCATGTTTAATGGGTCGAAGTGGTTTAGTCAATTAGATCTCACTTCAGCCTACCACCAGGTTGTTTTGGAACCCTCTTCTTGACATCTAACTGCTTTTGTCTCTCCCATTGGGACTTTCCAGTATTGTAGGATGACTTTTGGGCTTGCCTCTGTGGCCGCAGTCTTTCAGAGGATCATGTGTCACATGTTAAAGTGTGTCAAGGGTGTTGCTGTATTTCAGGATGATGTATTGATTTATGGCGCATCCAAGGAGAAGCATGACGAGGCTCTGTTCAGAGTCTTATACATTATGCAAGAGAGGGGTGTTGTCCTCAAGTAGAAGAAGTGTCTTTTCCTTGAGAAAAAGGTGGAGTATTTGGGACACGTCTTGTCTGAACACGGGGTGGAGCCCAGACCTGGTCTGATTAAGGCAATTGTTGACAGCGTTCCACGTACGGACAAGGTTGGTTTGAAATCGTTCATTAGCGTTTGCGAATTCTATTCTAGATTTGTGCGTGATTACGCTTCTAGGGTTCAACCTCTTACCAACATGTTGAAGAAGAGCGTAGCTTTTGTTAGGGATGATCGCTGCTGGGAGGTGTATGAATGGATCAAGACTCAGTTGGTTGATCCAAACATTTTGAAACCTTTTGATTCTAATGTCAGGTGTACAATCACTGTTGATGCCAGTGGTGTGGGTCTGGGTGCCATCTTCACTCAATCCAAAGAGGGGGTGGAGAGTACCTTGGGTTATGCCTCTAGAGTTTTAAAAGGTCCGAAAAGGATTTTTTAGGTGATAGAAAGGAACTTCTTGCCTGCTGGTGGGCCATTAGGAAGTTCCATACCTTCATTTGGGGCAATCACTTTGTACTGTGTACTGATCAAAGCCCCTTAGTTTCCATCCTTTCTGGCAGTAAGATCAAGGAACACACTCCTAGGATTGCCAGATTGTCTACAAAGTTGTTGCAGTCTTTGAGGTCCCTTATTTGCCTGGTAACAAAAATGGTAGGCCGGATTTTTTCTCAAGGTTTCCCGTTGCTGAAGATGACTCTGGTATTGAGGAAGAGGGGGACCAGGATTAGTGCTTCATTGCCTCCATTGATTTAGCTGACATGTGTGCCATCAGTAAGGAGGAGTGGAGGAATGAACTTAACAAAGATGCTGTTCTCGCCCACGTCTTGAAGTGTATGAACTGAGGTTGGCCCAAGGAGAAGAACGTACCGTTTGCCCTCCAAACTTTTGTAAAAGTGGCTCTTGAGCTTTTTGCCGAGAACGGTATTTTAGTGCATGGAGGTAGATTGGTTCCTCACGAAAAGCTGAGGCTTAGGTTGATCTTGTTTCCTCATGAGGGGCATTTGGGGAAAACTCTTACAAAACGTAGATTGAGTGAGGCTTTCTGGTAGCCTTCTATGGATAAGGGTGTAGATGTCTTTGTGGGTGAGTGTGTTGTGTGTTCCAATGCGGAGAACAGTTTTAAAGTTTGGACTTTGCCCCTTTTTCCTATTGAACTTCCGTCTGGGCCTTGGGAGAAGGTTGGTATTGATTTGGTGGGACCTTTTCACCTTTTACCCCGCGGTTCTTGCTACACTGTGGTTGTTATTGACTACTATTCTAAGTGGCCATAGGTTCAGTTTTTAAGTGAACCTAATTCCAAGAATGTCATTGATTTCCTGAAGGACTTTTTTTGCGGGAAAGCTTCCCCACCATCATTGTGTCTGACAATGGTGTACAGTTTGCCAGTCAGGAGTTTCAGGATTTCTTGTACAAGGTGGTATTTCTCACTGCAGAAGCTCGCTTTACCACCCACAAACAAATGGTCTGGTGGAACGTCTGAATGCGGTGCTGAACAATTGTGTGCAGTGGGCTACTGCAAGTTAATGTGTTGTACAGAACGCTGTGCATTCCATGTTCTGGTTTTACAGCACCACTCCACATTCCTCTACCAAAGTCTTGCCCTTTGAATTATTGAGGGGAAGGAAGCCTTCTTCTGAGGTGTGCCCAGGCTGGATGTCCAGGTGGGTGAAGTTGAATGCTGTTGAGGTTGTGGATGAGATTGTCAGAGAGAATGTTGAAAAAGCACAGCAATGTCAAAAGAATTACTTTGATTCTCGGAAAAGATATGTCCTGATCAAGGTTGCTGTTGGTAGGGTGATACGCATCAAGATCCCTGTTCAGTGCAAAAAGGGGGATGTGAAATACTCTGATCCCATGGTTGTGGACAAGGTATATGGGAATGTCATTAGGGTCAACAACAAGAATTGGTGGAACTTGTCCCGTGTTGTTAAAGTTAGTGGTCAGGCCTATCCCAAGCAAATGTGTGACCATTTGACTGATTCGCCTAAAGATTTGGGTTCTGATTTTCTTGATGTTAATGGTTCTGAGTCGCCTATGCATGTTCCTACTGAGCTGCGTAGAAGCAATCGTCGACCCTCAGTTCCTGTGAGGTTTGATTAGTTCCTTCGAAACCTGTGCCGCTCTGTTCCTTTGAGGTTTCGCTTATCCCTTCGAAATTCTTTTCGCTTGTCCTTTTCTTTTCTGCCGTCTGTTCTTTCCTTCGGTTTCTTTTTCTGCTCTTGCTCTTTTCGTGCTGTGCCTCTTCTTGTTTCTTCTCCTTTTCCCCAGCTTTTTCCTTGCTGTTCCATTTATTTTCTTTGTCCCTTGGTTTCCCTTTTATATTCCCTTGCTTGCATGTTTGTTAAAAAGAAAATCAACAAAAGGAGGAGGACAATGTAGTGGTGTATGGTTACGTTTTAGTCTTTCTGGAATGTTCTCAGCTCTGCATTCTCTTTGCGTGTGTGCATTCTGTGGTGGATTTAGAATATTCCTGGCAGTGTTCTGTTCTGTGTCAGTAGGTTCTTGTCCTTGCTCGTTGTGGCTGCTGCGCAGTCCCTGCCTAAAAATAAACTCTTTGTTACACCTACCTTGTAATTGTAGTTGTTATTATTACAGAGGGTCCATCGGTTAATCCCATAACATCGGTCCCCCCGACCAACCTAAGTCATCTGCAGTACACCCCTAGGCACAATGCAATCCGGAACATCTGAGCAACCAGTAGTCATGGCCACTCGGATACCATTAATAATTGACAACAAGCCCCCGCCACAACAAGAGGAGCTTCCTCAACAGGCATCAAAGGCATCAGAAGCACTGATGACCTGAACGGCACGAATCATAACCAAAGGCCATTCAGACGGGGCCCCGGGGCCAAATGGCCTTCCTCAGGCCCTGTAAAAGCAGGATATTGACTTTTGAGCTGAACACATGGCACCCTTATTTGGCTATTGCTGGTCTAGCCGGCTTATACTAGAGTCCTGGCATGGAGCCATCATTCATCCAATTTACAAAGGTGACACAAGATCTGTCCCTAAAAACTATAGGATGATTGCTCTTTTGGATGTTAAATCTAAACATTACGCCAGTCTGTTGCTTGAAGACCTGTCATCGTGGGCTACATAAAATCATCTTATACCTTTTAATTAGAAAGGATTCATGGCCAAAATCAGGAACCATATCAAACCTGCTTGCGATATCAGTACTGATGGATAAAGCGGCGGCCTCAAGAATGTTAATTCATTGCTACTTTGTTTACTTCAAGGCAGCTTTTGATTGTGTGCCTAGGGGACAATCATGGTTCAAAATGCAGAAATGGGGGATTCCACCTGCCCTCCTAAAGGCTATAATTCAGCTCCATACAAACACATGGATCTGTATAAAATTGGGAGATGGATCTCACATCTCAAGGAAAATACAAATATCACACGGAGTAAAACAAGGGTGTGTGTTGGCGCCCCTTCTCTTTAACCTCTTTATTTTAGATGTATCGCAATCACTTGCAGATGTTAATTCCCACTATCCAAAACTTGGTAGAACCAGGGTCAGTAACTTGCTGTATGCAGATGACCTTGTCCTGCTCAGTCATACAAGGGTTGGTTTGCAGAGGCTGCTCGATCAGTTGCTTTCCCACACAATCTCAAATGAGTTGGAATTACAGACAAGGGCAATCACCTATGGGACAAGAAAGCATCAAGGCGGCGGATGGCAGTTCAATGGTAAAAGCATTGAAAGGGCCGCCTTATACAAATACATAGGGGTCCATATGGACACAAGGTGTACTTTTCCAAAACATAGGGATGAGGTTGGAGCCAAAGCACTGACCATTCAGGCAGCACTCACGAAGCTTGCAAGGCAACTATCCGGCCCAAGTCTGACACCTTAATAACCGTTATGAATGCTAAAATCTCTAATTATCTATCCTATGGTCAGGAGATTATGCTGGGGAAAGATAACAGCTTGGTGAACAAAATAGCAACAAGAATTTCCAAGCAAGTGCTGTCTACCAAAAACCTCATTCCCTGCCCAGATAAGAATTGAGTTTGGCCTTCTAGATCATCGAGCGGTTGGGGCCAGAGCATTTATCAAGCTGTGCAATAAGCTACTCATGTCCAGAGAAGCAAGCTTGGAGGCTATGCTGTGGCAGGAAATATCAACCAGTCAACTGGGACAAAAACATAGCGCGCTACCTAGAAAACTCCTTGCAACTTTTGGAAGCGAAAGAAATCTGTCTCAAACCATCTTAGCAGGCCCTCAAAATGTATATCAAATATAGCATATTTTCTTGGTCTTTTCATTTGGATAGAGCCCAATTGGCACAACGTAAACATGCCTGAACAATTATGTCAGGGTTTAAGCCAGGGATTGTGGCACCACACCTGTTGTGTACCTATGTAGTGTTTTGGAAAAAAAAGATTCTGACCCTCAGAATTGGGGAATGGTCCTTTTTGCATCATTTACTCAGCGGACACGCATAAGCAACAATACAATATGTAGGGGGTGTGGGTGCAGTAAGGAATTGATCTAGCACGTGGTACGTCTCTGCCCTGCACTACTTAATGACCAAAGGTCACTGTTGATGGGTGAATGGAACAACCTTGGTGTTCGCTCCTGGCGACAAGCTATCCTTGCATCCATGAACCCAGAGAATCTGATGCTCAGCATCCGGTTCACTAAGTTTGTTATAAGAGCAGCAAAAAGACTTACCCAGTGGGGGAGCCAGTAAGCTGATAACTACAATCCTGCATTGGGCTCCTTTAAATTCAATAAGATGTCAATTGTCATATTTTATTGCGCTAATTGATAGCGGCCCTGTCTGGTACACTGACTGCCTTCTCCAAGGCTTTGTGTTTCTTGTGATTTTAGAGTTCTTGCCATCTTTTGTAGGGTCTTATCCTCTCATAAATAGAGCCACAATGCCAGTGGAATCGTTAGTAGCTTTTTAATGATTAGTGTTCTGTCCCCTTCTTTCAGTATGATGTTAAATTGAAGGGGCCCTCACCTAGAATTAACCCTGTGACTTTTTTTTAAATGCAGTCTTCATTCAAGTAGCATGAAATTAGAAAAATATGAAATTTGAATGGGTGCCCACTAGGTTTTAGGCAATTATTCATCGTTATATAACTAAAATTCTTATAATTTGCTATTTAATGTGACGTTACTAACGGACTAAGGGCCGTACTCAGGCCTCTCATAGAATGAGAAGAAAATATGCAGTACGGATTTAGAAACAAATTAATTTTCTTTCTATTTTTTACTGGGTGTAAATATCTTAACTATTAATTATTATATATTTTATTGTTCGTACATTCAATATTGTAATGATTTTTATTAATCAAACAATAAATCAAATATATATAGTCCCAGAGTTAATTTGTTTGTTAAAAAGAGTCCCATTGTGACTCCATTCGGCATGAAAGGACTTTCATAAAATATTGTAGCCACTTCATTACAAGTGTCCATTTTACATATGTAAAGTAGAAAGCAAATGGCTCCTACATAAAAAGGGGGACTAATAGCCATCTCAGGGGACATTCATTCAGTTCCAAAGAAAACTGGTAACCATAGCAGGGCAGCTTAAATCACTACAAGCTAGAGTCAACACCATTCCAGGGATGCCAAATCACCCCATTGGAGGCAGATATCTCAAGAGCCATCCTGTCACTCCTACCCATTTAGTATTTCTAAATGAACTGATTGACTATCAGTCTTGAGTCCAGTCAGCCTAGTCTTATCTCCTTGGCCAGGGATGCAGCAGTTGCAGTGGTGACTCTGTAGGGGTTAGAGAAATATCAGCAAACAATTAAGGGGGGATGGAGAGGGAATTAGGTGGTCCAGAACAAATCCTCTCGAAGCATAATAACAATAGACAAAGTAGTGTGCTGCTCGGTTACTCCACCAACACTGCACTGAGGTAAGCAGATTATTGGAGGGTCATTAAGGACATCCTTTATAGGATGCACTAGCCCTCACCCACCGGAATAGCTTGCTTCATCATTGGGCCATGCTACTCGCTTGGTGGGCACTGCAATGCCCAGCAGGGCCCTCTGGGTGGGGGAGAGGAAGGGTCTTTGCCACAGATCTTCTAATCTCAATGACTGGTGTTGGCTAAACAAGGGAATGGTGGTAGATTGCGAAATGTGCTTTAAATTGGCTATTAAACAAAGAAAAATACTTCTACTGCTAGAATTCCAAGTAATCTATGTACTGTACGTTTTTTGTATCATGAATTTTGTGGCCTTTATCTGAGCCCAACCCCATTGCTGTTTCAGTCTAAAATTGGCTATGGGAAATCTGTTTCCAATTTTATCAGGAGTTACCCATGTCAACATAAACAAAATCATGTGAACCAATAGGGAAAGCAATGAGACCTAGGTCTGGTGACGATCAACATGTTACTTGCCTGTTATGCCAGAAAGGGTTCAGCGGCATTTCTTCACGGCCAAAAGTTAGTGCCCTAATCTACTCAGGGTTAGATGTGTTGAGCGTGTTACAATATACTCTTGGATTCAAAAAAGGAAAACACATCAAATTTTAGAAAATGAGAAGTTTTTGACATTGGAGTAATTTTTTCCCTCTTAAAACTGTTTAAAAGAAAATATGTGACTAGCAACATGCAAATATTTACAAGGACAAACAGTGGAGATCAGCATAGCATGGATGTTGATGTTACTCGAATACATACTCCAAAAGCCAGCATGGGACAGGCATGATCACTACAAACAATATAGCGGGAATGAAACTTCATGTATTTAAAGGAGGGTATGTTCTTACCCATTTTGCAATCTAAACATGCCCTTTTAGAGTACCCTGGAGCTGCCTCTCATGCAACAAGAAAACATGAAAAAACCCAGCTTGGTGACATGAAATCAGAAAGCCACCATGGTTGTGTTATATCAAGTTATCCTTATTTGTTTAGCCTTATACACTTCTGTCCTGTAGGAGAGATGGCATTCACCTATCTACTTCCAAGGTCTCAAACATTGGAGACAGTTCCGGCTTTAGCACTGAAGGCACCCGGTATGACAATCTTTTTTGGTGCCCCTCTTCTATTATACTTCGTTGTGTACATACGCTGGTAGTCCCCGTAGTGTCTGTTCAGTCAAGAACTTTTAAGGATTATTGCCTTTCATCCATACTGGCATGTTCTCCGCTTGAGTGTGAAAGAGGTCTGTCTAGCTTTAGTTCAATTTGGGGCTTTATTAAGGATGGAATCCCAGTAGTATACCTTGTGTTTCAAGATGCAGTCATGACATTTGCTTTGAAAGAATAGTAATGAATTAATCTCTAAGAATGGAAATATGGCCTCACTAATGAATGAGAAGGTTGGGGAGGGAAAGATTATTTGAAGGCATTATATAATCATTTCTTAGGTAACAGAGTCCAGGTTATCAATCTATCAGGATTTATAAAGCACTGCTAATCACCTGATAGGGTATCCAGGTGCTTGCCAGTCCAGGATGGCTCATTTGAACAGCCAGGTCTTGAGGGCTCTTCAGAATTTTGGAAGTAAGGTGGTGGCCTGGAGCTGCATGGGCAGGCTGTTCCAGGTCTTTGCAGTAATGTAGGAGAAGGAGCGCCCTCCACTTCTGCTTCGGTGAATGCATGCGATATGGACCAGTGATAGGGAGGGGGAGCGTAGTCTTCTCGATGGTCAGTGGAAGTTCAGGCGGTGGTTGATGTAGGCTGGTCCTTGATTGTGCAGAGCCTTGTGTGTGTGGGTCAACAGCTTGAATTGGCATTGCTTCTGTATGGGGAGCCAGTGGAGTTACCTGAGTTGGGGTGTAATGTGGATTCGTCGGGGAGGTTAAGGATGAGTCTAGCTGTGGTGGTCTGTCTCTGTAGGAAGTATGCGGTGATTCCTATGTATAGAGCATTGACATAGTCTAGCCGGCTGGTGATGAGAACCTGTGTCACGGTGCATCTTGTGTGCAGGGGAAGCCCTTTGAAGATCTTTCGTAGCATGTGTAGGGTAAGGGAGCAGGTGGAGAAGACGGTGTTGATCTGTGATTTCATAGTGAGCTTAGGTTTCAGGTGTGGTCTAGGTGTATGGGTGAAGGTTCCAGGGCTGAGGGCTCCCAGGAGCTGTCCCAGGGGTTGCTGTTGTTATTGAAGATTAGTACTACTGGGTTGTCCACGTTCAACTTCAGAAAGTTGTTCTTCATCCAGTCAGCGATACTTGTCATGCATCTGTGGAAATTTGTCCTGGTGGTGGCCTGGTCATTGGTTAGGGAGAGGATGAGTTGGGTGTTGTCGGAGTAGGATATTATGCTGAGACAGTGGGATCTGAGGATGTTGGCCAGTGGGGTCATGTATACGTTCAAGACAATGGGGCTGAGCCCTGGGGAACACAGCAGATGATGTCCTTGGGTTTGGAGGTGAAAGGAGGTAGGCAGACCCTTTGCGCTCTTTCGGTGAGGAAGGAGGTGATCCATTTGAATGCATCTCCATTTGAATGCACCTCTCCATCATGTGGAGAGGTGTGGTGCAGCGGCCAGGGCAGCTGACTTCGGAGCACAGGGCTCACGGTTCGATCCCCGGCTCCGGTGGCAGATCAGCTCAGCACCATGTGACTCTGGGCAATAGCTCACTTAATTTCCACGACGGCCCCCAGCGCCTTGAGACCCGTAAGGGTGAGTAGTTCGCGCTTTACAAATACCGGATTATTTATTATTATGGTGGAGAGTTTTAATCAGTGTGTAATGGGATACAGTGTTGAAGGCTTCTGAGAGGTCAAGGAGGATCAGAACAGCTGATTCTGCTCAGTTGAGGAGGGTTCAGATGTCATCGGTGGCTGTGATCAGGGCGATCTCAGTGCTGTGATTGCTGAGGAAACTGGATTGGTAGGAGTCAAGTAACTGGTTCTGCTCCAGGTGTGTAGTGAGTTGGCTATTGATGGTCTTTTCCAGTACCTTGGCAGAGAATGGAAGCAAGAAGATCGGCCTGTAGTTTTTGAGTTCGCTGGGGTCAGTGGAGGGTTTTTTGAGCAGTGGTCTGACCTCTGCATGTTTCCAGGTGTCAGCAAATGTTGCGGTGGGGATTGAGATGTTAAGCAGGGCAGTGAGTTCCTGGCTAGTTGTTTGGCTTCCAAGGTTGAAGATGTGGTATGGGTCTGTGGGAGCTCCCAAGTGGATGGAATCCATGATGGAGGTGGTGTACTGGGTGGAGAGCTGGTTCCAGGTGGTTAGTCTGCGGTTAGTGTCAGTTGCGGTGAGAGTGTGTTGGTCAATGAAGTCCGTGGATGAAGATTGGGATTCGAAGTTTCTGTACATGATTGCGATCTTGTCATCGAAGAAGTAGGTGAGGTTGTCGCACAGCCCCTGTGAGGATGTGATGTTGTTTTCTTTGGGTGCTGGGTTGGAGAATTCCTTAACGATGTTGAAAATTCCCTGCTGTTGTTGGTGCTCTGTTTTGATGCGTGCGGCTAGGGCTATCTTTTTTGTTGCCCTCAGCAGGTGGTGGTAGATGTTGAGGGAGGTCTTGAAGGCTGCCCTCTTGGTTGTGTCCTTGCTTGCACGCCATCTCCTTTTCAGCTGTTTGCTCTCATGTTTCATTGTTTTGAGTTCTTGGGTGTACCAGCTGGCTTTTTTGGAGGACCTTTGTCATTGTTGCTCCTGCTGCAGGCGATGCTGTCAGCGCAGTTGGTGATCCAGTTGTTGAAGTTCTTGAGTCCCTGTTCCAGTTTGGTGGCAGTGGCTGGGGTGGGAGGTGTTGAGGGCATTCATCTAGCTTGCCTCTGAAAGTTTGCTCCAGCTTCGTTCGGGGGCACTGGCCAGCTTTGGGGGTGCAGTGCGGGGACTGGAGATGCTGAAGTGTATGATGGAGTGGTTAGTCCATGTGATTTCTGTGACATGGCTGTATGTGATGTGGTCGCTGGAGGTAAAGATGGGTTCCATCATGAGTCCTGCAATGTGGGAGGGTCATGGATAATCTGGGTCAGTCCAAGGCTGCTCATGTTGTCGAGGAGGTGGGCAGAGTTGTTGTCATTGCTGTTGTCGAGGTGGAAGTTGAAGTCACCGAGGAAGATGTAGCCCTTGGAGTCCGGGACGAGGGGCACAATGAAGTCTGCAATTGTGTTGGCGAAGCTGGGGCGTGGGTCTGGGGTTCGGTATGCGAGGGTGCCTCTGATGGTTGTGTTGTCATTGTATGAAGCTTAAAATTGAGGTGGCCCATGGGGATAGTGGTATTGTCGGTGTCGGTGGTGCACTGTATGGTCTGTGTGTAGAGGATAGCTATTCCTCCTCCCCGTTTGTTAGAGTTGTCCTGGTAAGCGATTTTGTATCCATTAGGAATTGCTGTGGCGATGTCAGGGGCAGATGCAGGTTGAGCCAGGTCTCTGTGAGGAAGATGATGTTGGGTCTGAGGGTGGTGATGAAGTTCCATGACTCTGTGGAGTGTTTTCAAATAGAGCGTGTATTGAGGAGTATGCAGTAGAGCAGGTGGGTTGCTTCTGGTGTGGTGTGGCAGGGGGTCGGCATGGTGCCTGGTGACGTGACAATGGTGGTGCTAGTGCAGGAGAAGAGGCATCTGGTGCAGGAAAAAGGTACTACCGTACTGTGGGGAGCTGCATGGCAGCAGTATTCACTGGTGTGTGCAGTGTTCAGGGTGCAGAGGGTGGTGGGGTCGTACCTGTGGGTATGCTGGGAGTCATGGGTCCTGGCACTGGGTGCAGTCCAGGCACGGACGTGCTTGCCTATGATGTGCCAGCAGAGTGCCTGCTGTGTGCGGCCGCATTGTAGTCTCCAATGAGTAAGCCCTGGGAGGTGGGAGGGGTGCTGGGTGGTGGTGGACGGGACTAACATGAGGCAGGAAGCAAGGCCAAAGCAGCAGCAGGGGAGCGCAAGCGTGGGAAAGGGTTGAAAAAGGCAGCAGAAACTAGCGAGAAGGCCGCGGCTCCCAGAAAAGGCAGAGAGGCATGGGGTGAACCAGACAACAAGGATAAAAAGTCAAAACAGAAAAGCAAAGAATGAAACAGACAGCAAGGGCAAAAAAGTCAAAACAGAGAAGCAAAGTGTGAAATGGACAAACACGGGCAAAAAACAGCAAGGCAAAGGTGAAACAGACAAACACGGGCAAAAGAGAACTGCAAGACAAGGGTGAAACAGACAACAAGGTCAACAAGTCAAAACAGAGAAGCAAAGGGTGAAATGGACAACAAGGGCAAAAAAGACAAAACAGAGAGGCAAAGGGAGAAACAGACAAACATAAGCAAATAACAGCAAGGCAAACGGGTGAAACAGACAAACACGGGGAAAAGAAAATAGCGAGGGTGAAACGGACAACACAGGCAAAAGAAAAAAGCAAGGCAAGGCTGAAACAGACAAACAAGTCTGTAGCAAAGGGACAACCAGCAAAGCCAAGTTCGGGAGTGCGACTGGGAGAGCTAGGTCAGAGTTTGTCATCATTCAAACCCCTTAAGTAAGTGTGCAGTTTGAAGACCCAGTGTTGCTCCTTGTTCACTAATCTTTCTTGCATACTTGGTCCATCTTGAAGTTTTTCTTGAATCACCCAATTCATATCATTGGGAGTGTGCTTCATTCCTATGTAATGATTTGTTAGTTTGGTGGCTGCTCATTGACATCAGATTGTGCTTCGATGTCCATTTATTCTGACTTTTACTGGCCTTGTGGTCATGCTTATACATTTCAAATTGCAAGGGCATTAAATTAGGTATGCACAATTACTAGTGTTGCATTAGAGGATTTTTTGGTTTGGTTTCTAGTATTGCTTTCCTACTCTTCCAGGTCTTCGGTGAAGACCTGGAACTCCCTGCCTCTTTATCTCAGGCAATCACAGTCACTTCCTTAATGCAGGAAGGACCTCAAGACCTGGTTCTTCAACTGAACCACTGAACCACTGATCCCCCCCCACAGTGCCTTGAGACCCTAATGGGTGAGTAGTCACGCTTTACAAGAAACCTGATTAATTGTTTATGCTGCGTTTCTTAGCACAGCAGATTATTATGGCTAGAGAATTCTTTGCCTTCAGTTTTTTCAAGAGGTGATCAGCCTGTATCTCATAGTCCTCCATTCTGTTGCAATTTCTGTGTGCCCACAAGAGTTGTTCTTATGGTAAGTTCATACATAAGGCTCTAGGATGATGGCTGTCGTATCTTAAAGTGCTATTCTGATCAGTTTCCTTGTAATGTGTGTAGGTACTCAAATCCCATCCTGAATATCAATTGTGGGATCCAAAATTGAAATTTCGCTGTCCGAGAGTGTATACATGAATTTCAGATATGGATTCAGCCCATTGATCTAGTTAAAGTAATCCTCTGTCTTGGAATTTACCCATCTCCATATGACTAAAATATCATCAACGAATCTGTGCCAGATGATGATAACCTGTTTGAATGGATTGTTTTAGTTGTAATTAAGGTGTTCTCAAAATTATGTATATAGAGGCAGGCCAGACTCAGAGCGAATGTACTTCTCATGGAAGTGCCCTGGGCTTGCAGATACAGATTGTTTTCAAATTGAAATGTTTCAATGCTATTGTTGCACAATCAATGATGCAGTTGATTGGAGTTATGGATGTCCAGTCTGAAGATCTCAGAAGTTCTTCAAAGACGTGCACTTTGGTATCAGGCAGAAAGCTAGTGTAGAGAGCTCCACGTTAATTGTAACAAGTGAATTATTCTCTCCTTCAAGAGTTATAGTACTAAGAAGATTTAAGACATGATTTGTGTCTTATAGAAAGAATGGCATGGCTGTCACCAGAGATTAGAGATATGAGTCCCAAAAAATGGATAATCAATCCAAATTGGAAATTATGCCAGATACAATTGGTCTTCCAGGTGGTTGTATTCTACCTTTATTTGAGAAATGTGTCAGCCTGCAGAAAGTAGCTAGTTTCAAATAAAACAGGATATGCAAATTGAGTTCTCACTTCTTTGTGGTTGTCCTACTATATGATTGCAAGATTTGCTGTGCTCTTTCTCAAATGCACCCTGAAACATATCCAACCACCCTTTTGTGACCCCTCCTCTCCCTGTTTCCTTTCATTTTTTTACTGTGAAGCAAAGTACAGTTTGTTTACAGCTATGTGACATACATTTATTGATGTTTAGATTGTAAAAAAAAAGCAAGCATGTTGGTTAGTTGATAACAATGGCATCTGGTACTTTGCTAAGATCAAAGCACATGAAAAATATATTTCCTAAAATGAATCCAGCACCCTCCTTTTTTATTATATAAATTAATCTTAAATAGTAGGGACCTGTTCACAAACTGCATTTTGCATTATTTTAGGAGTACTATAGTACTACCAACATACTACAAAATGCTATTAACATAACTATATGTGGTAATTCCCACCTTCACCTCTCTTATCTTGTATGTGCATGATTTCTACCTGCGGAGACCTTTGCACACATGAGTATACATTTTAGTAGTAAATGTGGGTGAGACTGAGGGGAGTTGCTGGTAGATGGGAAATACTTCCAGAGGGGAGGGGTTAATGGAGTAGTAAGGAGGAGTTACAGGAGAGTTACATGCACCCACCCATAATAGAGTAAGCCTCTTTCTATTCACAAACTTCACTTCTATAGTTACTAGAGGCATAAATGACCAAAACAGTCGTAAATTTACTCCAGCTCAGATGTGGAAAAAGTCCAGTACCCCTCCTGGCCACTCACAGGTACTGCAACACCCTCCATAGAAAATAATGGAGATAGGGACTTAAACTAAAACCTCATACAATGTTAAAATCAATTAAATATGAATCAAATTTTAAGATAAATTAAAATACTTAAACAGCCTTAAAACCTCAGTTTATTTAATGATAAATACATTCTAAAAATAAAACATAATTATTAATTTAATGTAAGATATATTATTAACCTCTTTTAAACAGAAAATATTACATATCATTACTATTTATTGAAACATAATTGATTCTATACATCACTTTTAATAATTTCTTAATATATACAAGATATGTTTTTAAGTTCAAGAAAATTTTTATTGAAAAGGATAGAGGTGTCTGTATACAGTACATAATATTAAACTCACGTCATTACATTACAAATTTGCTACATCCAAATTACATGAATTGGACTAATTAATGAAGATAGAGAAAGCAAAGCAATATGAGATATGAATATCATTAAAATATGAAAACATTTTGGAACATTCAGAGGATTCAAGGTGGTTTAAAAACTTCTTGCTGAAATAGTTGTAACCGGGAAAATCTTTTGGCACTTGCGTCAATGTATAATGTGACGGGTGACCATAAATCTAAACGTTTCGTTGCCATATGTATAGGGTAAACAAAGGATGTATCTAACCTATGATTATGGCAAACAGCATACCACCAGGCCTTATAAGAGATTTTAGTGAAGTCTTTCCAATTTGCAGTAATTTGCTGAAAAATCAATAATTTAAACATTAAGCGTAACGTTTTCCCAAATAGATATGTTTTTAATTTAGGTGGGATTTATTTAGTTATAGGACAGAAAAATGATTTTAGTTTTAAATTAATATATTCAAAATAAGTTTTATTTGATGTGTATTTAATAATTCAGTATTTTTTAAAATAATATTCTACATTTAAAATACATGTATAAAAATGTTTAGGAAGACCCTAGCTCAACACATTGACAACAGCTCCAATGGCAGCAAATATATTATTTCAATCAACAAGGTCTTCACCACATTAGCAGCAACCACCAGCAACATCATCCCAACTCAAGAACTATGCATCAACTTCTCAGGATTCTTCTGCAACAAAATCCAGGCATATATGCCAACTTCAACCCACAACAGACCCCATCACCCATGAAGTAAGTCTCCCAGTATCAGTCAAAGGCAACACCCAGACAACATGAAAGAGGTCAATGTCCTCCAGAAGAAGCACTCAGAGGGCGCAGTCAAACTTGAAAACTACTGACCAATCTCCTAACATTCCCAGCCAAGATCCTACAAAAAGTCATCAACAGATGCCTCACTACCACCTCACCAAACACTAGTTCCTCAATGCCACACAATCAGGTTTCAGATCAAAGCACATTACAGAGACATCTCTCATCAATGCAACAGACAAATTCAGGATGATCCTCAACAGAGGAGAAACCACAGCCCTCATCCTACTCAGCCTCTCTGCAGCCTTTTATACAGACCCCATCCCATCCTGATCAGACAACTTTATAAGGCTGGCATCCAAGGAACCATAACCCAATGGATCTGCAGACTTTTTTACTGGAAGAACACAAACAGTCAGCATGCCACCATACTCCATGGAAGCTTGGAAACACATTTGCGGTATCCTCAGGGCTCCTTGCTCAGCCCGAAACTCTTCAACATCTACATGACACTGCTGGCAGATACCATCCGTACTCACAGCATGAACATCCTCACCTATGCCGATGACACACAGTTGATATTGTCCCTCTTGAACAAACGACTGAGCACCAAGAACTACTTCAACTCATGCATGACTACAGTAGCTACCTGCATGAAGTTTAACTGCCTCAAACTAAGCACAAACAAGACCAAAGTGGAGATCTTCAAAATGTTGACTCACCGTGGGCCTCCGTCTGGTGGCTTACATAACTCTGACTCACTACCACCCCCAGCTTACAAGCAAGATACCTCGGGATCATCATCAACAGCAAGCTGGGCATGTCCACCCAGGTCAGCGTTGTCACCAGGGCCTGCTGCCACACCCTGAGGATGCTAAAAAAGATATTCAAGTGGCTACCGAAAATCACCTGGAAAACCATCCCCCAAACCCTCATTATCAGCAGAATGAATTGTGGGAACAACCTCTAGGTAGGGCCAACCAGCCAATGCACAAAAAGACTTCAGACCATTTGGAATGCAGCAGCAGACTGATCTTCAACCTCCCACATCACGCCACACTTAAGGAAACTACTCTGTCTTCTGATACATAAGCATGTTCAATTCAAGCTTCTTACCCACAAATATAAAGCACTACACAACATAGGCCCAGCTTACCTGAAAATCAGTGTGCAGTTCCACCAACCCTCCGGGCACTCCTTCTCAGTCAAACTCTCACTAGCACACATGCAGTGCATACCCAAAAGCAGATCAGGCGGTCGTGTCTTCTCATACATCACTCCCAAAAAGTGGAACAACTTCCCTGAGCCCCACACACCTGCACTGCATCAGGATACCCTCATGGGTGATAGTGCACTATAAATATTCACATAACATAAAATAACATAACATAGCATAGCACAACATAACATAATATAACATAACATAACGTAATATAACAAAATATAACCATAACCATTTAATTAAAAAAAAAACTGTAATACACTTTTAAACTTTTCCCTATACTTTAGAATAGGTCAATCTCCACCTGGATGGCAAAGATCTCTGCTTACGTGTGAAAAGTTACAAGTAGTAACTTTACACTTGTAAATTAGGCTACACTCCCTGAATTCAGGCGGTAGGCACATGTACGTATCCACTTTGGAGTAATTATACAATCACAAATGTTGAATTGCCTAAAGTAGTAAAGTTACTCAAAGGTGTAAGAGTAAATGTACAAATATTGATTTACTCAAGTGTAACTTTACTTTTGTGAAGCGAACCAAATGTGTTAATTCTTTAGTCATTTGCTAATAGCCAGTCTTTCCTCACTTGCTATTGGTGATGTAAAGGTATTTTGTATAATTCAATTAATTGGGGTTGTCATGTGATTTTGTCAGAGGAAGGTCCTTCGGGACTGAATCCTGTCTTGGTGTCTTCCTAGATTTTCCACATTAATTAAAAATAATATGAATTAGTTTGACCCCTTCCAACTTTTCCATTGGTGACAAAAGAATTTGCAAAGCACATATCTGTGTTTGTATGTTCCAGCACCACGTACTAGTTTTGAAAGGCAGGGCGAACTGTGGGCCTGATTCACAGAGGTAAATTTACACTTTTGTGTAAGTTTACTTCTTTTCGGTATTCACAAAGGTAAACTTAGACCAAAAGTCTTGCTTTACTACTTTTCAATATTTACAAAGGTAAGTTACTACTAGTAAAATTAGACTTTTGGTCGAAGTTTACCTTTGTGAATACCGAAAAGTAGTAAAGTTACACTTTTGGTCTATGTTTACCTTTGTGAATACCAAAAAGTAGTAAACTTACACAAAAGTGTAAGTTTACCTTTGTTAATAGTGCCCTGTGAGTGCATCTATGTTAAAAGTTATATCACCATAAATATTGTCTCTGTACTTATTCACATATTTTAGTTTGTATTGTAAAAACAGTTTGGCATATGATATTGCTTACAAGGGAGCATTCTGTAATGAAATGCAGCATTGTTTGGTGAGCCTGAATACTGTTAATACTGTGAAGCTTCTCTTTGAAGGTTGGTCCGCTGTAAAATATTACACTTTTTGGCTCATAACAGTGCTTACATTAAACCTCTTAATTAAATCATCAGTTGTTCAACTCTTACTCCAATAATATTCTAGTTGGCTGCACATTACCAAAATGTATCTAAGATAGTAGTAAATGTACTCCAGCTCAGACATGGAGAAATTCCAGCATGACACATGACCATCCACTGGTACTGCAACACCTTTAGGTAGAAGGTAATGAAGGCTAAGGCTTGAAATAGAAACCCCCTGGGAAATCATGTTAAGGAAAATTAATATATATAAATTTAACTTAATGCATATTAATAAATAAAAATATTTTATGATAAATATTGTAGTAATGTTTTTAATTTAAAAATAAATGTAATTTCATTTTTATAAAAAAATAACTAAATCATTTAAATTAATTTATACAATACTTTTTGTAATGTTTAATACATAATAACGCATATAAATATATTACAATGGAGGTATGCTTTTAAATAAACTTTTAAAAATATTTTAACTGTATCTAAAATAAATATTTCATTCAAAATCAAGCTCCAACTTGCTATAACTTTTTTATTTTGTTCTACATTTAAAATAAATATATAAAATTAATTTACATTAATACTTAACATAAAAATATTTGTACTTTAAAAAAAAAGTTTAATAAAGCTTTTACATTTTCCCTATTCTTTAAAAGAGGGAGAGTTCTGCCCTTATAGAGGAGAACTCCACTTATGTTTGAAGAAATTACATGTAGTAAATTTACAGATGTAAATTTGCTCCACCTTCTTTTTAGTGGATGGAGACATGCATGCCTATAATTTGTAGTACATTTACCATGTAAATTTGAATTGTATGTGGATAAGCTTTCATTTTCCATTATTCAAAACGATCTGTGGCTAGTTGTCCATGCATCCAGGTCTCTTTTAAATTAAATTCCTAAATACTTTAGGCAATAAGGTTGCCATTTTAGAAGCTTGGGCTAAATGAGGTAGCCTATTCTTGTCAGTAAATTATGCGGATGTGAGTAAAAAGTGAAGTCACTGCCGCTTGGAATATGCAGTTGCCAGGCATTTATTAGGTTATTGTCTTCATACAGTTTACGCTTTTGGTGATGAGACTTGGGAGGTTTGTAAATGCATGTGGATATTCTATCTAAGGTAGTTTCCCATGAGAGATTTAAGTCCCCTTTTAGGATTATATAACTATCTTTTGGCAGGCTGAAAATGTGCTTATTGAGTTCAGTTCAAATGGAAGGATAGGGGCATATATGTTAACAATATAAGTTGACAAATGTCCTGTGGAGAGGTAGGAAATGAGCCATCTACCATTGTCATATTGATAGATGGTTTCAAATGTGCATTTGACTTTGTTTGATATTAAAGGAATGAAACACTTAATCTTGTTCTTAGCTGTGGCGGGACCACTATTTTGGCCCGAGAGTGCTGCATGCTACGTGCCTCTGTAGTGCTAGCTCTTGTTTCTTGTAGCAGGATGTTTTCACCATGGAGACTGTGGCAGTGATCCAGTATTTTCTTCTGGTTAATCTTATGATTGAGTCCCATAGTGTTTAATTATAGAATTGTAAGTGCACTATTGGCCATCAGCAAGGGGAGATAGAAAACTGATGAACATGCTCAAAGGGTAATCAAGTTTTGAAATATATCGTAGGCATTAGAAAAATAAAATATGGAGAGCCAGAGAGGTGCATGAGTGAACTACATATGTCAATGATCCATAGCTCAGTTTTAGGTGAGTGAGAGGGAAGAAGATAAATGTATGAGAAGAGAGTCAGGACAAGTACATACAACTATAGTGCAAGTGACCATGCACAATAAAACATAACTGCAAACAACAATGTAAACCCCCCTCCCTCCAACCCCAAAGAAGAATTGTGTAACAGTGGAGGCCTCAAGCAGGCAACCAAAGGATAGGTTCAATGCCAGTGAGATAAATTCAAGAAGAACTCAACAGATTCATCACTATAATTAAGAGGTGATATAGATCCCTTTATTGGGGAATTTGGATCTTTGTCAAACAAACCCTTAATCTTGAATATGAAACACAGTGTATAATGGTGGAATTATGCATCAGCTGTTGGATGTTGGAGGGTAATGTCAGTGCTTACAGATCTATGGGTAATGTGTGCAAAGGCTGAAACAACCTGTCAAAGAAAAGCTAACATTGTCCTTTTAGAGGAAGCTGTAGAAACTAATACAATACGGATTTGTCCGTTATGAAAGCTGGCTGATATGAAGTATATCATCTGCGAGAAAGGAAGAAACTAGAGCTAAATATCCCCATACAATGATACATTATGGAATCATCTATAGTAAGGGGACATTAGCAAAGGGTGGTAGTGATATACAGAACCAAATATTATTCAGCCTTAATTGGACATCTTGGAGCTTGTAAGGTCTTTTATGAATGATTCCAAGTATTTTGGTTCATGAAATGTTTTGGAATGGGTAATTTTCAATCTTGCTGGTCCAACAAATGAGAAAGAGATGTTTAATGATTGCAGGTCGTGTCTGAGGTTTTAGAAGCTCTTTCTGTGCGTTAATTTGGAAGCTCTTTCTGTGCGTTAATGTTGATCTTGAATAATCCTGAGAGATATCAATTTTATGACCATTCCAATTCAGGGTTTTTAGTTGTCTCATTCGGTCAAGGATCCATTCTATGTGCTGATATTGAAGCGTGTGGAAAATCATAGGTCTCGGGTTTTGTTGAGAAGGTGGTCTTCTGGTAGGAATCCTCTGGACACTTTTGATTTCAAAGTCTTTCACGAACATTATCCCAAGTAATTTTGATAACCATGTCTCAAGGAAAGCAACATAGGATTCTGCTTCTTTTCCAAATTTTCCAGGAGTCCAATAATTCTCATGTTGCCTGTTCTGTTCACTATATGTTGGCTACACGATCTGCATGTAGATCTGTACTATTGTCAACACAATTTACATTTGTTTAATGATTTGGTTTCTTATAGGTATGAAAAGGATACTCAAACTATGTTTACACTCGCCTCTTCTGGTCCTGTCTTCAAGTTCTGCAACCTCTTTCTTGAGGGAGGCTAGTTTCTTCGCCATGCGGTCTGACTGTTTGTCCAGATACTTGTGGTTATCTCCTGTTTCACTCATCTACACCTCTGCCTTCTCTAATTTATCAGCTCGCATTTTAACATTATTTCTCAGGTCCAACAGTTCTGTTTGCAGAGATCCCATATTTGATTTTGAGCACTGTGTGAGATCATGGAGGGAGGTCAGCTTCTGAAGGATAATGTCCATGTTACTGGCATTATATACTTTCCCTTTGATCATTGTGTCTGGAAGTGGCAGGACTTGTTTAGATCGCTTCAAACCCACTTTTTAGTTTTGAATGTCCTTGGTGTGTTTGTATTCTGCCATACAGATTGAGAAAGGGGTCACAAATAGATAATCAAGGAGGAACTAACTCCTTGATTGGTAAGACTATCAATGTCAATGATATGCCTAATATTAGAAGCGAAAGGTAAGACCAGGAATGTGACCCCTTGGGGTAGATAAAGGGTGTAGACCGAACTATTTTGTGGATGTGGTTATGGTGAGCCAAGGGCAGTTGCTTCAGTATGAAGTGTTCCCATCCCAGAGTACAAACTGAAAGAGCTAGGTGATCGACTAGCTGCATTGTGAAACATATATACATGCAAGTAAGTGAATCAGTGTGCTGCACTCACCCCGTTATATCCATGCTCCCAGAGAGAAACATCATGAGGTCAAAGTCAGCCTCCCTACTATCACCATTTCATTGCATGTTAGCAAAAAACTGGCAATTACAGTGAAAGAGCTGAATTCACTACAGGCCATCTTGAAACTCAATGGGAGCAGAGTGACCGTACTTGGGTGAGAGCCACTGCAATCGGGCTGTTTAAGGGTTGACATATTGCTAATAGAGGAAGCTGGTCACATGGCAGTGTTTCAGTGGGCTATTTCAAAGCTTTGATGTAGGAAAACTGCCATTTATCCGCGATCTTGCTCCAGAGCTCCCATCCTAGGTGATCATTTACTTTAGCCTCAAGATACGCACCCGCACCTGCCTCTGTGGTCATAAGCCCCTGACTCAGCAGCAAATTAGCCACACAGCCACTCAGTAACAGTGCTGGATGCCCTATCAATTTATTGTGGGGCATCTGCTACTGATATTTGCTACTTGGGAACCCCATGTTGTTTGAACCCCTATCTTGTTTGATAATAGGAGAATATATTAGATATATGGAATCATTATTACGGTTATCTCCAGTAGTACTGGTTCATAAAGGGAGTGGCAACATATATTTGTACCCTGATTTCAAATAAACAAATACAAACATTTTCATAGACTGCCACTATCTTGTAAAAATCCTTTAGTTATATAACACATAGGAGGAAGCGCACATTTTCTCCACATTGGATCTAAAATCAGCATATCGTCATCTGATTTGTGGAAGGAGTAAAGGGACCTGAAGTGATTAATAAATCCTGAAAGAATATTCCTATCTAAAACAATGCCTTTTAGTCTCACATTTGCTTCTGCTGTCTTTCAAAGAATGATGCCTCAATATTTCTGCAGCTTCAATGCTGTGAGCAAACTTCAGTATGACATTTTGATTTGCGACCAGTATTTTACAACCAGTGTTTTGTACATTCCACCCAATATTTTGTCCAAGTTCAGTTTTGTTGATGAAATTAGGAGTGTACTGTATTCAAAAGTCAAAAAGTAACTTATATAACAAGATCTTGCTAGTTTAACAAATAAGTCAGCCAGAACTATTGAAAAAGGTCTTAAAAATGAAGTAGCTATAAAACTGGAATATTACTTTGATGAGATTATGGAGATATTTTGTAGTCTTCGGCAAAATATAATTACACCAGAGTAATTCACATAATTTCTGGAATTTCATGTTACGCTCTTTATGCAAAACTCCTACAACGAGGCCATTATGCCACTTTGCGTATCTACATACTATCTGTGGTAAAAATTATCTGTGAACACAAGGGAACAACAACCCACAAGTGGATGGTCTGCGTGTTGCTTCACATCAGACATTACACATTTTGCTGTAAAATATAGTTTGAAATCAGAGATTTGCCTTTTGTGTATTTTTATGTAATTTTGCAAAATGTTGGCACCATTTTGGGTAACTGCGCAAAAGCAAATTAAATGAACTTGCACACCCCTAAAATTTTAAATTGTATCACAGCAAAGTGTTTAGTTTCTGATAACACTACAGCATATGAGTTGGCTCTTCTTGAATGCACTGTAACCCACCTCAAATAATAATCACAATCCTTGTCACCGTGAATCACTAAAGTCACCAAATAAATCTGTGCTCATTCCCCTGGTAACTATGGCACAGATCAGCCAGGCTTAACTTAGAAAGTAATTGAAGGTCATCTTTGTTTATAAAAACACTAGATACTGGATCATAGGAGCATATAATATAACCTGAACAGGATGTTCCAACATTGTGTTCAGCTTGAATGAAGTTAGGGAGAGCTCATTACATTAATGATATATGAGATGTGATGAAGAATATGGAAGTTTTCACAAGAAAACACATGTTACAAATTAAATACAAGAAACATTATCATAGACTGGCGTACAAGAGTGTAAGGCTGAGTTTGTGATTGAATTGCACAAAAAGCTATTTGTTGATCTAGTTATTACACCCCTTGCCAAGTGAAAAAAACCAGGTAGAAATCTGTGTTAGTGGCAAACGATAAAATTTGAGCCAGTTGTGGAAAATTGTGTTTGATATTGTAGAATCCTCTTGCACGGTAAATCAACAGCCCATAAATTACATACATCTGTTCTGATTCATAAGGATGGTAATGATCATTTTGATGATGAACAGACTGATGATTTAAGGACCAAAAAAGGAATCTCTAAATTTAAATATCCAAACAGCAATTGACATGAAAAAGGTACTTATGCATTATAATTGTAATGTAATAATGGAGATCTGTCGTGCCCAAGCTTGAAACAAGCATATTTTCTTTCATGATGAATATTTTCAGTATCTAACAGATATGTTTATTTTGAAATATATCGTTTTTGTACTCTAAAGTGAACTAAACGTTGTATTACCAATAGCCAAAGCTTGACTAATTTGGTTTTTGAACTCCCTAATGTAACAACAGATGGACATAGCTTAATGCGCTTGAAACTGAATGTATAGTTTGGCTGTTCTTAGTGTGGCACATGGACCACTTCCAAACCACCGAGGCCCAATGGTCACGTTACCAACTCACAGAGCAGCAGCCCCCTGAAGCCAAAGCATGGCACGTCGAGGTGGCCTTCACACCAACATTCTATATCAAAGGTCACCATGACATTTTGTACAGGGGAAACTTACTATGCCTAATGACACACATAGCTTCCTTGGCCCATATAAGATCGGCAGATCTCGCCTGGGTCAAATTCCAGTGTCTACCAGGGATACCCATGGGGAGTCTACCCTGGTTGGGTTGTTCCAGCAGTCGCATCAGTTGGCAATGTTACAAGAAGCCAATCAACTGGTGGACTGGGGGGATTGAGATCAAGCACCAGTCAAAAGACAGACACCCCCATGTCCTAACTACCGAAGCCCAAAAGCCGGCAACTTACTCCATCATCAAAAGACACTGACGGCATCTGCATAGGCAACTACCTCTACAATAAGCAGCACCAATACGATGCCTTGAGAGTCACATACTTTTCAGACCAAAGAACTGTTCTCTCTGGCAAAACCAGAACTCGCAATCATCTCGGATACCTGCCTTGCCACGCAATCATCTCTTCCGATGGCACCCGCAAATCGTCTTCACACAGCTTCAGCTGCTCCCAGAATGGAGGCAGTCAGAAACTCACTAGGGCAAATTCAGTACTTGAGTACCTCCAGAACAGCGACATCATTTGCCTGCAGGAGACCTGGGCAATGGTGCTTCAATGCTATCAGGGTACTTTGAAATACACACCCCTGCCATCAGGAGTAACTTATTTGGGCGGCCAATTGGGGGTCTCACCATTTTCATCAAACATGCCCCCAGGGTGAAAGCCACAGTAATCCCAATTTATTCACCTGGAATACAGGCTCTACTTATCAATGGAACAAAAAACAAAAATCAGTTGCTTCGAATGCTTCTTGTTAACTGCTACGTCAATCCTGTATTGCACCAGAAGAATCTGGCTTTAGATGACCTGGCAGACAACGTCGGTGACCTCCTTGTCAAACATCCACATAACAATCAAATCATAGCTGGGGACTTCAACAACATATCGCTGGGCAAATCATCAAATAATCATAAATTACCAAAAGAGGTGGCCCAGCTGCAAGCTCTTTTAGACAATCACAGTCTACTTTACACTTACAAGTTCAAACAGATCCAAGACCTAACATGGCTCCCGCTCCCCACTTTCAGGAACATCTCAACAATTGATTACATTTTTATTAGTAACCTGCTAGCACCACACCTCTGCGATTTTTATAGTGATGAATGGGAAGAGAGCAACCACAGACCCTTAGTGAGACCCTCAGACTCACCACAAAAGATTTCACTGCAGTTCACATCAATTGGAGAACTAATGGGGAGGAATGCAACAAAGTACTCCGCAGAATAAAATGTTCTGCAAACCTAGGCCCCAAACTAACGACTGGACACGAAGCCCAGAGGACCTACAGTGTCGTGTAGTTCCTATATAACCTATACAGGATCTGCGCGTTTTGATAACATAAACTGTGGGATTGGTGGCAGACTGATTCCGTGTACCCCCACCGGATACGTTAGCCTGTCTGTATCAGCTAGCTCACAGTGCCACTATAATCTCCTCTTACCAAGGAGAGAATAGTTTCTAGCAACCTTAGAACATGACAACCCTGATCCCTCAGAATCGTGGAAACTATATACTACCTTTCGCTCAGTCACTCGTGCTCACTTAGTTTGTCTCAGAGAGATACACAGAATAAACAGTCTGGGCATTTTCAACAAGTATTTATTGAACAGTTGTTATTCTAGTGTAGAATAGATGAGCTGCAACAACCATTAGACAGTAGCAGAGATATATGATTAGCAGTACTACGAAAGTAAAGGGATGTATAGTTCTACCATCTTGCAGAAATCATGAATAAATACAAGTACATAAAACACATGATAAAAAGTGGGTACTCCTACGATGCCTCCCTAACTAGATGTACCTAAATGTACCTAGCATCTGTGTAGGTGTTATGCCAAGAATCCCTCTAGGATCTAGTCAACCCCATTACCTGAGAATGAGAGAATATGGGACCCCGTCCTGGTCTTGAGTTGGACACCCCGCAAGGGATGTTAGACCACTGTGAGCTGGAGTGTCTGCATGCAGGAACCTCAGCGTCTCTGGTCAGTGTGTCAGCCGGGAAGTCTCGGTCTCCTCTGTACTTCTAAGCAAGATGTGATGTATATATACCCATAGGTCTCCCCAGGGGTCCTACCTTGCTGTGTTACTGTGTCGGCCTAAAGGATGACGTCAGGCCTGAACTTTATACAGAGATATTATACAGGAGATATTCGTCCTACTGTTAGTCCAGCTGTGCTTCCAAGAAGCCTCATGCATAATGTATGAGATTCGAACTAGGGGGAAACCTGCTTTCTGAATGCAGTGTCGTATCTAGGTAAAAGGTCAGTCCCTAAGAACCATTATGGATGTAATGTAGAGAAGAATATAGGTGAAAGGTTGCAATGGTACCTGCACCTATATAGGGTACCTATATGGAATATAACAACAGAATACTGGGCTGACCTTCTAGCCAACCTACAACTGGCACTGAAGGGCACCCCGGCTGCCCACACATGCTGGGGGCAATAGCATGTGGGTAAACTCAATCAAACCGCCGTCAGTACCACAAAGCTAAGGAGACGATGGCAAAAAAGTGGAAGCTCCGAAAGGCCTTAATGGCAAGATGGAGAGGTGACAATACAACCCTAGGCCAAAATCTCACAGCCCTCCAAGCTGAGTACAAGAAAAAGATCTGGGAGCAACTAACCAAACAGATAAAAGCAGAATGGCTAAAAAAACAATTTCCTTAAAGAAAACAATCTTGCCCTATTTTGGAAGCACATCAACCAACTAAGCAACCATGGCCAGTCCAAGGAGAATAGAGCAGCAGGCAGTGTATGGGTTAACTACGTCAAACAACTCTACAGCGGAGAGCTGGGGTAAACACAAGCAAAGTGTCTTACACTGACACCAAATCTCCTGGTTACGCAAGACTTCGAAATCTCAGAAGCTGCAGAAATTAAAATTATCAAACAAATGAGAAACATTGGAGCTAACGGAATACCAGCAGGAGTGTTTAAATCAGTCCAAAACGTTTGAGCAGGGCTTCTCACACCACTCTTTAACTACATCTTCCTCACAGCAGTAATTCTGCCAACATAGCAAGGATCAATCGTACACCCAATTCATAATAAGGGGGATTGAACAAACCCAGCCAATTATCGGCTGATAGCTTTCTTGGACCTTTAAACCAAAGCCTACGCTTGCATTTTACCGGGCAAATTGGAAACCCGGGTAGCTGAAAACAGCATTCTCCCCTGCACCCAGTCAGGATTTAGAACAGATTATTCAGCCACAGACAATTTATTAGAGTTGGCCTATTTATCGAGGAGTGCCAAACAGGGCAAGCAACCACCACTATTCTGCTGTTTTGTGGATTACAGCGCTGCATTCAATAGAGTTGACTGGGGGGTCTTATGGCACAAACTAAATTCCTGGGGGATATCCACCCAACTTCTTACAGCCATAATGTCACTGTACCTGAGGACATGGGTCAGGATTAAAACCAGTGCCACAACAGCGACCGCAAAAATTCCATCAAACAATGGCTTAAAACAAGGCTGCATGCTAGCCCTGCTACTCTTCGATCTCTACACCACGGATTTGCTGAACCCTCTGGTAGATGCATATTTAATTACATCAAGAATAGGGAGCTTACACCTACAGACACTGCAATACGCAGACAACATCATTATTATGGACCAAACTGAAACAGGACTACAGAGAGCCCTCAACACTCTCAATACGTACAACACGGTGAATAAACTCCAGGTGAACAAGTCTAAAAACAAGGTAATGATCTTTGGCAAACACCCCCGAAAGAAATCTATGCAATGGCAAATAGGCAAACAGCGAATATCTACCTGTACCAGCTACACCTATCTAAGTGTCTGGTTTAACAAAAGGGCAAACCCAGGGGCCCACCTTAAACACCTCAGGTCAAAGGGAGCAGGGATCATACACAGCCTGAGTTGCTTAAATCGCCACCTTCATAGTCCAACATCTGAGCCAATACTAAACGTTCTACGAGCCAAGTTGGTGCCTGCTTTGTCCTACAGTCACCTAGTCTTCCCAGGACAATTGGGTTTGTGTCTCCCAAATTACCAAATACAGGCATACAAAAAAATATTTGCTTATCCTCTGTAAGCTAGACGGGCTAGGATGAGGCTGGAGCTGGTCCTGGCAAGCCCAGATCTCCACTGCCTAGGTGACTTAATAAAATATTACATCTGCATTATGTGCACCCCAGCACTATCCCTGATAGCCCAACTACACACTATATTTGCAGATGTGCACACCCCATGACATCTACAACTCCTTCAAGCATCAGCACCCTGAATATTGAAACAACAAATGTGCCCAACCCAAGCATTTCACTGCCAGCGTGGAAAAAGACAATATACTTGCAAATCACCCAAGCATCATTCAAAAGAGACACTGAAAGGCTTCAACACAAGTCTCTCTTTCCAGCCTTGGATGCTTCTTACAAAAAGAGAAAGCTCAACCATATTTCAAATATCCCTTATGTCCTCAGTCCCATTACAAAATCACATACATGAGGCTGCTAGCCCCTCCAATTGCAGATTTTAACCCCCTTTGGGCTCGCAAGGATGGGCAATCATCTTGCAGGCTTTGCGATTACCACCCAGAATCTCTATTTGTTGTGCTGCTGTCCCCACTTCGCCAACGATCACCATCACCTCCTAATCCCTCTCTGTCAAGGCAATGAACTCAGATACTGCTGGGAAGCATCCAACCTGTGCTTTAGTAACAAAACTGCACAAACTCCTGCAAGACTAGGGAATTTTACCAACATCATTCGAGCTGTACTGCACACAGCCCATTTCAGTGCTCTGAAAAAGGAAAGGAACAGCGGCACCTTGGTGAAAAACACCCAAGCCCCGATTAACTGACCCTGAGAACGGAAATCTTTACTGCAAGAGCGAATCGTGATCTCCCTCCAGTGTCCGCGTCTAATGGCCTCATAACAGGTCTGTCGTGAGCTGTTATTCACCCAAATTATCTCTGTAGACCTAAAGCGGAATCAAGACATCAACCCAGTCAAGAGGTTCAGCCAGATGCATACACCACAGTCCAGAGAGCAGAAAACGAGCTGGAACTGTGACTCTCTAAGCGAAGAAACACCGAAGCCCTGACTAACTGCCTCTGAGAACGGAATCTCTATTGAAAGACCAATACGTGAATACCCACACACTGCACTGAACTATTCATCATCCAAAATCACCTCAGTAGGCTCACAGCAGAGCCAAGACATCAGTCTATCCGAGACGCACATCTTGAGGTACTTTTCAGTTAAGCATCTTGAGTCCCATAATTTCACAAGGATTAACCAGTTTCCACGTCCCCCTAGCACCTTAGACGTACCCTTATAGCATAAACCCGCTAATACTCCATAGACATATTTTTAATTTTATAATCTCATTTTTAAATATTTGTTTACAGAGCAATGCGTTTAAAAAAATATATATATATCATTGATTACCAAAAAATGCCAGTAATTCGTACTTGTGGGTAACCGTCTAAACCCGGCCTCCCACATGTAATGATTTTAAATAATCAAAAATGAATAAAAGATTGATGAAGTGAGCACACATGCTTACTTGAAAACGTACTCTGTGGGGCATATGTCAGATTCCGATTCATGCAATATGTTCTCAAAGTTAGCATTTCATTATCTTTATGTAGAATATAATGGTAAATTGCTGAAGGAAAGTAAGGACATGCATAAAAGAACCAATATCAAAATATTGGTAGTTGAAAAGAAAGTCAAAGATAACTTACAAATGGTGGAACATATGATGGTGCACATAAAGATTCTATTTTTAGGTCGAGCCTTGACACCGCTTGCGCTGTCTGTAAGACCTGTTGTATCCTCTTCTATGGGCTCTGGCACACCTACTGATTGCTGTTGGTTGTTGTGTGTGGCATTTGGAAATGCTGGCTTGTTGTTGGTGTTTCTCCGTGTTGGTCCCTCCTTTCTGTGTCTGTTCACACCCCATGGTGATTTCACTAATGCTCTCTTTTGGTTGGCCAACTCTCCTTCATAGAGTGCAATGTCCCCTCCTCCCGCCTGGGCATGAGTATCCAGTGTTGAGCCATTGCATCACACTCATTACACCGCTGCAGTTTCCTGCTGCAGAGGTGCGTGCCCAGCCTTGCTTTACAAAACGTAGTTTATTTAAAGTGGAACTCCCAATTCAGTGATGTTCTGATTTTAGTTGCACTACACTTGAGTGGAGTCCAGCATTTCAACCTCTAAGGAAGGACCTTTCATCACGTAACTGCATTTTTTTTGTTTTAAAAGTAATGGGCTATTCTAGCATTTTCCACCAAAACTTTCGCATCAATGGACCATCAAGTGAAGAAGCTGCACGTCCCTCCAATTTTTTTTTTTCAAAGATTGTTATAGCGGGGCTCAGTGGTGAATGTGCGAATTTTAGTCGTTGCCTCTCTAATACTGAAATGCATGCTTAACTTGTTGACTCACTTTGTTGCGGTGTTAGCAGTTCAGAAACATGGAACCAAGCATCTTTACGTGTTTTGCTTCACGTTCAAACAACGATGTCAAGTTTGTAACTTTAAAGAAACGGAAAAGCAGGGAGGGTATATTGGCAAACAGCCAAAGCTTCTCTCTTTGGAACCTTAAAACTAAGGGGGATATTACCAAGAAATTGCGATAATTATCGCACAGCGCGCTTAGCGCTGTTTTTTTTATCGCCGGCTATCGCTGGATTTCATCGCGGAGATAACGCGTTATTATCAACGCTTATCTCCAATAAAAAATAGGTGATAAAAAATCCAGCGATAGCGGCGAAACCCAGCAATAGCGCGAGAAATCCAGCGATAAATTCAACGCGCTAATGAAAAGCTTGCTAATAGGCAGGTGAGGACTTAACCTTACAATCCACCTCCCATTGACTAGAATGGTTAAGTCAGGTTTTTAGCAGGTGTTAGATTACAGCGATAATCGCGGTTAGCGTGAATTTTATTATCGCTTCGCGGGCATTGCTAATAGGGGGAAGTTGTGTTTGCGACTGTTTTCAGTCGCTTTTAGTTGGGAACGCCTACTTTGCATGTCATTAGCGATATATATCGCTGACATGCAAAGCGGCACTAAAACGGTCGCTTTCACCATAAAGCTGTCGCTAACAGCTGTTAGCGACAGCTTGCTAATAGGGCGATAGAAATATCGCCGCTTTAGCGGCAAAAGTGCCGCTAAAGCGGCGATAAGGCCCTTGCTAATATGCCCCCAGGTTCTAGGGCCCGCATAATCCTGTGATTCTGGGCAAAGCACTTAATTTCTCGTGCTTTAAAAAAAAACATCTGACATTGTGTAACATAATCTGGTGCTCGTGTAGAGAGCACTAATGCTCTTGAGCAAAGTTTGTGCTAAAGAGTCGCAAGCAGTTTGCATAATGAGCATGACAGTAGTTGTAGTTTCGTACTTTAGGCGGGGGGTGGCACCATGTATTTTACAAACTTCTGTAAATGCTGATATATATACACGGGGCCTGCCCGAGTTTGTTTGTTTTTCTTCAGCTACTGCGTTTCGGTTTCCTGTTTGAGGAGGACCTGTACCTTGGCTTCTGAAGGCCTAAGCTGTGCAACCATCTGGCTGATTTTCAAGCTGTCAGTGAGAAATAATAAATAGACTGTGGGAGGAGGGAATGTGTGAAGTCTCTTGCCTCAGCCTCCTTAGTGGAAAGTCGTGTCTGAGACAGGGAAATGAGCTGTGAGTGACTGATGGTGTTAGTTTGATAAAATTAATTATTACAGCTCAAGCTTCCTTTAATGCAGTTGCACAGTTCATGAATTGGCAATCCTTCAATGGTTACAGTAAAATATTGTCACATCCCTGAATTCCCTACAGTGATTAATCTTGTATTCAAATTGCCCACATTGTCCATATTGGGTGTGCGCATTCAGTATGAAGTGCATTTTGTGTTGGAGGCATAAATAATTTAGGAAACACTATTCTCTTTCATGTTCATCAACTTTACAATAATTTCCAGCGCTTAGCCTTCACCAAAACACTGGAGCCTAGTGTATGTAGCTTGTTATTGATTGTCTATGTTTTATTTTGATGACCTCAACTGAAAGACTTTGGCATTCTGCGTTAACCTGGCTAAACACAGTGTGGCTTGATTCGACACAACGGGGGTAACGCAGGTCTGACTATACTTGAAATGCTATATTCTTGTAAGGTTGGGCATCCAGAGCATGACAGAGCTCACTTGTCTGCGCCTTGGTGAAAATCCCACTGTTGAACTTTTGAATGTCCAGGCTTTCAACCTTTGTTGACCTAAATAAGTCTAGCTGTTTGCTGTTCACATTAAGAGAGCAGTTTGGCAATTAGCTATGAATTCCTGACATTTCATTGTGAGGGGGTGAGAAAAGGAAAAGGCAATAGGAGGGCGACCTCTCCTGCCTGTGAACATTTCATTATATTAGTATTTGCAAAAGTATTTTATTGTGTTTTGCATTCCAAGTCCTCTAGAAAGTGCTGCAGTTGCTTCTTTGGTCCCGTCTGTAATTCCTCATTCTAAGTTCTCTAGGAAGTGCTGCTAGCTGCTTCTCTGGTCCCTTCGGTAATTCCTCATTCTAAGTCCTCTGGAGAGCGCTCTTAGCTGCTTCTCTGGTTTCATTGGTAATTCCTCTTTCTGAGGCCTCTAGGCAGTGCTGCAGCTGCTTCTGTGGTCCCGTCTGTAATTCCTCATTCTAAGTCCTCTAGGCAGTGCTGCTAGCAGTGTCTCTGGTCCCAATGGTAATTCCTCATTCAAAGTCCTCTAGCTAGTTCTGCAGTTACTTCTCTGGTCCCATTGGTAATTTCTCATTCTTAGTCCTCTAGGCAGTGCTGCAGCTGTGTCTCTGGTACCATCAGTATTTCCCACATTTTAACACCTCTAGGCAATGCTGCATCTGCTTCTTTGGTCCTGTCAGAAATTCCTCATTCTAGGTCCTCTAGGCAGTGCTGATAGCTGCTTCTCTGGTCCCAGTAGTAATTCTTCATTCTAAGTCCTCTAGGCAGTGCTGTAGCTGCTTTTCTAGTCCCTGTGTTAATTCCTCCTTCTAAGTCCTCTAGACAGTGTTGCTGCTGTGTCTCTCATCTCAGTGGTAATAACTCATTCTCAGTCTTCTATACTCCTCTAGTAAAAAACAATATCATTTACAACGCCAATAGCTCAAACTTTCACAAATGTGAGTCCAATTGCATTGCAAATGCTTGTTTAACTTGGTCTACACTACAGTTGGGACATATGCTGAAATAACCTAATTTAGAGCAGGGCAAGCACCAGAAAAATGGTTTTGACATATACTTCAGCTTTTATTAGTGCCCTTTGAATGCTAATTTCATTTAATTTATTTATTTACAATCCGGCCATACAGCAAATTACTTCATGGTGCCATTTATTTATCTAAATAAACATAAATATGTTGGTTCTGAGTTTAGTAGGAATATAGGACCCAGTGCAAGAAAGAAGGCACGATGGAATGTGCATGTAGAAGTATATTTGCACATACTACACTGTCGCTTTGCTGCACGAGTTCTATATCTTAGCACTATTTGCACTTTGCAGGTTTCTGATAAAATAATGTACACTGACGTTGCAATATATTTAACATAAGCACGAGCACACATTTTTAAATATGTGTTCAATACATCTTATGTTCAAGCAATCGACAACTGCTATAAATAAAGATGGTTCCATTGCTGCATTATAAAATAATTTGCTGACCATTTAATTCAGGCACAAAAATATTATGCACGTGTTGAAAGAAAACAGAAAACACAACAGGAACATTTAGTTCAAGTGAGAAAAAACATATTTTTTGTAGTTGGTCCCCTTATTTTCTCCCGTCTGACTTGTGCTGACTTTTCACTCTGTGCTCTACAACTCCTAAACAGTGGCATAGCGCTTGTGCTGTCCCCCTAAAGCATGTGTTATGCATTGACGTCAATTACTTAACTTTCCTGTAAGTCAAAAGTGAATGGCGCAGAAAATGCACCAATGGTGTGGGAGTTAAATCCCATTTGTGGGCTTCAGTGTGTATTTACATAACCCACATATATGAACAAATTTAAATTCAGGGAGCACCAATGTGCTCTGAACCGACTTCAGTTCAAAAGGACTGCAGTTAACCATGGCAAGGAAAAGTACTGTTGCCATGTAGAAAAAGCTGTTTTTGTATAACAATTATGTCACCCATAAAATTGTGCCTTGTAAGCCGCAGTGGTTGGTGCTTAATTTAAAAAATGTGGCATTCTACACATTGGGGATAGTATGCCTTTACACTGAATTCTTGTCCAAAATCTGGTTTCACTGAGTAGTTAAAGCTGCATTTTCCATGAAAAGGCCTAACTATAAATAAATCATGCAGTTTATATCTCCACTTCGGAAAATGCTCGATGATTAAAAGTTAATTTGCCTTAGTTTCATAGCTCTAATTTAATGTTAAATCTACACATTTAATAAGTTTAGTGCAAATGTAACTTTAAGAATATGCCCTTTGTGCACTCTGACAGAAAACCAGAGGCCCAATATGGCTGCTAACAAATCTGCTCCTGAAAGACTAGGTCCCAGAAAGTGGTCACTTTGCAGCAATTAGCATCTGATAACGGAAAGGGAACCGTTGGCAGAACAAAGCGCAGTCTTAACAGTTCTTCTTTTCAATTCGAGTTGCCAAATGGAGCTGGCACGAACAGCTACCATTCATATCCCATGCCCTTCCAAACTTTTTGGCACCAACTACAGCAGGAATACTTGCGAGTTTTGACCATGACAAAGGGGAGAATACCATATCTCTACAGGTGAGTTGCAAGAAGAAGGAATAGATTGCCTTTAGGTGAAGGATTGTGGAGTTCTTTTGATTTACTTGCCATAGGAGGGTTTGCTCTAAACAGAGAAGGGAAGTGCAGCAAAGCAGGTGGGGGATTTGTGAGAAAAGAGTTAAAATTGTAAAGAGAAAACTCTATGTACTGGCGAATGCACAGGATAAAACGGGCACCTTACCACCAACTCCTCAAAACATTCCTGGAACTAGAAAACAACAACTCTAAAGAGGAAGACAGAGCATGCCTGTGAAGCAAGAAGACCCAAATGCTCCTGACTCCTGCTGGCACCCAGATTCTGAAACTGCCTTCCAAAAGTCAAGTGGTTCACCTCCTGTTTGCCTGCTCCAGGGACACAAAATGCAAAACTAGTCTTGACTTCAAGAGCACCAAGCTGACCACTGAGGTATGAACCCTGCAGTAGATCATACCTGGAGAGACACCTGGTGCATAGAAACCTGTCCTGAGAGCCTGAGGGCTTCATCAGTGACCAAGGGCAACATTAGCTGCAGTTGGAGAAAAGGGCGATTTAGCCATTTCTTCCAACTCAAAAGGGTGCGGAACAGGCCTGGGGGAGTTTTCTGAGTTCTGCGCAGAACTCTCCGTAGTGCCGAACAAAATCCGGCACGCTCTGCGGAGTTCTGCGAGCGGTGGAGTGTGGTAAGTCACTCTGCTTGCACTGATTTTTAGTGCTGGGAGTTTGTTCTGCCTGTAAAATCAAAGTGGACGGCACTATGCATCATGCCAGAGGATGCTGCTTCTTTCTGCTGCATGAGTAGATATTCTACTCGTGCGGCAGGTTCCTCAATATGAGCGGCAGATTTCTCAATGCAAGCGGTCTCTACCTGGTGTGACCACCCCTGTTGAGAGGTCTCACCGGGAGGTCTAGCCTGATATTTTTCTCACTTGCGCTTGCCAATTTAACATTGGTGAACCACACAAGAGAAAAATCTCTGCTCCCTGTCACTTAGTGGAGTTTTTCAGAGCTCTGCACCGAGCATGGAGTGGGCAAAACACCACAATGTCCGCTGGCGGAGCAGAATTCTTCACCCACGCCTAGTGTGAAACAGGTGCTGAGGCTTGCTCCAGGAGGGTATACCATTGGCAGGCAAAAAAAAAGTTTTGCCCTGCTCTAAGCTTTTTGCTGACCTAAAAACTGGTTCATTTGGTCCTTGTTCTAAATGTTTCCAACCTTGTCGAGTAATGCCCACCTATAGCTTCCAACAAACCCCACTGGAGGATTCTGAGAACCACAAAGATACAACCTTGAAGTGAGGTAAGGTGGTAAAGCTATTCAAGCAGCAAAGCCACCTTTGCAGGTATGAAATCCAGCTTTGTCTGCTCAGAACTTCTGGTGCCAAAACCAATGGCTTCATCGGAAGCTCAAAAATGATCTATACAGCTTTTAGTGCCTATTTTCGGCTTCAAGTTTGGAATATGCCACACTGCAAAAACATTGACCTCCAAATGATGACTTTATCCAAGCTAATAACTTTGACAAGTGAAACCTGCTTGGTGTAGCCTACCTCTGCATCATCATCTTGAAATTGTGCGTTGGTCCTGTTCAAAAGTGAACTGATACTTTGCATTGGTGCTTTAATTTTCTAGGCCCATTTTTGTCTTAAATCTTAAAACATTCATATTTCTGGTTCCCATTCTTAAATTTTATCATTTTGGTGTTCTTTTCCTTACTAAATTTGTCTCTGGCATCCTAAATTGTTTTGGGTATTTCATTTTCTTGTTTTCTTCACTTTAAAGTTATTGGTACTGCTTGAACTTAACAGTCATTTATTGGGTCTATGGGGAAGTTTCTGCTGCTTATGCCACAGTGGCCAGGATTAAAGCAGGGACTCCATAAAAACTGTGTTTTAAGCTACACCTGATGGTGTTTCTTGAATTGATGGGGGTACCCAATTCCAAATTAATACCCCAATTTCTGTCATGTCAAGCCACAATGATGCCAATCTTTATACCCTGGCTACACCATTTTGTGAGGTTGCATGTAAGAATTTGTTTTACCTACAAATCACACCTAACTCTCATACCAACTGCTGCAAACATAGTTATTCCTCTTTGTTAACCTCTTAAGATAATAAAGGGACAAAAGGAGATTGACCTACCTAGGAAACCTGATACAACTACTGGCCTATGGCACCGCCAGATATAGGGGCATATTCACAAGGACCTACCGCCGATTTATCTCCACCTTAACGCATCCAAAGTGGAGATAGATTCAACACCCCATTCACAAGCGGGTGCAAACTGCAGACATCCCCAGTATTCCCGCGATAACTGCCCCAAAATGTATCTCCATGGTGGACACCACCAACTAACCCTAATGAGATGCAGAGTAGGCGTTCCCGTGCAAAAACACACGAAAAAACCACAACACCACTTTCACAACAAACTGCCAGATCTGCGATGCGAACCAAAAACAGGCGATAAGCCGCGGTAGCACCAGTGATTTAACACCTGCCTTTTGCTGGTGTTAAGCAGGACGACTACCTGCAGCATGAAAGGGAGCCCAGCCAAGAGCCACACCCAAAGACCCACAGATGCCATGGAGACAATGATCATGCAGCTCGGATACCCATGAGGGCCACAACACCCACCGCCACCACCCCCAGCCCCCCCCCGGACTTACACATACCGTGCACGACACAAGAGCCACAAAAAGTGCATGATGACGCACATTGTCAAAAAATAACACACATGTGTGGACAGAAGAAAGAGAAACAGTCACACAGCACTGAAGGAACAACCAAAAAGTTTATTGAAACACAACACAAAACACCAATGCGGAAGACTCCTGTCGGGTCCGTCCAGGACAATCACGATGTCACAGCCTGGAAAATAAAGCACAAAATCAGAACGTGTGCCATGCGCACATCAAAGGAGCGAGACACAGAGAAATAGAGAATGAAAGAAAGGCAGAGAGAGAAAGAGAGAGAAGGATAGGAAGGGAGAGAGAGAGAGAGTGAGAGAGAGGGAAGGAAAGGAGAGAGAGTGAGAGAGAGAGGGAAGGAAGGGAGAGAGAGAGTGAGAGAGAGAGGGAAGGAAGGAAGGGAGAGAGAGAGAGTGAGAGAGAGGGAAGGAAAGGAGAGAGAGAGAGAGAGACACCGCCGGCCCTGCGTACCCAGGTCCCACTGTTCACCTGCTGCCACCGGTGTGTCTCCAACCACGTGCCGGGATACACTGAAAGCCACCAGGTCTGCAATCTGTAATCAAGGCCAGAGTCAATCATGGCAGAGTCCATCACACAGCACACGGCAACAACGCCTGTCCGTCCCTGCGCATGCATGAAGCCGCACCCTACCACCTCCCGCTGGCCAGCGCTGGCTGTCCGCACTTGCGCACCCCGGGCCCACTGCTCACCTGCCGCCAACGGTGTGTCCACCAGTGGGCACACCACGTGCCCGTGCAAGCTCCAGGCCCCGGTCCCGCCACCATGGCATGGTCCACATCATGCGGACCCGCCCCGCGGCCCAGCAGGTCCCACACATGACGCTGAGTCCTGAGGCATCAATGGCAGAGACCACATCAGTGCACACGCCATCATCGCAGGCTGCACACCCACTCAGCTATTTCGGTGCCACTAACCCTGTGCAACCCCAGTCAGCGCCACGTGGTGGTAGGCCCGTAACGGGCGCAAGGCTTCGGGTGCCACTAACCCTGTGCAACCCCAGTCAGCGCCACGTAGTGGTAGGCCCGTGACGGGCGCAAGGCCTCGGGTGCGACAAACCCTGTGCGCCACAACTCATGGGCCCTTTATGATTGAGAACCGTGGAGCGTCCGTCATCCAGTCACCACCGGCAGTGGGGAATGTGACGTCGTCGGCCCCTTATATTGGCGGGGTCATGTGGCCTGTGACGCCTGTGCCGGATGGGTGTGGTGTGTGTGCAGACCTGCCCTCAGGGAGTGGCCGTGACATGCTGACAACTAGACCAGTGACCTGCATACCACCTGCGTGTACGCCTGCGACATGTAGCTATGTGGACCCCCCTCTGAGCGTAAGCGGAGTGGTCTGGCCTGGCGTATGCCGGACCAGCGCAGGGCTTGCAACTATGACTTGGGGGCTCTGGGCATGGTTCAGTCCATGTCCAGACAAGGGAGTGACTAATGAGTGTGTCCCTGTTGTAGTGTCCACGGCAAGCGGAACACAATAGGCAATGTAACACACTGTGACTAGCATCCCAATAGATGAGCATCATTGACGTAAGGGAAATCACTGTCCCTACATTCATCCACACATTCATACATGAATGATGAAAGCCATGACACAGCAGTGCATTTCTGGATGTTTATTGCACATCCAGTGGAGTTTTGCAGCTGGAGCGGTACAGGGCCATGCCAAGCACACCACACAATATGGGCCCGTGGAGGGCCAGCCAGAGTCCATCCGGGGATGACAAGTACTGCGGAAGAGGAAGGGTACAGTCCGCAGTCTGGTCGCCGTGTCATTGGTCATCAAACAGGATATGGCAGTCCATGTCGCGGTCCTAGGTGAGTGCAGCGGAGTGTATCAGGGGTCAGTGGCAGGTCATGGGGCCATGTGCGGCACCAAGCAGAAACAGGCAAGGTGGCGGACATGAATGCTAGTGCCTCCTTCTGAACTCAATCCCATCCACGTCCTTGTCCTCGGATGTGTGCTCTGCCCCACCTGTGGGTGTTGCAGTACCGGCTGCGGCACTGTGTGCCACTGACACATCAGAGGCTGGAGGAGGATTGTCGGCCGCACTGTGTGGCAGTGACACATCAGGTGCCGGAGTGGATACGCCTGCCGCACTGGGAGGCACTGACACACCAGGGGGTGGAGATGTGGATGGTGTGGGGGCAGCAGCATTCATCATCGCCACGCCTTGTGGCAGCAATGCCATGATGAGGATCTGCAGGGCCTGGTAGATCCCAGCTACATTTCACTGATGTGCAGCGGTGGCTGCCATCCTTTCCGCCTCCATCCGCACCATGTCCTCCATGAGCCTCCGCATGTGTGCCAGCTCACGGCTGGGATCTCTGGAGCCACTCTGAGTGGACAGGTGTTCTTGTCTCCGAGTCATGACTCCAGCGATGTCAGTCAGGGCTCGTTGGAGACCATGGAGACGGCCGTGGGTGTCCGTTAGGGACTGTAGCTGGTCCCTGATGGGACCTAGACACCCATGGATGGTGTCCAGTTTGGTAGCCATGAGGTCAAACCCCACCCGCACCTGCTCAGCCATCTCCCTCTGGCCCTCCAGCACACGGCATTGGAAGGCCATGTGTTGTTCCTGGGGGTCTTGGGAGACTGCCGGGGCTGTGGGTGCCTCCTTCTGGGTGGTTTGGGTAGTGGGTGGGGTCTCCTCGATGCAGCTGGGCTGCCCTGATCCTGGAGGTGAGTTGCGGATGATGTCAATGATGTCTTGGAGGGCTTGGGTGTCGATGCTGGTGGTGTCCTCCTCGTCATCAGTGAAGAGTGGCTGGGACTGCTCTGCAGGAGGTGTTGACGGTGCCCCTGCAATGTGAAGGGGAGATGGTGTATTACAACGTGTCCGCATGTATGTAGCCGCATGGTACAGGTTCACATTCAGACAGCATGGCATGGCATTGTACATTGTGACAGTCTGTGGATCAGGGCCATGATCCAGAGTCATTGTGGGTGTGCACTGTGCTCTGCTTGATTGTGCATGTGTGCCATTGTGGCCATCTCCACCCGTCCCCCAGTACCTGGTGGTCACTCACCCTGTTGCGGTTGTGTTGTGTCCTGTCGAGCAGTGTCCGGTCCCCCGACTCCTGCCACGGTCTCCACACTGATGACTGTCGACACCAGCTCCTCCATGTCATCCAGCTCCAGCTGTGGCGCTGGGCTCCCACCTCCAGTCTGCATTGCTGCCTTCTGGTTGGCTGCGAGTTTCTCCTTGGTCTTGCGCTTGATGTCAATCCATCGCCTCTTGACCTCGTCCATTGACCTCTTGTGCTCTCCGACGGCATTCACCTTGTCCACGATGTCCCGCCATATTCCATTTTTGGTGCCCAATGACACGTTGGAGGTGACGAACAGTTGTTGATGGTGTTCCATCACCTCCGTGACCAGGATCCTGTTTTCCTGCGGACTGAACTTCGTCTTCCTCTTCTTCTTGTACTTGCCCTTCCCTGTCCCCGAGGTCCCAGGCTGGTCGTCCGGGGTGCTTGTGGGGTTGCGCTCGTCCTCTGCGCCTGCTCCAGCTGCCTCCATGGTGCTTGTGTGTTGGTCATTTTGTGTTTGTGTGTTTTTTCTACTTTTATAGTGGTTTTTCCCGCCTGCCATGAGTGTATTGCAGGCCTGGCGCTGCTTATCGCTGATTTCCTCATCGCGCTTTGGCCCATTGCATGTTTTTTCACGTTGAGGTTTGTGTTTTTATCACGGTTGCGGTTGTTGTATCGCGTACATTGGCCGCGTTTTCGGGGAACTATCGCATGGTACCGCTGTGTTGTGAATTCCAGGTTAACACGGGGTTATTTTCCCGCGATCGGCTGCGATGTGTAAAGCTGCGTTAACATTTTTTGGAGATGTTTAGCGCACGTTCCTGTGAATATACCCCATAGTGAAGAAGTTAAACTCCATATTTAATGACTGGCGGTTACAACTTCCAATTGCTGTAATGTGGACTGAGTCAAAATGTGAACAACTCTTGCAACAGGACTGCTAAGAAATATTTTTATAGTCTAATCCAGGAAAATAGAGGTTGTTGTCAGATTCTAGAGGCAAAATAGAATACTTTGGTATGAAAAATCAATTGGATTCTATGTCTGGACATATTCAAAATCTTTTCAGAAAGCAAACACATCCCCTGTCATAACAGTTGTTTTCTAAATAGGCAGTTTCATACAAATAATAATTTAAATATTTGCGATTTCTCCATACCACATGAACATTAGGCGATCTCTGCATCAAACTCCGACTTGTGCACGAAAATACTACTGGAATTGGAGCAAGGGACCATGGAACTCTTCACCGTCATCAGATAGTTCTCCTGCCAAGCAGCAACTGAAAACCCGATACCACCATCACAGGAAAACTCTGCGATGCACTTGCAGATCACTTCCATAACAAGGTATCCACCTTATACAAGAACTTCGACCCCAAACGCACTGACCTCCTCAGCCTCCCCACTCCCAAGGAGACCACCCCCACCCACCAACTCACCACATGGGAACAACTCAGCACACCAGAACTCAGCCATAATGAACTCCATCCAATCAGGAGCACCCTCTGACCCATGCCCCCACCTCCTCTTCAACCTCGGAAGCAACGAGATCAGCCACCAACTCACCACCTTCCTTAATTCATTCATCATGACAGCCACCTTTCCCGACACTTGGAAACACGCAGAGGTCAGACCCCATCCTCAAGAATCTCTCCGTAGACCCCAGTGATCTCCCGAACTACCACCCATCTCGCTGCTCCCATTTCCTGGCAAAGTCCGGGAGAAGGCCATCAACCTTCAGCTCACCAAGCATCAGGAGAAAAAGCAACCTGCTAGACCCCTCCCAATCCAGTTTCAGAGCCAACCATAGCACTGAGACCAGCTAGATCACCGCCACGAACGACATCCACATCTTATTCGACAGAGAAGAATCGGCCGCCTTGATTCTTCTCAACCTCTCCACAGCCTTTGACACCATTTCCCACCGCACACACATCGAAAGACTGTGCCAGATCAGAATTACAAAAAACACACTCAGATGGATGGCATATTTCATCACTTGATGCACCCATCCATCTCCTCCCCATTCACCTCGGAACTCAAGAGCACCATCGGTGACATCCCTCAAGGCTCATCCCTCAGCCCCACCCTCTTCAACATCTACATGACACTGCTAGCCGACATCGTCAGAACTCACAACATCAGCATCATATCCTATGCCGTCAACACCCAGCTCGTCCTCTCACTCTCAGCAGACCCCACCACATGGAAGACCAACTTCCATAATTGCATGAAGAAAGCTACAACTTAGATGAAGGGGAACTGCAAGAAGCTCAACACGGACAAAAGCAAAGTGCTGATCTTTGGCAATCACACCTCTCTCTGGAACGACACCTGGTGGCCCACAAAGCTCGGTCCCACACCTACACCGAAAGATCAGGCCCACAACCTCAGCATCATCTTAGACAGCAAACTCACCATGAAATGACAGATCAACACTGTCTCTGGGTCCTGTTCCACACCCTCCTCATGATCCAAAGAATCTTCAAATTGCTCCCCAACAGCACCAGGAAAACAATCACGCAACCCCTTAGTCATTTGGACTACAGCAATGCACTCTACGCAGATACCACCAGCGAACTCATGGAAAAACTCCAGATGGTACAGAACACAATGGCCAGACTAATCCTCAACCTAACCAAAAGGACCCACATCACCCAGCACCAGAGAAATCAACATTGGCTACCCATCCGGAAGAGATGCCGATTCAAACTATGGACTCATGCCTACAAAGCCCTCCACAACCAAGGACCGCCTACATGAACCACCGCCTCAACTTCCACCAACCATCCAGAAACCTTTGCTACACACACCTTGCTCTTGCACAGACACTGTGCATCTTCTCAAGCCACAGTGGCAGATGCTCCTTTTCCCACCTTGCCTCCAAGTCCTGAAACACCCTCCTCCCCTTCACCTCCGAACATCTCCCTCGTTGACAGACTTCAGGAAGAAACTCAAGACCTCGCTCTTTCACTAAATCCAGCAGCCCAGTGCCTTATACCCTCACAGGTGATAAGCAGTGCTTTACAAGTACTGTTTGATTGATTGATTATCTAAATTATCTAGCTTAGATCATTTTGGTATGTTTTCTTTTTTACTGACTGTCTAATTAGGAAAAGCAGAGGTTGCTGTCAGATTGTTGAGACTGCCCTAAAATATACAATAGTTTGGTATGAAAGACCATATTGGTTGGACATCTTTTCAGCTGGTATCTAGGAGTTTAAATCAGTAATGAACACAGACATATTCAAAATCTTTGATGTTAGCAAATGTGTCTGCAGCCATGATATACTCTTTCATCAAAATATAATGTGGAGCCTTGAACCTTAACAGTTTTCAAAATAGAGAGTTCCATACAAATATTCATTTAAATACCTGACATTTGTCCCTACAGCATGATCATGAGGCCATCTTTGTATCAAAGTCTAACTAATGCACTGAAATGCTTTTTGAATTTGATCAAAACAATCTTATTCTTGAGTTGCTGTTGCGTTTGTGGCTTTTTAAATATAATGGTATGATGTAGTTGTAGATACACCTGCAAATTATGGCACTGTGGATACGTATGGTGTTAGATGAAAAAACGCCAAATAAAGTTGTATGTTCTCTGGTATCACTGTGGTGTGGATGATGACAGTGTTTGCTATTGAGCTGAAAGGCTGTTTGGATTTCACCTCTGTTTGGGATGTGTCTTTATCCAAATCCTTTACAAAAAAATTAAAGTAACGGTGTACTAAGAAAGGATTTTCAAAAAGTAGTCATATTTTGCAATCATATTTCAGTCGCAAAATATCAGTACATAGCATATGGGATCAATATTTGAAAGGGACCCAAATCACGCCCATTACAAATAACAGCTCCTAAGAGTTTTCTAAACCCATTTAGCAATTCCATAATATGTTATCAAATCGCTAAATGAATTTAGTACATTCTAAAAACACATATTCTTGTCACAAACTATGGTTTGCAACCAGATAATGGATTAAAAAACATGGCCCTAAGATTTTAAATATAAATTAACATGCACCTGATCCAATGGATCAACTTAAGCATTAAACCATATTCCCGCTGTTTTGTTTGGATCCTTTCCCCTTTCCAACAATGCCTGTCTCATTGAAATCGGTGCTCAAGGTGCTGAGATATGTCCCCATTCACTGGTTCACAGTATTGATGTCAGCGTGCCATATATGCTGGTCCTCATTGAAAACAATATCTTCTGGATGCTGGGGAAACTCTACCCCAGCATCCCGACCTGAAATAGAAAAATGGAATCCCTCTGGTACCTCCACCAGAGAGATTCCTTGCCCTGAGTGGTTTGTCATGACCTCCATCTCAACAGCACCTGCCAAAGAGTTCTCTTGGTGTGGAGGTCACGTAAATAGCACCAATGTTTAAGAAACAACACTATTTCTATTCTCTTAAATAACAGATAATGCTGTGCTATGCAATGTCTCTATTAACTAGTTTTAGTTATTCATCCCCCTGCTCTGATTCAGCCTATCTTCATCCATCTCATTTTCCTCTATTTCACCTATGAATTCTATATTACTCCCTTGACACACAGAATAGCCTTTAATTCTGTCTTGAACATATTGAATTATAAATGGATATCAGTGAATTACGGGGATTTTTTCACCAAGAGGTTCTAAGTGACATCGAATAGACAACAAGTGCAAAGCTTGAGTTTTCTATGATGTCACTCAGAGCCCCAAGGTGAAAAACACCCCAATAATTTACTTTTTACCTATCCATAATTTTATGTTATGTGTGGGTCTTAAAATCATATGCCCCTGCTTAAAACTGCTCCACAGTGGGCAGAGGAGTAAAGGGAGAGCCACACATAACATGGCCTCACCTCCTTGTTCCAAATATTTACAAAAGAACCTGGCTTTCTGTCACCCAACCCCACCACTCTCTGTGCCTTCCCTTCACTCCCAAAGCAGCACTCACTGCTGTCTAGCATTGCTCTGGCAGGCTCTCAGAGAGCCCAGACAAAGCTGCCTGGAATTCCTTTGTGAAATAACAACAGTGGTCAACAAGTTCTCTTCACACAAATGGCTGCCTATGAAAGCCATGCACATCAAGAATATATATCTCCCCACAACCTACTTATTACATACAACACTCTGCACCTAAGTGTGCATCTCAGCTGTAGGATACTTTTTGTATATCAACATATCCCTTTTTGGATTACGCTCCATTTTCATCGATACTACTTCCATGCCAAATGGTGCTACCTAATTTGCACTTTTTTCTCACTTTATACAATACTTTCACCTCATGAATGGCCCTAAAATCCATTTCATATAAAAACTGTATCTTTAATCACCTATTTGTCAGGCTTAAACTGTGTACTCTATATTGTAGGCTTCTCCAAACTAACATCTCTCCAGCTACCTGTAAGTAGCTGTCCTTTGTGAGGTCCAGCCTTCTTAATGACAAACCTTTGCTTGGTTGAATTAATATGTGGATACCAAAAATGAAAAGCATGTATTTGAGATATTTTCAAAATGTATAAGCTGATGTTTGGAGTGAAATGGTTGACTTTGGTGTCAGGGGCTTTTCAGCTATTGGTGTTTTGTATTACCCACTCATGGGTGATATAGCCTTCTTTTACGTTACTTCTGGTAACCCTGTTTAATGTATTGTGGTAATCACTGCTGACACCTTTGCAAGGGGTGGCCCCTGTTTTCTTGTCTGATGTGGGCACAGTTACAGGACTAATAATTGGAGGAGATTGCATAACTTCTATTTAACATATGTAACTCTTATTACAGAAAAGATTGGGACCTCGGTTCTATTGATAGCACTCTGTATATTTCTTAAACACTTATTAGATCTCTCTCAACATTCAACTTCTTATTTGTCTGCATTAGTCCTGGCATTGTAGGCGTGGTTACCCCCTAACATTTTGCCTTCAGACCTCCTGTTTTTGCTGACTTCATAAAATGCTCCCGAACCAGTTTCTGGATCCAGCTGCAGTGAGTTCCTGACCACCCAGTGGTGCACCTCAGGTCCTGGACCCTTGGTGTGGCTCAGCATGCTCGAATCAAGCTTTTGGGCTCTTCAAGACCAGAAACAAGCCATTCGCACTGAGACCTCACTGCTTACATCAGAAAACCATGTGAGGCCCTGCAAGCCTGCTTCTTCACACTGCAGCATCAGCCGCTTGCCGGGGACCATCAACGCGAAGCACAAGCCCACTCGTCCGCGACACCCGGCCTACTCTTCGCACCAAGCTGACAATCACCTGCGACACTCTCCTTGCCCCCCGCGACACTCTCCAATGCAAACAGGATGCTTGGCACAAAACTTGAGAAGGTATAACATCAGTAGGCCTAATCTGGGACTGTGCCCAAACTGTGCTCCATCACGGTCTGCCTGAACTTTTGATCTGGTCCAGCGTGGCCAAATAGCCGCAAATAGCTCTTTGTGCTCTTAGGCGCTTATTTTACACTGTATTGTTTAAAAATGTATAACTCTGGTTCTACTGATCAAGATTTTGTAGTTTTGGTCTTTTTTTATTTATTTAATTCAGCTCTATTTTTCTAACACGATCTGGGATCGATTTTTGTGTGATGTTTTCAATGTTTTACCATTTGAAGTGTTGCACAAATACTTTACACATTGCCTTTAAGTTAAGCCTGACTGCTCTATACCAAGCTACCTGTGAGAGAGCACAGGTTAATTTGTAGTTTGCTTGTGCCTTACCCTGAGAAGGATTGTGGTTGCTGCTTGACCATGGCTCACTCCTGAGTCAGCCAGTAACCCAATATCTTACAGCCTGGTAGAGCTTTATTTGCATATTCCTTGGAAGTTACTCCTTACTTTCACCATATGTACCATTTTGTTTAGTACACTACTTATAAAATCTGCCATGATTACACACATTTCTCATGCTACAACCGCTAGCTCTCCATTGCTACAATGCTGTTCTGATTCAATTGTTATGTGATCTTTTCGCTTCCATTAGTGTAATAAATCTCACCTTAATAGAAACCTGCTGTTTCTGTACATGTTGCTCTGTTCCAAAGCCGCGTGGGTTGAGTTTGCGCTTTATACAACAAGTTTAAAAATTATCGACTGATATATTTCTATTTCTGAATTTATTTCCCTTGGGTGGGTGGCTCCAGGTCGGGCTGCCTGGCCTTTGCCATCATTTCTACAAAATGTTTATGCACAGCATCATCTGGAGTTTAATTGTTATCCTTTACCAACGTTTAACCTTGTATTGACGTTTAACTACCCCCACCACCCCGAACTTAGGGGTCTATTACGACTTTGTCTGCCCGCCACCGTAACGGTGAACGGGACCGACCACCAGAGGTGCGGCGGTCCCACTGTGGCCATTAGGATGCGACCGCCACCCTGGCCGTCGCATCCCGCATATTTAACATTGTGGCGGGCGGTGCTTGTGCGGCTGTTTGGTTCCTTAACTCGTTTTATTTTCTTATTATCTATTATGGTTTTGTACTCAGATTGCAAAATACCATCGCCCGGCAGCACTCCCACCACGGAGCATCAGTCCTCACAGCACAGGCGATTTGCTAGTTCTGGTCATGCAACAGGGGCGATGTGCTGGTTCCAATCCATGCAACGGCACTGGTGCAACGGTTTGAGAGCAGATTCATGGGTTTGGCTGACGCAAGCACCTTAGGCCCCCTTCCAAGTGTCCAGGACTGTGGTTGCACCACTTGGCAGGGTATACTCATGGATGGCAGAGTCCAGGTGCAGAAGCAGGATAATTGGAAGTCTTTTGTGTCCCTGAGACTTCAGATCAGGAGGCCAGCTAACTAGCCCTTGGAGTCACTCTGGATTCTGGGAGCCAAGCAATGCAGGTCCAGTCCTTCTCATGCAGACCAGGAGGGCAGCAGGTAACAGGTCAGCACAGCAAGAAAGCAGTTCTTCCAGAACATCAGTCCAGCAAAGTGGCAGTCCTTCAGCAGCACAGCAGTCCTTATTACAGGCAGATTATCCATAGGTCCAGAAGTGTGCTGAAGTGGTAGGCTCTGATGTCCAGTTCTTTTACCCTGTGGTGCCTTTGAAGTTGGAGAGACTTCAGAGAAAGGTCTTTAAAGTGCACCCAGGCCCTCCCTTCCTGACCTGGCTCTAGACTCACTAAAAGGAGGTATGCAGCCCTTTATGTTAGGACAGGGCACAGCCTCTTCAGGTCTTAGTGTGAGGCTGTGCCTTGCACCTACCTCCCATCTACCCAGGATGGCCAATCAAGTCACACCTAAGTTCCCTTTGTGTGTGGATGTCTAGAGGGAATAGAAAAAGTCCAGCTGTAACCCACACCAGACATGCAGTCAGAGACAGGCTGCAGGCACACAGGGCTAAGAGCAGGAAAATGCAAACTTTCTAAAGGTGGCATTTTCAAAATTATGATAATAAATCCAACTTTGTCATTAAAGAGGATTTATCATTACAATTCCATAGGTATCAAGCATGACAAATCTACTCCCTCACAATTAGGAATTCAAGTTTATTAAATGTAATAAGGAATCCCCAATGATATCCTACGAGAAGGGTAGGCTTCGCAGTAGTGAAAAACAAAGTTGGGAGTTTTTCACTACCAGGATATGTAAAACTTAAAGGTACATGTCCTACCTTTTAAATACACAGCACCCTGCCCTATGGGCTAACAACTGCCTACCTTAGGGGTGACTTATATGTAATAAAATGGACGTTAAAGGAGTGGCAAGGGGTGATGGTGTGACACTGCCTTCAGGCTGCAATGGCAGGCCTGGAAAACATTTCACAGAGCTACTTAGGTGGGTGGCATAAAATGTGCTGCTCTTAGAAAGTTTACGTAGAAAGGAAAACAAGAGTGCCCCAATATTAGAACCTGGGGTGGAGTAAAGTTTGTGGAAACAATGGTTCATATGTGGTCAAAAAATGGTCCAAGAAAGACGCAAAAGTTGCGTCAGAGTTGGGAACACTGAAACTGAGTCTGGAGAGGCAATTAATGCTAGAGGGGGCAAGGAAATGAGTGACCAGGGCCAAGTTTCAATCAGGGTAACAGTAGTTATTTATTTTCAATAGTATGCAAGAATTAGTAATAATAGTTTAGGTGCTCACATAAAAAAGTGACAACAATCGTGAGGTGCTCAGTGAGCGTGACTTTAAAATATGTACATCGCATTGACAACACACAAGAGAACTCCATATGAAAGAATTTATGTAGAATGCATGGAGTCCAGGTTGTTGGGGGTCGACGGAGTTTCAATCTCAGTTATTAGAGATCATCTTCAGGACATAATATATGTGAGCAATCCGAATTATGAACCGGGCGGGGCTGGTGGAATAGTCGAATTGGAATAGAAGGGTAACCGCAATTAGGGCGTGGAGACAGACCTCTAATCGATGAGAGCCGGGGCTTGCGTCTGCCAAAAGGGTATGGACCCAGGTGGGGCGTAAATAAATCAGCGCTGGACTAGTGAGCAATGCTTGATGCCAGTACATGTACCGAGGAGGGCGCTCAAATTAATTCCAATTGAGTTATGATTAGTAGGGTAATACAACTTGCAACATGTCCTTGTTGCCTGAGGAGGATAATTAATTCCTTCCGTCATAGCGTTACTTGGTAAAGACCACAGGAGTCAGTCTGCCAAAGGAGGAGCAGGCTGTGTCCCAGACTTCTGTGCAGGGCGCGCTGAATGAAGACATCCCCCCTGCACCCAGAGCCTTCCCAATCGGGCCCGTGGGGGTACCCATGGATCCCCCCTTACCAGCCATGCACAGTGTGGCAGGCACCAGGGGGTGCCCGCCACAGGGTACCCGATTTTCCCCAGCCACCCCTTTCTTCAGTGGCAGCCTATGCATTCAGTCAGAACAAAGGCTCCCATTGAAGTCAATGGGAGTCCAACCAAATCATATCTGGAAGCATCCGAATGCATCTTACTCGGTCCGTTGGACTCTCCCGATCCGATTCGGTTGGTAACCATTCCCAAACCCATTCGGTCAGGAAACTTTCCAAACCGCAACAGGCCCTTGGTGCCTGCCACACTGTGCATGGCTGGTAAGGGGGGACCCATGGGTACCCCCACGGGCCCGATTGGGAAGGCTCCGGGTGCATGGGGGCCCACTACGGGCCCCCAAAGTCTGATTCCAACTGCTGATTTGAGTCGGACGGCACGATTCGGAAAGGCTGTCCAAATCCAGCATCGTACTCGGTTGTTCGGAAACGCGGCCTGTAGAGACGTACGATTCTGCTCCGTACGGCTCGGTCATTCCAAATGCCGTCGAGTTCGTATTGGGATAATCCTAATGCCTAACTCGCATCATACTCGGCCGGTCGGAAACTTTTCCGAGTCGGTTGGAAAGACACGTTCCCGATCCGATTTGGAAGGAGCAAATGCCGTTAGGAGGGCTTCCTAACCACATCGGAATCAGGCCCTTAATGTCATTTTTTAAGGAATTTTAATTACTTATGTAAATTTTTCAAAATATAAAAAGTTTTAGGAGTGGGATATTGTGTTTTGATGGGTGAAGGGTGGGGAGTAATTTTTTAAAAAATGTGTATTTTTTTATGTTTTTAATATTAAAATCAAATTAAATTTCATAATTTTGTACTGTACTGTTTAGTTTGTTAGCTATCATTTAAAAAAATATTAAGGTGCAGTTTTTATTTTTTGTAAATATTTAATAAAATGTGTAGAATTTAGAAATGTCTAGGAGTTGCATGTAGTGTTTTTAGGAGATATTGTTGGGTAGTGTGTATTAATATTTTTTTAAATTAGACATTTTTCTAAGACAAAAAAACTTACAAATTGAAAAAATGGTGACAAATTGTAAAAATAATTTGGGATATATTTTTAGCATTTTTTAATTTTTACTTTTTTGGGTAAATTCAGAAAAACTTTATGAATATTTTTGTTTTTTATACATTTGAGGAACATATTTTTTGTATTTTTTCAATATAATTAATAATTTTTAAAAAGGTTGTATGTCTATAGATGGGTTTTAGTTGTGTTTATTTTATTGCGGAATATACATTTTTAATATTAACAAATAATAATTTCTGTTTTTTAAATCTGAAAAATGTATTATTATTATTTTTTTTTTAATATGTTGTTTTTTCAAGAAAAGAAAATTGTTATTGATATTCAGGGCCCTGGTATGATGTCGGTCTGAAAGCCTTTCGACCTCCACATTACAATGCGTGTGGTCAAAAGTGATGGGCTCAAGGAGCCTGTGGGCCAGTCGGAGGCCCCACCGTAATCCCTAAGGATAGCGTTTCCGTCGTCGGGATTACGATGTCGGTTTCCAACAGGTTTTCCATGTAGGGCTTTCCGACATGGAAAGCCTGTCAGAAAGCAACTTTGGGGGACCCTAGCAGGCTGGAGGCTGACCCTCTGTTAATCCCTGCACATTGTGGCAGGCACCTCAAGGTGTCTGCCACATGGTGCAGGGATAAACAGAAACTCCCATTTCTCTATGTGAGCTTGTGCTGTGGCCGGTTTATGGCTGCAGCACAAGCTCCCATAGAAAAAATGGGAGTATGGGACTGCAAGATGGGGCTTATTACAATATCGGTCGGAGTTTCCTCCTCCCAACACCAACTCGGAATCAGGACCGACTGACTCCTGATCGGCGGTTCTTCCTGACCCATTACGATGCTTCCAAACACCGTTCGGAAGGACTCTCATTGACTTCAATGGAAGCCTGTGTTCTGACCGATAACTCAGGCCCCTATGGGGAAAATGGGTGTCAGCAGAAAACCTTGCACCCTGTCGCGGGCACTCCATGGTACCTGCCACACAGTGCATAGTTTTACAGGGGGGTCCCTTAGGTACCCCCAAGGCCCCCAACCGGAGGCCTCAGGATGAAGGGGGGCTGCAAGGAGCTCCCAAAGTCAGTTTCCGACAGCCTTTTCATGTTGGACAGACCGAGTCAAAAAGGCTGCAGAATACGACATCGTAATCAGTCGGTAAGAAACGCTGTCCATTGAGCTTTATGAATCATCTCCAACCGACTCAGAATCTCTGAGTGCCGGTCAGAACCGATTTGGAATGACGGAATGGTTCCCCTTCCAACCGCAAGCATCGTAATCGGTTGGTCAGAATTGTTTCTGACCGAGTCGGGTCGATGGGTTCCGACATGGTCTAGGAGACTCCAACTGTCGGTTGGAAGCACTCCGACCGACATCGTAATCAGCCCCATGTGCAGTCGCATTGTTATAGCGGTGTCGGGACTGTCGAAAGGAGGTCGGTTGGTCCTGAGACCGCAACAGCGTCAGTCCACCAGACATCGTAATCAAGCACAATAAGTTTAGTTTTTTTGCAGTATGGTTTTACATTTTTAGGTTTACATTTGTTTATGTAGACAGTGTGTTTAATTTTTTATTAAGTTTTTAAAAATTCTTATATAGAAATTGGCATTTTTATTTTTGTAATTTTAGTTGTGATCATTTTATAAAAGTTTTTCATTGTTTATTTGCAATTTGTTGTATTTTGTTTGTTAGTTAAAGATTTAATATATTTAAATTTAAAAATATAATGAATATAATAGTTTTTAGTATTTTCTCTGATTTTAGTAATTTTGGAGTAGGAATAATTTATTTGTAGGGTTTAGTGTCCAACATTTTCCCTGAATTTAGTGATATTTGAGTCAGAATATTCATTTTTAAGGTTTAGTGTCCATCACTTTCCCTGAAATTTGTGATATCGGAGTAGGAATAGTAATTTTTTAGGGTTTAGTTTCCAGCAATTTCCCTGAATTTATTTAGATTGAAGTAGGAATAATTAATTTGTATGGTTTACTGTCAGCACATTCCCTGAATTTAGTGATATTGGAGTAGGAATAGTAATTTTTGGGGGTTTAGTGTCCAGCACTTACTTTGAATTTAGTGATTTTGGAGTAGGAATAGTACTTTTTTAGTGTTTAGTGTCCAGCCCTTTCCCTGAATTTAGTTATATTGGAGTAGGATCAATTAATTTGTAGGGTTTAATGTCTAGTAATTTTTGTGAATGTAGTTTTAATGTAATTGGAATAGTTAATTTTCAAAGTGTAGTGTGTTAATGTGTTGTTACTTATATTTTTTACAGTATATTACAAAAGAGAAGTAAATACAATTATTATTTATTAGTATATATTTTTATTAAACACAAAGTGGCTTATTACTATGTTGGTCGGAAAGCCTCCGACCGCTAGTCGGAAGCTTTCCGAACGCGGTCGGAGACCTTCAGACCGACACGGTCGATTTGCAGTCTGACAGCCATATAACGATGTCGGCGGTCGGAACGTAAACCGGCCCGCCATTTGACTTGGTTCCAACTGGCTCTCGGAGTCTTCTGAACGGTTGGAACCATGCCGTAATCCCCTATGGATGGCGTTTCCGCCATTGGGATTACGATGTCAGTTTCCCACAGCCTTTCTGTGCCAGCCTTACTGACAGAGAAAGGCTGTTTAAAAGCGTCTTTGGGGGCACCCAGCAGGGCTGTTTGTCTCCTTGGCCTACAGTTGGTGGTTGAGGTACCCCCCTGTAAAACCCAGCACTGTGTGGTAGGCACCTTGGGGTGCTTGCCACAGGGTGCAGGTTTTTACACACTCACCCATTTCTCTATAGGGGCCTGTATTACAGCCGGTTTACGGCTGTAGCACAAGCTCCCATCGAGAAATGGGAGTATCCCACCGAACAGTATTCGGTCGCATTGTAATCAGACGGTCGGAACTGACAACAGGAGGTCGATCGGTCCGAGTCCGAGACGGTGTCGGTCGGAGGCAACTCTGACCAACATCGTAATAAGCCCCAAAATATTTTTTCATTGACTACAACATATTGTATACAATTTTAAATATTAGAGATTTGTTTTCAACATCTTATGTTGGAAATATTGCAACAATAATATTTTGTCATTTTTACATTTTATTAGAAATATAAAATATAAATAATATGAAATACATTTGTCACAATCATAATACTAGTTGTCTCTCTCTCACTAATTAAGATTAGCACCATGCAAGTTGGACTCTTGTGAGTACAAAGAAAAGTTCAGTTCAAAGCACAGTCCATTCTTTTCACACTGATGGACTTTGCATAGTTTATATTCAGTTTCCACAAATTGGCTAGTGAAAGAGCATTGCATCAATAAATCGGCGCACTCGGTTCATTTTCTGAGGTAAATTCTTTTTTAGCAAAGCTTCTCTACACATTTGTCTCATAAATCTCTCATGAATGTATGAAACCAAACTGCTTTTGTGTTACTGTACAACAGATGTAGATCCTTACCAAGTGAAATAATCAAACAGGATTGGAATTATGAGGTCAAAAGTTGCAGCGGCATGCCACAATTTATACTGAACAACCAAACACATTCTGGGACTTTAACAAAGTGCAGTCGAAGCCAATCCTGGTTCTTTAAAATCGGAAACAGAATGGTGGCCCCGTGAATTAGGCTCTGGCCAATGTCCAAAACAGGTGGTAAAAAACCTTGGCATTTAATCTGCTCAGACTTTATCCATGACAGACCAGGTATGTGCTACCTGTGAGTTTTGTTGGGCCACAATGTTCCAACTAAGGAAAGTTTTTCCTTGGCTTCCGTCAGCCTCAAGAAAAACCATTGTCCAGGCCTTTATCATGAATTGCCTGGACTATGGGAATGTGCTGCTAGTTGCAGCCAATGACACACTCTTGTCTAAGCTCCAGGTTGTGTAGAACATAGCCCCTGGCTGATCTGCAACCTCACTTTACACGCCTTCTCTGCATCCATCTTGAAGGACTTGTTAGGATCAGTTAGGAAGCGCTCCATTTTTAAGCTGTGTTGTTTGACTCACAAGGCGTTAACCTACTCGTCACCAACCTACCTGCACAACGGGCTCTACCATTACCGCCCCACCAGACAGCTCAGATCTGCAAAGCTTTACTATGGATCCCTCGTATCCATACTTCGAGATTCCGAAGAATAACACTTTCGTATCTTGCCCCACTCCATTGGAACAAACGTTCTCTACAAATTCTTATGTGCACAGGAACTGACAAGTTCAAAAGACTCTTAAAGAAGTGGTTGTGCTAATCGTACAGTACCGACCCTGAGTAGCGAAGCACTGACAAGTCGTTACATCGACTTGCGCTGGAGGGCGCTGGACTTAGTAATAGTGTGAATTACTATTCCAACTCCAGTCTACGTACAGTAGGGAAGGTGTTTGAATAGTAATTCACACTATTCCTTAGTCTAGAGCGCCCTCCAGTGCAAGTCGATGTAACGACTTGCGTTGTGAAAACCACGATGTAACCATACCGCGTTGTTATGGTTTCGAGGTAAAGGATGTTTCCCGTAAGTCGTTGCGCCATAGCAAGGGGCCATAACGTAACATAACAATGAAAACTTCAGATTTATTTCATTGCAGGCTCAGAGCCTTGTTCTGTGTAGCATGTACAGGGAGGCTGGGAGGAGATGCTCATCTTAGGGGGGGAACACTGTTTGTGAGTATTTCTTTTTATGAGTATAAATTTTGCGTAATATCACTGCCATTCTTCATTGGCATCGCCATGCAGCTTACAGCTGCCAAAAAAGACACCGCCTGATATTGTGCCACCATGTTGAAACAGTCATTTTTCAACACAACAGAACTGACATTTTTGATGGGGAAAGAGTGCTAAGATCAGCAAAACAAAGAAAAGCCTACACGTGAATCAGTCTGTGGATGTTTTCTGTGCTGTGTTTTAAGAGGACATGTTCAGCACTGCAGTTCGAGCTGACTATCTATTTGGTGCACCCTGGTAAGGCCATTGATCGTAGAACTGGTCCTTTTAATTTTATTGGTGAGCACTACATGGAGGAAGGAGCATGTCTAGGACTGGTGGAACAATGGTGACACACATACCCCGACTATATTTGTCTGAAAGGTGACTCCTGAACAATATTACCCAGAAACATGCTGAATACAGGGAGCCTAGTTGGGGGGGTTGTTTAGGAAGTAGTACCACAATACTGTATATTTACTTGCATCCTTTTTGGATGTAGGTACATTTGTTTTTGCTGACTACCATATTTGAACAGTATATTAGATATGCAGTTAGTAAACCCACTGTCACCTTTTCTGAAATCATCGGGCAACCCAGTGATCAAATGGAAGCAGTGGTTCAATGCGTTTGGAATGTATTTCTAAGCAATTGGGGCATCACACTACAAGGCAGAAAGGAAAAAGTTCCTACTACTGCATTCAAAGGGTTTTGAAGGAAGGGAGATATTCAAACATCTTCCGAGCTGGCAATGGTTGAGGGGAGGAGTTAGATGAATACCAGGAAGTTGTCAAAAAGTTGAAAGGAAGATTTGACATCCAACCTAGTTTGGTTGTACTCCAACACAAGTTTTTTTTATAAGAGCACAAACTCAGTCTCAGATTGTGGATGCATTCATAAGTGTGCGGAGTACGTTGTGCTCCTAATGTCAATTTGGGTAATTTACAGACCAGTTGATTAGAGATCATTTCATTGGCAATTGCTCAGAGAAACACATTCAACAAAAACTACTCACTATGAGTAATCAATCTTTGGAAGAGATGACTAAAGTAGACAAGAGTGTAGAATTGGCACAAATATCCCTTAAGGAAAGTACAAACAGCATTGAAAGAAAGTGTGAATGTGGTTCAAGACAGTTTATCACTATGAAAAGAGGTGAAGAACGGTGAAGGGAATTGTTTTAAACGTGTTAACATATTTTAGATGTGGTAGAAGCGCACACGGTAGAGGAGGAAGAGGATGTCTGACAAGATATTTTGCTTGCCGCAAATGTTCAAAAGTTGGGCACTTTGCTAAAGTGCGCCAAAGTAATCAGCCCAATTTGACCAAAGTGAGCAGTGTGGTTGAGGAGGAGTTCCACGTGGAGGCAAATCAGCATATCATAAAAGAATTTCAGGATATGATATTGGTTGCCACAGAGGATAATGTTAGTGTGTGGGGATCCCAATGATCATGTAGATTCATACATAGAGGTCTTAGTAGGTGATAAGTGCTTAAACCTCTTAGTAGACTCAAGTGCAAGGATTACGATGATTACACCCGAATTGTCCCATGAAACATTGGGTGACAGAAAGTTGTCCCCCCCCAATATGTCACCTGTGTGCTATGAAGGCTGGAACATTGTCTTGGAAACTTTTATCAAAGACATTTTGAAGTTCAAGGGTCACAAAATCCAAGGATAAGTGTATGTTGCCACAACTGGTCTTAATATGTTCGGGTGATACCATCAGGGCCTGTTTGGATTGGTGCTTAAACCTGGCACAAGTGAGCAAGTACTTCTGGATAAGGAGTTACCACTTTCTGATTCATTTGAACAAAAGATTTCCGGTTGAAAATAGTAGGATTCAAGCATAGGATAACAGTGAAACAGGGTGCTGTCCCAATCAAACATAGGATCAGATCAGTACCATTCAGTCTAAGAGATGGTCTAGAAAAAGAGTTGTCCAGTTTGCAGACTAGAGGTGCAATCAAACCTGTTGAGTGAAGGTTATCTCCATTGGCGGTGGCCCGAAAACGCAACAGCGATATGCGCCTTTATGTAGATTTAAGGAGTCTTAACAAGGAAAAATGGGTAGACTCTCGCCCTTTACCAAAATCAATGATTTGTTACAAGAACCACGGGGGGCATGAATGGTTTTCAATCATTGATTTGGCCTTGGCCTATCATCAGGTGGTCTTGGAAGAATCCTGCAGGCATTATATGGCGTTCAAGTCACCTTTAGTCTCGTACCAATTCTGTTGAATACCTTTTGGTTTGACCTCTGCCAGCTCTAATTTTTTAGTGCATCAATTTTGGGGAAACATTCATGGGGTCTTGGTGTTTCAGGATGATGCTCTTATCTATGCCAAGTAATTAGAGGAACACAATAAGATACTAAGGTTGGTTCTCCAGATTTTTGCTGAGAAAGGCGTGGTTGTGAAGAAAGATAAGTGTGAGCTTTGGCAAAAAAGGTTGAGTTCCTGGGCCACAGTATTTCTGGGGAGGGCATTTCCCCAAGGCCTGGCTTAGTCAAAGCAGTAATAAAATGCCCAAAACCTAAAAACAAAGATGAGCTGCGCTCTTTCGTTGGACTATAAGAATTCTATTCCGGGTTCATCCCTGGGTACGCAACTAAGATGAAAAGTCTTACAAATATGCTAAACAAAATGTGCCTTTTGTGTGATATGAAATCTGTCAAGAGACATTTGAAGTGGTAAGATCAGAGATGACAAGTGCTAGAGCATTGCATTCTTATGATCCAGAGTTTGCTTGTACTATCACAGTGGATGACAGTAAATATGGGCTAGGTGCAGTGTTGACTCAGAACACTACGAAAGGTGCATTTGCCATAAGTTACGCTTCCAGGGTACTCCATGAACCGGAGCTAAACTATTCTGTAACAGAAAAGGAGTTATTAGGTTCTTACAGGGCCATTGACAAATTCAGATTGCATGTCTAGGGCAGAAAGTTTGACCTCCATACTGATCACAAGCCACTTGTTTACATTCTAAGTGGCAAAAATATAAAATAGACTGTGTCAAGTATATCTCGGCTCACTACTAAAATGTGACCGTACAATTTCGAAGTTACACATATACCGGATAGAGATAATGTGACTGCAGACTTATTGTCTAGGCTGCCAGTATGTGACTATGAAGAGGTGGACCCTGAACACGACAATGAAAATTGCTGTGTTGCCCTGGTGGATGTGTTAGTAAATGAGGCTAGCTCTGAAGCAGAGTGAAAGAGTGCCTGTTAGGAGGATGTGATATTCGGGCATGTGCAGGAGTATATTGTAAATTGGTGGCCCAAAGAAAGGTGTGTGTGTCCAGAAATTCAGCCTTTCTGTAAGATTGCGGAAGAACTTTCTATCGAAGACAGAGTCATTGTAAGGGGCAACAAGCATGTTCCTCCTCGGACTGCATGTCCTAAGCTGATAAAGATGGCTCATGAGGGGCACTTGGTTCCACCATGACAAAAAGGAGAGCTAGAGCCTATTATAGGTGGCCTTCAATGGACAAAGACATTGATACTGCTGTGAGGGAGTATGTGGTGTCCTGTAAGGCAGAAGGTTTTAGGGTGGCTACTCTACCAAAACAACCTATTAAGTCCCCAGACAGACCATGGGTCACAGTAGGAATTGATATGGTGGGTTTGTTAAATGTTTTACCTTATCACCAACACTATGCATTTGTGCTGATGGATTATCATAGTAAGTAGCTGGATGAAAGTTTTGTTTCCATAGCCACACTGGCAATGCTGTGTTATTTCTGAGGGATAATTTCATAAGAGAAGGGTTCCCAGATCATATAATTTCAGATAATGGGGTTCAATTTTTGAATGCGGGAATGGAGAATTGTTTGTTGTGAGTCTGGTGTCAAACATCTTAAGAGTTCTCTCTATCATCCCCAAACCAATGGATTTGTAGAGAGAATGAACAAGGTGGTAGTTAATTGCATTAAGTGGTTTAACAATAATGCCTACAACATTGAAGAAGCCATAAAATCCATGCTGTGGTTTTACTGCATAACATCTTATTCTGTAACCCTGGTGACTCCATTCATGTTACTTAGAGGAAGGCAACCTAGGTCTGTGCTTTATCCCACCTGGTTATCTAGATCCATTGGGGACAAGGCTGCAAAGGCTGATGGTTATGAAGCAATGCTTCATAGAGTAGAAAAGAGTCAAAGGAAACAAAAATAAATTAATAATGTCAGAAAATGTGCTAGGCGCCAATTGTTTCAGGTGGGTGATCTGGTGCGAGTGAAAAATCCCAATTTTCTAAAGAAAGGTGATGCTAGTTATGGTGAACTGGTAACAGCCAAAAAGTGTGGAAATGCTGTATAAGTTGAGAGTGGACATTGGTTGAATGTTGGAAAAATTGTTAAAGTATTTCCATGGCAGACATCAGGCCCAGATTCAGATTTGTCCAAAGAGACATCTGGGAGTCAAAGGTATGCAAAGAAATCTGGTCCAACTAAGGAGGTTCTACGTAGGCCGTCAGAGAAAGATTTGTGCCATGGAAGTTGAGATAAGGAATTGTGTGCAATATTTAGATATTAAACATTAAACAGAGTAAATAGTTGATTAATCTTATGTCCATTGTAAGCATTTTTTCCACTGATGTTTCTGTTTTCTTTATAGGAGTTTGTTTTTATTTACCTCTTTTATGTTTTCTTGTTTTTTATAAAAAAAAAGAAGGTATTATGTTGTACTTCAACTATGTAGAGCTTAAGATATGTAGAATGTTCAGTCATGATGTTCCATAGTTGTGTCTCTCATGGGGAACATTCCACTGGTGCCAGTTGGAATGTTTCCAGAGAGAGCATGACAGCAGTGGCTTCGTTGATGTACAGCTTGACTAATAAACAGCTGTTGTACTTACCTGCATTCCTGGTTCTTGCAACATGACAATGCATTTTTCCTTTGTGAATTTTTTCAGGGTTTACGTTGCATGAATAGTGACTGTGATGTTTTCACAGATGTTTTTTATATACTTCTTGTGTTGGGGCGTTCCTCCACTTTATTTCTTTTGAAAAGCTATATTTCTTGCTTTATTGAACCTTCACACTCTTGTACGTCTATTTCTCCCTTACTCCTAGTGTCAGGCCACTTCTGGCAACTATTTGTTGGTGTCTGAAGAATACAGCAGCGGATATATCTGAGGTCTACTTGCACTTAAACAGCGGTAGATGTATACTGACTCTTTTTTTGTGTCATTCTGTGTGCTGTGTTATCGAATCATTGTTTGCAAGTTTAAATTTTTTTATCATGATATGTGATTTTAAAGTTCTTAAACCATATCGGAATGGCTGTAGATCTGGTCATGATTTGAGTCCTTTATTTGTAATATTCTTTGTATCCTGGATAGCTCACACACAGGACAATATAGTGCATTTGATAATAATTTCCTTTAAAAAAAAGTATTGATTTACCAAACGGAGCCTGGAGAAGAAACTAAAAACACCAGTGGAAGAAAGGTTTTGTATTTGCTTCATTTGTGGATCTCAAATAATAAATATTAACAAATAGCAAATTCTGATTCATAAATCTGAATGTAGGATCATTAGACATTACCAAACTGGTGATTCCAAAATATATTCACTCAAAAAAAATTGCATCACTATTCATAAAATATTAACATCTCAATGACAACACCACCAGTTGCTAGAGGCTTCTGAAAAGAGCAGAGAAGAAGAGCGGAGAAGCTGCAGAGAGCACCCATGAATGGCTTGACAGGAACCTGGAAGGGAGGAAGGTGGGTTGAAGTACCAACACACGATCACTCACTAAAAGCTTGAGTTCATTATTGAGGAATGGTCAGCAGAAAAGTAGATCATTTTGGGAAGACTTTAGTAACTGTGCCTAAGCAAAGTAAAATATGTGGCTCAGGATTGAGTGCCCAGAAGTTGTGGGAGTCACTTGTGGAACTAGTGATGAGATTTAAAAACAATTGCACAGTCAGAGTTCAGTAACAAAATAAAAAGTTGCCAGTAGAAGGAGCGATGCTTCTAAGAAAGAAAATGGCTCTCTCAATAAACCATCATCCAACCTCATAGAGAAGTCAATTGAATTTATCTTACAGCCTGACAAGAGCCAGCACAATTGTTAATTCTGCAAACCCAACCCCACCCACAGACATTTCCATGGTCCAGTATTGCATCCACATATCTGACAAGATGTCCATGCAACATGAGAATGACATTCCGGTTAAAAGCAAATACACTACATAGGAACAAATAATTCCAGAAATTTGCAATGTACTGCTGAATAAATCCATTGTGACGCTAGCCTTTACATAAATAAAATGCCAAATATGACGGAGTTTGGAAGTTTACTCTAGTACTGTCATCCATTTTGTAGAGTGTAGACTAGCATATTGTAACCCTGTATGAAGAGCATGAAAACATCTATTGTCTCAACTGATGTGCCCCTTCAAATGTTGATTAAGATGCCCTTTAGCCAACATTTCGGGTGGATGAGACTGAATGCTTTAAGCAGGAAGTGCAGGAAGTGCAGGAGAACACAGCAGTACTGCTCCCAGTTCTACCCAAGCTCCACATCATTTAGCTACTGGGTCAGGACTCATGCAGCACAGGAGATTTTTCCCAGATGCTGCATTACCAGAACCACAGGCAGCTGTGAGTGCACTTTCCATACAGCAAAGAAGGATGACACGGTGTGGAGCTGCAATCATAGCAGGGGAAACCTTGCAGCAGAAGGGACATTTACTTTATAACTTCCTTCCACGCTATGGTAATTTATAAGTGCAATTTGGTGCTTTTGCAGCAAATAAAATTCGTGAATGTTTATGAAATTGGTTTTGTTAATAGGTTATCAATTTGGCACTGTTCAGATTTTCTAATCAATCAGTTGTGAAATCTTAGGTTGGGGGTTTAAACACCATAGCGTATTTTTCCCATTGCAAAGCAATTTGTGACAGATTTATTTTCACATCGGACAAAAGATTGAATGCATAATATGACCATATATACTATTGGCCCTTTATGGATGAGTACAAGAAAATGCTTCTTTTTTCATGATCAACCCCAGTTTTTTAGACTGATGCTGCTCGATTGTTCACTAGGGACTCAGCTAACCAAGCTAAGGCCTCTTTCTGACCCCGAAAACCTGTTGAAATCGGCTATATAATAATTGGTATATTTAGCTTACCTCTAGGTCCCTATGGTACTAGGTGTACCCAGGGCAAATAAGCTAAATGACACCAGTGGACTGAAGCACCATTGTGCCATCCACTACAATGACAGCATCAACATGACTTCAGCCCTACCACTGCAGACTGTCTGTGCAGTATACCTCTTGCATGCTAAGGACGTCCCCGAGCCATCCTCAGCACCAGTGCTAAGGTGCTAAGGACATCTCCGGTACTTCTGGCACCAGAGGCAGGAAATCCTGATGTCATTACATGGAAAATGAAAGTAAAATGAGCCGACCAACTCAGATATTTTCACTACCATTGGTGCTCGGGGGCATATCTCAGCCCACTGAGCACCGATGACAATGGGAGATGTACCATTAGAAAAGGAGGAGTCTTTCCTTTTCAATGATGAACCTGCTTGAGGGTTGCCACAGGACAGTGATCCTCAAGCAGGGATACATCCACTAGGCACAGTGGATATCTTTTGAGGGTGGAGCGGCTCCCATGGCAAAGGGCTATTGCTCCCCCTCACGCCACAATAGACTATTTGCACCCAGAGGGCAGAAAGTAGGTCCTGAACCCGAATCTGCCCCCGGGGTGTAGAAAGCTCACAAGACCCCCAGGGATGCCATTCATTAGCACATATTGAGGGGTGGGGGCTGCCCTCTGACACATCTGGCCAAGCTCCACCCTATAAAATACCAAATTAATTTTTCTACCCACCCATGTGGGCAAATTTGGACAGTTCTGCCACCAAATCTGCCCCAGTGGGGCAGGAACCTCAGCAGACCCCAGGGATATTTTGTGCAATATTGATGGGTGGGGCCTGCCTTGCCAAACTTACCAGGCTGGGCCCTTATTCCCAGAATTTTGCAATACATTCTTTCTGTTCCCTGGGTGCGAAATATGGGGGATTTTAGTCCCCAATCTGCCCCCAAGGGGGCGGAAAGCCCTTTAGACCCCAGGGAAGCTATTATGTGGCGGGTCAGATGTGACAGTGGGCCACCCCCACCCCAGATAATACTACCATAGTCTTTCTGCCCCCATGGGGCATTTGTGGGCAGTTTGACCACCCCACTCCAGGGAGACAGAAAGCCCACTAGAAGTCAATGATTCTTTTGCTCAGTATCAACGAGTGGGTGCTGCCCTCCCACACATCAGGCTGAGCCTGCACCCCCAAGAAAGTGGCACTGTAGTCTTTCTGCCCCACTGGGGGTGATTCTGGGGGATTTTGCTCCCTAATATACCACCATGGGGGCAGAAAGCCCACTAAACCTGATGGAATATTTTTTAGGGCAAATATTGAGGGGTGAGGGTGGTCCTCAAAAACATCAGGACAAGTCCCCATCCCAAAAAGGTAAACAACTATTTATGACTGATGAAGGGCAAATGTGGAGTGCTTGCTCTTAATCTGCCACCCGGGGGGTGGGGGGGGCAGAAAGTCCACTAGATAGTAGGGAATTTTGTATGTGCCTATTAAAAAAAAGGGTTGGGTGCATTTACCCACAATCTTCCCCAGGGGGCCACAACAACAGTTGTGCTAATTTTAGAGTTAGGATAAGGCACAATGTGTGGGTGAGCCACCCCCACACCCTTTTATATTTTTGGGGCATGTTTTTCTGCTGGTGTCAAGTGGCCTTTCAGTCCCCTGGGCACAGATTATGGGTAAACGCCCTCAATACATCCCCAGGAGGCAGAAAGACTGTTGCAGGGTTTCTGCTTGGAAGCAAAACTGTGCCTTGGGAGAACAGGACTTCAGAATGTAGGTATAGAGTCTCTCTATAACATCAGCACCTGTAGGCACAAATCCGACAAGCTCACAGTGCCTCACCTGAATTCCTAAACTTTCCAGAGTAGCAGGTCATTTTGGCAAACCTGGAACATGAACATCTAGTCCCCAAGGAAACCATGGAAACAGATCATCACCTTTCGTTTCTCAATCATGCATGTCCATAGTAAACAAAAGAAAGACAGGAGAAAAGTTTACAAAATATTTATTGAAACTATTGTAGTCTATTTTGAAGCAAGTGTGCTATGATAAGTAAACAAATGCCACTGAGCAACATAAACAACATGACTAGCAGGCTATAGACAAAGAACAACACAACCATGGCAACTAATTTATCTACATAGTCCTACCCTCACTATGTGAGCACAGGGATTTATCAGTGATCTCTGGGATTAGCAATGGACCCCATACCTGGCGTGTGTAGTTAGGTGTCTGCATCATAGGTGTACTCTCAGAATACGCAAGGCTGCTGCCTTTTTTCCAGGACTGGTCTCTCTACTGGAATTCTCCCCAAGAGAGCAAGACCCGGTTTATATGATATGAACTACTGTGTTAGAAATCTGTAGCTGTACTACCATGTTATGTCTAAAAACTTGCACAAGAAAACAGTACACCATGTGGATCAATCTTGTACCCGATGTTCAGACTGAATCCCAAGAAGAGTCACTGAATAACAATAAAATATGTGCAGCATATTTCTAAAAAATATCATGTCACAAAAATAAATACATTATGTGTGGCAGTGCAAAGCAGAGGCAGCCTAAAACAGCTAATACATGCATCTATGGGAGAACCAAAGTGGGCCCAAAAGGGCAATCACTAAAAAAGTGATGCACCTGTCCTGGGGTGGGAGCACTGCGTGAGGCCTGTGTAAACCACTCCTGCATCCTGTTTTTTTTTAATGGGCCTATTTTTCTTCTGGTGTCTAGTGACCATTCTGCCCTCTAGCAGCATATTTTTGGTGAACACCTTCAATCCACCCCCAGAGGCTAGAAAGACGGGTGCACCTGTTCTGGGGTGGGGACACTGTTTGATACCTGTGTGAACTGCCCCACCCCCTTTTTTATTTTTTGGGCCTATTTTTTGGCTGGTGTTTAATGGGCTTTCTGTCCCCTGGTGCAGATGTTGGTAAACATAATAGGTACAAATCACACCAGGGTTAATGAGAGTCGCTCTGCAAGATTCCCATTGACATTGGTTTGATGCATGCCTGTTGTGGGCAGTAAGCCCAGCCACACAAGTGGTGCAGCATTTTTATTGGGAGAAGTGGGGGAATTTTGGGGAGTAGGAATTTTGTGGAGTCCTGCTGATTCTGGAAGTTTACCTCACAGAAATGCAAGGAAAATGTGGAATTTTAGGCAAAGTTTGAGGTTGCAGGGCATTGTGGGTAAGAAAACGTTGTGGGATCCATACAAGGCACACCACCCTGGACTCCCCAGGGTGTTTCATTTTCAGAAATGTTCGGTTTGGTTGGTTTCCCTGGCTGGCTGTTGATCTCCGGCCAGAAAAATCGCTGCTATCACCATTTCCAAATCAGATCATGTTTGTGGCAGGAAATGTTGATGCCTCCACATTATATTTTGGGGCCTTTCCTGTTGTGGATACTAAGCCTACCCACACAAATGAGATACCATTTTTATCAGGAGACTTGGGGGAATGGTAGGAAATGTGTGGCTCTCTGTAGACTCCAAAACGTTCCATCACTGAAATGTGAGAAACATGTGTGAGGTTTGCAAGGGCTTCTAGATAAGAAAAGCTGGTAAAGGCCACGCAAATCACCCCACCCTGGATTCCCCAGAGTGCCTAGTTTTAAAACTTTGTATGTTTGCTGGGTTGGAACCTTTCCTATCGTGGACACTAGGCCACCCACACAAGTGAGGTACCATTTTATTGGATAGCGCTTTCGGCTAGGGGGTGCTAACAGGGTTTACACAAAATTAGTCAGGACTCAATCTTTGCTAGGGCACATGCCTATCCGGTGGTTTCACCCAGGTACCACCTATTATTAGGTAAGTTTTCTAGAAGTGACATAGGTTGGTGCCCAAAATGAGTATATAAAATCCCAGGGTAATGAAATCCCAAATTCTGGATTCACGTTATTGATACAGCAAGTACAATACTATGTTGTTATAGTCTTTTTTTCTTCTTTATTTAAGTGCAAGTGAAAACAAAGACAGCCAACACGTGTTTTGCCCAGAAGGCCTGCGGGCCAAGGGTTTTTTCAAGGCTGATTGGAATGATGAACATAAATACATCAAGGAAAAAAGAGACAGTAGTGTGATGCAGTGTGCTGAACAATAAACATTAGGTCACATAAAATCAGATATCAAGTGTGAGGGGGGTGGCCCGGAGACAAAGGGGTGTCATTCAGGTAAGTTAAGACAGCGGGAAAGAAGGGTAAAAGAAAAAGGGGGTATGGGATTGATATCAGTGTGGTATGTGTAGGAATGAAGGAAAATATAGTGTGATTAAGAGTACAGTGAATACACAACAAAGGGCGATCAAAAGAACATGCATCAGGGATAGTAGATTAGATTGATGTGGGAGTAAGAATATCAGTGGAAAATAATTCACAAGTTTTGGAATTAATATTCATGTATGAAAACACATTGAGAATATTGATTTCACAATATCATCACATATACATTATGATAAAGGGCCTTACCTTCTGTCCGACTGCCTTCTTGGATCTGACCAAGACTATGATTGATCTCTTCAAGTTCACACGTAAACTGAAATTGGCCTAGTTCTTCCATAATAAGCCACCCGGACAAAGAGAATCTAGACCTACAATTACAACCTCGTTATCAGTACAAGACCTAGAGAATGTTCATTTAATCACAACACTGTTGGGTGACTCTGACAATGAATTTATAATGCCACTCACAGTTGCCCAGGAACTAGGTATTGAAACTAACTACACCATAGATACTAATGCCATAGCTCAATCAATCTTTTGCCCACAATTACCATCGGGTAATACCATTGAGCTTTTTCATACAGCTGTCACCAAAGACTTGACTGTGGAATACCGAAGATACCAGAAAAAGAAATGATTTCTCCCTAGAAATCTTAAGAAGAATGAGATGTCTGCAATAAAGGAAATTAAACGCAACCAAGATATAGTAATAAAGGAAGCAGACAAAGGGGGCAACATCGTTTTAATGCACCCAGATGACTACATTGCTGAAGCCAAGAGACAGCTGAGTGATCAAGATTGCTATCGAAAATTGGAAACCAATCCCACCAAACAGATCCTCTCAGACCTTAAATCAAAACTTGACAAATGGTACAATAACAGCCTTCTTACTTTGGAAGAACGAAATATCCTTTACATTGAACATCCCACGATGGCAACCCTTATCTTCTCCCCAATATACACAAGAACAGCTTCCCACCCCCCGGCAGACCAATCATAGCGGGTATTAACTCAATCTGCTCTAAGGTAGAGGAATACATTGATTCCCAACTGCAACCCTTTATGAAAGATCTCCCATCATACATTCGTGACACCAAGGACATTCTGCTAAAATTGGATAACATTATGTGGGATTTTGATTGCATACTAACAACCATCAATGTCGTAAGCACATTTCCTGGAGTCAAACCTAATGATACTTGAGTTGCTATTTTTCTGTCTCACCAACAACTCGTTCAACTCAGAACACTACCAACAAATACAAGGAAGTGCGATGGGAGCAAAATTTGCACCACCATATGCCTGCATCTTTATGGGAGAAGTGGAAAAATACTGGCTGTGGGATGAAGCATTTTCAGGAATATACCTCCCAGATATTATATTGGGCACAGTATATTGATGATATCCTGTGTATCTGGCAAGGATCACAGGATACCCTACAACATTTCCTAAACAAAATTAATGAAAACAAATTGAACATCAAGACCACATCATATTTTCGGCCTCAGAAATTGATTTCTTGGACATAACAATCTATGTACAGGAGGGTAAACTACATACCAAGGCATTACGCAAACCGACATCAGCCAATTCAATATTAAGAGCAGACATCTGCCACCCACCCACCTACAACAATAAAAAATATCCCCAAGGGGGAATTCCAAAGACTACGACGAAACTGGAGCAACACGGAAATCTATAGAGAAAAATACACCAATTTAATAAGCAGACTAGAACAAAGAGACTATGACACAATACAACTCGAAACAACAGCCTACAATTGTGCGAGGATATCACGCACAGAACTGCTGCAACCCAAGATCTTGCGTAGGGAAACACAAACGACACGCAAAATAATATTTTTGATGGATTTTCACAATGAACATTACCATACCTGAAAAGTCCTTAAAAAACACTGGTACCTCCTGTCTAACAACGTGACCCTAAAGGATCAGATTCAAACCTTTCCTCAAATAGGTTTCAGGAGAGCAAAGAACCCAAGACAAACACTCTGTCGATCTGAACACATTGACAAAAGGAAAAAACCTGGCCTAAATTTTATGTCCAAACCTCATGGATTCTACACCTGTCACAATTGCAATGCCTGCAAACTGGGCATTAACAAACAGATGGAATTTACGATACCAGGTAAATACACAACTAAAATCAAAGACTGGATAAATTGCAACTCCAACGACGTGATTTAAGTCATCATCTGTCCATGCAACAAAATATATGTGGGAAGTACCATCAGACCACTTAAAACTAGAATCCTGAACATTACCGGAATATTCACAAACCAGAAACAGGACCCCCATTCACAGATCACTTTCAGGAATGCCACCCTCACAGTAAGACCTTCAAATCTTTTGGATTAGAATACATCAAACCACATACCAGAGGTGGCAATCGAGAACTCCGAATGAGACAAAAGGAGAGCAAGCTTATCTTACGTATGGACACTGTAAATACAGGACTCAACAAGGACGCAGAAATGCACTATTGGTTGTACAAATGATGGGGCATGTGCATCAATCTGTTGCCATAGTACTCTTTGTCACTGTGTACACCAGTCTCATCCTTGAAAGACCTCCCTTTGGCATCGACATACTTTCGACCAGGCATTCTGACACATGCCACTTGACAGAGCTTAACCCCTTAGCCCAGTAGGATCCCCTCCTCCTCTCAGCTTATCCTCTCCTGGCAATACTAGCTCCTGTCATGAAATTATTTGTGTTTTGGGTTGTCACCTTTAGGACCTCCCTCCTTAGCATTACATGGACTCTTTTTCTGACTTGAGCTCCCTAATACAGGATTGGCCTCTCATTTCTGGTACACCCTGCCCCTTCCAATCCGGATTTTGTCCTGGCATCTCGATATATGGTACCCCTCATGACCCATGGTACGAGCATATTTAGAATACCTTTCTTGTCTTACTCATTCCTCTGATAGGGACTCTTTACCCTGTGTCCCATTATCTGCTTTTCAATAATTATATATCTCTCTCTGGTGTAGTCCGTCATCTTGCATGCCACCTGGCACATTTTGACAGTCCCACCGTGTCTAACCTTTTGTCTTTTAATACACTTTGTCTCTATTATAGTCCGTCATCTTGCATACCTCTCGGCACACTTACACTTCTAACATAGTGGATGTGCTTTCACCTTTTTCTCTGTGGCTATTAGACTCCCACCACTTTTCAGCAGTTCATTGATGCCGGCCGGGTCATCGCTGTGACTTTCCCGTTTTACAGCAACCGGCAGTCACAGGATTTTGCCTTCCGGCACTATCCAAGTTTATTTGAGTGCAGTCAACTGAGCGCTGCACACGCGATCGGACCGCAGAGACTACTCCACGCATCCCGTTCGGGGATGCCTCATATACGGAGTTTTCATTGTTATGGTGAGTTCGTCTCATTTACTCTGCTGCCCCCAGGACATTTTTATGTGTATCTTTGTTCACCCGTGTGCATCCCAGACTTTATGTGCCGAACCGACTCCATCGTTGGTTCCTGTCTTTCCTCATCTTCCATTGTAGGTCGCTTATATTTCTGGCTTACCACCACATATTAGGTGCATACTTGACACCTTGGTTCCTGTCCTGTCGCGCCCCATATTTTTCCGCTCTCTTTAAGGCTGAGCCTGTTTAACCTTTTTTTCCCCTATGGATACCATGCGCTGACTCGTTTCGTAAGTGTGATTGTATTTTCCAATTACAGATCGCTCATTTCCCTTTTTAGTTTTAAAAAAAAAACTTTATTTGTCATTTTGCACGGAAAAAAATACAGCAATACACAAACTCCAATGAGCAATCATCTCACTTATTACATATCAAATATCACAGAACAGGTCACATAGCAACATGTTGCCGGCATGAGTCCCTTACAATGCAGACCATTGAAATTACGTCATTACAGTTAAAATGATCGGGCTGAAGAATCTTGCGCTTCCCTTCCCTTGGGCAGGTTTAGTGCCGAACACTTACAATATTAAACGAAGGTAGCATGACTATATTCATCATGTGAGAATAAAAATACATTATTTACCTCCTGACCATCCCCATTCATCCGACTCCCTCCCGATCCTGCTCCTCTTGGGAGTCATCCATAGCTGCGCTGGCCAGTAGATATTGTCTGAAAGGCCCCCATATGTCTTTGGGCGCACATTTTACTGGCATCAAGGCATTGTAATTATCAGATTGTGTTGAGCAATACGCCAGGTCAGTTTGCCATTCTGCCAATGTGGGCAAAGGGCCCCTCATCCATCTCATCGCAACTCTGCGTTTCGCTAAAAGAAGGCCTATAGCGGCCAACTTTCGCACCCCTTTGGGTATCTGTTTATCGAATCCCAACAAGGCTACGAGTGGCACTTCTGGAACGATACATTCTAGCATGTTGGATAGCGCGCTGAAAACCTCTGTCCAGAACTTCCATATACCTGGACAGTCCCAGGCCCAGTGCAGGAAGGTAGCGACTGTTACGGAGCATCGTGAACATTTACTGTCATTCCTCAACCCATACCTATACATTCTCACTGGAGTGTAGTAAGTGCGGTGTAGGTACTTAAAATGTAATAACCTGTGGCGACCATTTAAGGAGACCGATTTGGTTTTGTTAAAGCACCATGTCCATTGGGCAGGCGTGAGTTCTGTTCCTAACTCCTCCTCCCAGTCCAGCTGAAACTTAAGTTTAGTCGACCCACCCTGAACTTTAAAGAGTGTATATAATGCTGTAATACCGTGGTGTGGCGTCTGGGATTGTAGCAAGTATGATAGGGACTGTAGATCCGGAGGCTCGTGCAACTCTGGGCCCAACATCTCGCGCAGGGCGCTGCAAAACCTAAAGTATTGAAAAGCATCCAAAGGCATGACATTCCGGTCCGGCGTCGCCACCTAATCCCACGTTCTAACTGTCCCTTCTTGAAAAATATCTCCCAGCACCTGCAACCCTAATTTGTTCAGGGTGGCCAGAACGGACCCATCCTCCCTGAGGGGAAGCCAATCGCACCATTGTAACGGGAGCTTAGCCGAGTATATTAGTTGTATCTTATGTTTCTTAGCTATTCTACTAAGCTGGTGCCCTGTACAGTTTATTGGGTCTATTGTCCGCGGGGCAGGCCGCGAGGCCCCAGTGAGCATCCTCGGAAGAGGGATAGGAGAGATCATATTATCTTCTAGAAGTCGATGCAGTAGTATGCTACGCCCATGTATCCATACGTGAGCGTGTAAGGTCTGGGCGGCCCTGTAATATCTTTCCATGTCAGGCTCGTTCAATCCACCCTCCGCAAAAGGCTTAATAAGGATATCCCATTTGACCCTAGGCTGTTTGCCAGCCCACACCAGTCGGGACAACAATGCACGCAGCGTGTGAAAGAAGAATTGGGTCAGTGTAATGGGGATGTTTGCAAACAGGAAGAGAAAGCGGGGAAGCACCACCATCTTAGTCAATGCGATCCGCCCTACCATTGACAGAGGGAGCTTAATCCATGCCTCTATCCCCTCCGTTAGTTTCTGTACTGCTCGACCATAATTCTCAGAGAGAACAAGATCCGCGTCTGTGTGAATTTTAATGCCCAAATACCTGACCGGGTCTGTGGTCCACTCCAGTGGATAATCGGTCTGTACCGGGGCAGTGCAAGGTGTAAGCGGAAATATAAGGGACTTGTGCCAGTTAATGTGAAGCCCTGAGTGTTGGCCAAAGCGTTCCACCTCTTGCAGCATTGGAGTCAGATTTTGCTCAGGGTTCCTAATATATAGCACTGTGTCATCAGCGTAGGCTGAGATAGTGAGATTGTAATTCAAGGACCGAATGCCCCGGTATGCATGGTATTCCCGCATCGCGCACAGGAGAGGCTCTGCCACCAGAGCATATAGTAGAGGGGACAGGGGGCAGCCCTGCCTGGTTCCTCTTGTTATATCAATGGCGCGTGAATACATACCATTAAACCTTACCTGGGCCACCGGACAGGCATAAAGCACCTCCACTAGCCGAATAAAAATATCCCCGACTCCCACCCGCCGGAGGACTGCATATAAAAACGCCATTCGACAGAGTCGAAGGTTTTTTCGATATCTATGAATAGAGCTGCCACTTTAACAGGGGGCCTAATGCGCGCTATCGTGCCAAATAGAACGCGAAGATTACTGGACAAGGACCGTCCTGGAACAAACCCAGTCTGTTCCGGGCCCACCACTTTAGGAAGAAGGGGAGCAAGCCTGTTCGCCACCACCTTGGCAAAGAGCTTCGTATCCGTGTTCAGAAGGGACAGCGGTCCATAGGATGAGCAGTATTCAGGCGGTTTTCCGGGCTTGAGGATAGTTATTATCGTAGCTTCCCTCATAGACGGTGGCATTATACCCGCCTTGGCCATTTCTTCGAACAGATTCACTAAGTGAGGGAGCAGTTTATCCTGATAAGCCTTATAAAAGGCCACTGTTAAGCCATCCGCCCCTGGGGCTTTTTCATTAGGCATGTCCTTCAGCGCCGCGCTAATTTCTGTAGGTCTCAGCGGGTCTATGAGTCATTCCCTGTCGCTATTTGTTAGCCAAGTCATCATCAGTTAGGACAGATATTCATCATCTGAGTCGGATGTGGATGCTCCTCTGGAAGTATAAAGCCCTGTATAGTAGTCCGCAAATGCGTTGAGAACCGCAGGGACGCCCTCACCTGACTACTATCATAAACACTAGCAATGTGGGTATCACCCTTACTTGATCTGATCGTCGCTGCCAATGTGGCGGTGGGTCGGTCACTCTTAGAATACACCTTGGCAACTGCATACTTCCCTTAGTGTTTGACTTCGTCCTCTGCGAATCCGTTAAATTCACTAATTTTTGTCTGAATCTGCGCAAGAAACTGTGGATCGCCCGATTCCTGCAACTTACCCTCTAAGTCCTTTAGGGTGCTTTCAATATTGCGCATTTGAGAACGGATAGAATGAAGGACACCTGCATATTTAGAGATCGTGATACCTCGGATGTAGAGCTTAAAGGCTTCCCAAATAGAGCACATGGTTTTCACGCTACCCAAGTTAGTGAGAAAAAACTCGTCTATGGCTGTGCCAATTTCTGCTTGAAAGACAGAGTCCAGTAGGGAGTATTGGGGAAATCGCCACACCCGCTTGTAGAGAAGGGCATCTGGGAGCTCCATCCGCAAATACACTGGGGAGTGGTCAGACAATGTTCAGGCCATGTGGGAACAGGACATTATAGAAGAAAGTATCGTAGTAGAGGCGAACCAATAGTCGATCCTTGTATGAATGTCATGTGCAGCAGAATAGTGAGAATAATCCCTGCCCAAAGGTGATAGGTGTCGCCAAACATCTCGCATCCCCTCGGCTTGAGCTATACTAGCAACGGCCTGCGCAGCGCATGACGGTGGCCTGGGAGGCCCTTTGGAGCGATCAAGGTCAGGATTCATTGTGCAGTTAAAATCCCCTCCCCAAAGGATAGGCAAGTGAGAGTGTTGTGATATCTTGTGGTGCAGGGTGTGATAAAATTGCGGGTCATCATAGTTGGGCCCATAGACCCCGACTAATAAGACATTAAAGTGCTCTTTCCGACATTTAGCCAGAACAAACCTACCACCTGAATCCACCTCCAACGCCTGAAGCTGGATGCCTCAATTCCTGCAGACCCATATTAGCACACCCCGAGCATGCGAGGAAAAACCAGCAGCCACGCAAGCTCCCTTCATACGCCTTTGGGATAATAAGCCAGTCGTGGCTGAGAGATGCATTTTTTGAAATATGGCCACATCAATATTATGACGATAGAGGTATGCTACCACCTTGTGTATTTTCCTGTGGTCATTTAGACCTCTAATGTTCCAGGAAAGGAAGCTAATAGAAGCACTGTTATTGTTAGGCTTTGACATAGAAAGGGTTACTCATTTTTGACAACCAATTGTTAACCAATGCTGCGCCCTGTGTACACACTATAAACATTATGTGTTGAGACCTGCAAAAAGACATTAAAACAACTAAATAAGGAAACCCCCCCCTATAACCCACCCACACCACATCAAAAGAAATAGATATGGCAAGTTCTGTGCCCCTAGCCCGCCACCCTCCCTCCCAGAACAATTACTGTCCCAAACTGGGACAACATCCCAACAGTTAACACCCAGGTGGAATACACACAAAGGCTATGGCAGCCCGGCCCCCTGTGTTACTGGGTGGCCAGATGTCGCCATCTATTAATAAAACCAACTAGTCAACTGGGCACCAGCATTACTCTCCATTAGACTATGGTGTCGGCAAGCTGCCTTCCTACACACTAGCAATCACTTATGAACACATTAAAGTTATTTCAAGGCATATGCATCACAACGTCGGAACACAAACATGTACTTAGTACAGGCCTCTAAGATCCCGAGGCACCGGGACCCTGCGTGTTCACCAATGCTGAATCCCCTGCCGCGGCAGAGGCCTTCGAAGATGGTGATCTGGGCGATTTATTACCATGATCTGCACAATACTTTTTGAGGTCTTTTTGTAGCAGACTGGGATCCACGTAGAGTTTTGGTCGGCCATCAAGAGTGACCCGGAGCCGGGCTGGGTATAACATTGCATAGTCCAGCTGCAGTTCCCTAAGTTTGCGCTTAACCGGGCCAAATTTCTTACGAGCCTCCGGCACAAGTGGGCTAAAATCCGGGAACAGTGAGAGCTCGGAACCTTCGTACCTCAGGACTTTCAGATCTCGAGCACGCTTTAAGGCTGCGTCCCTGTCCCTATAGTTGAGCAGACGGGCGATCACAGGCCGGGGCGGAGCGCCAAGAGGGGGACGAGGCCCCAGTGATCGGTGGGCCCGTTCGACGACGAAGGCTTCAGAGAAAGTGTCTCGACCCAGTAATGTCACCCGCAGCTTTTTGACAAAGATTTCCATATTATCAATAGAGGTAGATTCGGCTAGGCCCAAAATCCGAACGTTGTTGCGCCAAGAGCGCGCCTCAATGTCCTCAGCTTTATCTTTCAGAGACGTTAGGAGTTTCTCCATATGCTTCTGCGCACTCCCCATATCGGTTTGTACTTCTTCGGCATCGGCTATCCTGCGCTCTGCCGTGTCGATACGTTCTGCGTGTTTGTCCACTCTTTCTGACATCCTGTCCATGCGATATACAAGGGCGTCCATTATGGCATCTATGGACGACAGACTGCGCTGCATAGCCCCAAGAATTTGGCGAATGTCGCCCTCCGGTGCGGCAGCTTCCCCGTGGGGCTCAGAAGTGGTGGAATCATGGTCGTCTTCACGGTGTCTGGTTGATTTGCGGCCTTCAAAGTGCAATTTCGTCTGGGATTTGTCAGGTTTACCCATCGTAACTGCGTAGGCCCCTTGTAGGGCAAGTGATGGCACCTCGGACCCGTGTGGAGTTGTGACGCAAATAGCTGGGCAAGGCCCGGGGAGCAAGGCGCCTCAAAGTCACAGAGTGAGCGCGCCAGCAGGTCTCCAACTGATTGTGATCAAAGGTAGTGACAACAGAGGAACCCTGTGGGTAGGGCCAGAACCAGAATAATGTCCTTTTCGCTGAGCGCCGGTGAGACTGCGAATTCACAGGCCAAGCAAGCCCAGGCTCACCCAAGCAATGATTAACTGCAAAGTTAGTGGTGCGTAGTGCTCCCACTCTACGCTTCAGTATAGCGTGCAGCTCCCACCTGCCCTCTTACCGCACAAATAAGTTCCAGGCTACACCAGGCAGCAGGGGCACCACAGTCCGGCCAAGCACTTTCAGATGCACCACATGCAGAGAGGGCGAGCTTAGTTGTCAAGCTGTTGTAGGAATTGGCTCACGGGGTCCAGACACCCAGCAGTGTGATCAGGGTGGGCTAGGCCGCCCAACAAGCGAACCGGCCCCCGCAATCCCTTGAAGTCAGGCAGGACAGAGTCTCCCAGCAGGATCATCCGGACCGCTCCACATCCAGCCGTTGTCCCACGCGGAGGCACCCGAGCAGATTCCAGCACCATCTATGCCAGCTGAGGCCCCACCTCGTCGCCAGGTGGAGAGAGGCAAACTATCGGGGCAGGGTCGGCACAGCCGGCGTCTTGGCCCTCCAAGTAACACCAAGTCCGTGGTCAGGTGCACCTTCACACAATCGGCCCTAGGGCAGTCCCAGCCGTGCGACACGGCACACCCAGGCCTAGCGGATCAAGCGCACCACCCCGCTGATCTCACAGTCCCAATCGAGGGAAGCACACGCACCTCCACAATCGCTGCCGTCCGGATTCTCACGCAGTGCAACCAGCCAAGGCACAATATGCTTCCATGCAGTAGGCCTGCGTCGCTCGCCACAGCCCCAACCACGCAGCTCCGTATCCCGCGATATGGCTGCCGGCGCCTTCAGGGAGGGTGTGAGTGCGCAGTGAGCTGTAGTACTGCCGCCGCTGATCGTGGGACCTCCAAACTTCGGTCGAGTGGTCCCTGCTGCTTCCAATGCCGGCACCCACGATTTCGCGGTGACCAGTTGAGCAGAAGGCGCTAATTATTGAAGGATAATTAAGGCGACGGCCGGAGCCCACTTAGGCTGCGGCCATCTTAGAGTCAGGCAAGCCACACCTCCCCATTTTTAGTTATTTACCTCTCTTGTAATATGTTCATTTGATTGAAGTCATTACTAGCCACTTCTCTCTGATTAGGTCGCATGCACAACCCCTTTTTTACCACCAAGAGGTAATTTTGAGGTATCAGTGACTTTCCGTTCTTAATTTTCTTCTTTCTTGCTTTATTCTTTCACAGACTTTAGACCTTACAATCAGAAACTGTTACAGCTTGGTAAGTTGCATTTTAGTTTAGTTTTACTTGTTTTGTAACATGCATTTTGGTATTTATCTGGTGACCATGCTGGGCACCGTTTTGTATACAATTTGTTCGCAACCAAATCAGTGTTTTATAACTATACATTTTGAATGAATATGTGCCCTGTTTTTTTGTGATGCATCTACCTGACGAATCTGCTTGCCCGATTTACCAACCGGCCTTATTCTCTTGCCTGTTAATTTACTCACATATTTTCCCTGTCTCTCTATACTATGACACTTGTTGATTATTTCCTTTCTGCATACATGGAGAGCCCCTGTCTTTTGAGCCTCCACCAGTATCTACATATTAATTTTATTACCATGGACCAATACAACTGTTTATTTATCATAATGTATATGTGATGATATTGTGAAATCAATATTCTCAATGTGTTTTCATACATGATTAATTATTCCAATGCTTGTGAAAAAAAATTTCCCCTGGTATTCTTACTCCCACATCAATTTAATCTACTATCCCTGATGCATGTTCTTTTGATTGCCCTTTGTTGTGTATTCACACTGTACTTTCAATCACACTATATTTTCCTTCATTCCTACACATACCACACTGATATCAATCCCATAGCCCCTTTTTCTTTTACCCTTCTTTCCCACTGTCTTAACTTACCTGAATGACACTCCTTTCTCTCCGGGCCCCCCCTTGCCCCATATATCTGATTTTTATATGACCTGATGTTTATTGTTCGACACACTCCATCGCACTACTGTCTCTTTTTTCCTTGATGTATGTATGTTAACCATTCGAATCAGCCTTGAAAAAGCCCTTGGCCCGCAAGCCTTTTGGGCGAAACACGTGTTTGCTGTCTTTGTTTTCACTTGCATTTAAATAAAGAAGAAAAAAAGACTTTAGCAACTTGGTATTCTACTTCCTGTATCAATAACGTGGCCAGTATCCCTCGTCAGAGCTGCAGAAACCCAACCCCTGTGCACAGCATCAACTTGCAGTTGCAAAGACATGTTGGCTTCCTTCCACCAAGATCTTCGGGCTACAAGTAGCCCAAACCTCAAGCATCTCCAGTGACCAAGATCTTTGTCCTCACCGCATCACTTGCAACGTGGGCCTGCTTCTTTGATGAGCTGCTCAAGGTCCTCTTGTGACTCCAGTGCCTCTGGCTTGTGGGTCCTATTGAGGGTCACTTTTGAATTCCTTGGGCTCCTCTGATTGCTCAGGGCCTGCCCTGACTCCCCTGTTTGTGGTGAGTCTCCTAGAACTTGCTGGTCCCGATATCACACGTTCAACTTCCACGTTGGTTGCAGTTGCCAAGGCTTGTTGGTGCTCCCGCCAGACACCGACCCCTCAACTCTCGACATCCGACATGGGACAGCTCATGAACAGCTCCTGGTCTTCCACAGCATTGCCTGGTCCACATAGCTGCAGTGTCAAGGTCACCTTCAGCTCTCCTGCAACACCCAACATAGGTGGGCATTTGTCTCCGTGCCTCCTGGTCACTCCTGAGTGGCATAGACTCTGTCTCCTCTGCTTGCAGGTTCTTCACCTCTTGAATCCACCTTTGAGTTCCACCAGACACTTTCACCTCCTTCAGCAGCGGCATCTTTCTGAAGTCCTCCATTGGGTTCGACGGGGATTTCAGACGCCAATTCACACCTATGCACCCGGCTTCCCTGGTGCAGGTAACCTGGTTCCTAGGGTATCCATGGGTGGGGTGTCTCTCCAATCTCTTGTCCTCTGCGGGGTTTCTTCAGGATCCACTGGGAAGGGTCCTCTTTCTTTAAAACTGCAACCACGACTTTCACGTTGATTTGTACGTAGAACGCGGTCGTGTTCCTACACTGCCCACAACCTCTTTCAGGCTCCTAGATACTCACCTTGGATAGTTCCTTGGTTCCCCGACACTTCTACTTCCTCTGAGTATTGTCTTGACTCGAGTCGTGGTTTGCATATCAGTATTTTAGCATATGGTTTGGTCTCCCCCTGGGGACCACTGTGTGTTCTGTGCTACTTACCTGTTTCTATTGCAAAGTACTGTGTGTATTTTGCATATCTCCAGCTAGGAGATATCTAAATGTGTAAGTGAATGTCTTATAATAAATACATATTTTTATAAATACACTGTGTGGTTCTTTTTCACTTAATCTATACCAATAAGATTGTGTTCTGGTAAAACAAGCTGCTTTACGCTCCTTCTGGACTAAGCCTGAAGGCTGCTCTCCACAGCTACCACTTAGAGAACTTTCTAAGGTTGTGTAAGACCACTAAAATCACCATAAGGGTTGTCTGGATCAGTGCAAGGTGTCCACTTACATAATTGTACATCATATACTGAGCCAGCCTCTCACAAGGCCTTACTGCCCAAAAGACAGGTGCAGCTATTTAAAAGTAGGTTATGTAAAGGTTATATGTTAAACATGTCCTTACAGTGAGAAGGCTCCAAAAGCTATTTTCATTGTGGGAGGTTTAACTGTTTCATAGGAAAGCACTGGGATAAAATATTAACTTTTATAATGTTATCTATGGCTAGGCAAACCCTAAAAAATGAATTCTTGGAATTTTAAAAAATTTATTAGATGCCCAAATCAACGGCAATGTCAGATTTGTAAAATATATTTTGGAAAGGGTACATTTAGAAAGTTAACTTTTCCCTGACTAAAGCCTCTAGAAACCCATTTACTTGAGCTCCAACTGTCACCCAGGAGCTGACTAGCCACCTTAATGACGTGAGATTAAGGCCTGAGTATGTGGAGGTTTTCTGCTCCTGTGGCAGGATAACCATCTGGGGTATGCCCAGGAACTTCACTAAATTCAAAAGGGTCTACCCTGTCACAGGCAAATGTTAGCTGACACCTGGGTAGGTCCCTTTTTTGTCCACCTATTCAGGCATGCACCAATCCCAGCGGCAGAGGATCTGGCCCCGGAACTGGTTTGATGTCATGACAGAGACGGGGTTACTCATTTCCCTGGCCACACCTCTGAGGCGGTCACACATGCTCTGTACAAGGGATGAAGGGCTTCACCATCTTGGATTTAGTCACAGAGGGGTACTGTAGGATTGTTTGTTGTAGGGTACACAGGAACTGCTGTGAAAAGTGGGTAAGGTTTTCTGGGAACATTTTTCCTATTGATCAGGGAGGGGCCAGGAGTCCTGACCACCCATTTGCTAGAGCTGCGTGTTGAAAATGCCAATCTTTTGCGTGGTGTTCTCCCAGATGTTTGCCTTCTTTTACTGAGCCTGTTTTTGCTGGCCATAGGACCCTGCACCCTGTACTCCTGATAGCCAGTAATAAAGTGTGTGTGCTTTTCCCCATAAACATATTAGAATTGGTGTACCCCTAATTGGCACATTTAATTTACTTATAAGTTCCTAATACATGGTGATCCATATGCTAAGGGCTTGTAAGTTAAATGTCACCAGTGGATTACAGCACTTATTGCGCCACCTCTAAAGTGACCATGCAAAACAGGTCTATAGGCTTGCCACAGCAGCTAAACTGGCCACTTTTAAAACTGCCATTTCGACCTGTCAAAATCACTCTTTTGCTAGGCCTAAACCTTTCTTTTAAATAGCATTAAGCCACCCCTAAAGTAAGCCTTGCCCAGGGTGCATAGTATTTAAAAGTAGGACATATGTATTTACTATTTTACGTGTCTCTACAGTGGAAAAAGCCCAATCTCATTTTTCACTGTAACAAGGCTGACTGTGCCATAGAAAACACTGATTTACTTTATTACACTGAATAAAGCTAACTACAGATTGGCACTAGCTGGAAAAATACTTCAGACACTTCTTTATATAGTTAAACAAAATCCAACTTAAAGACAGCATTGAATGTTGTCTAACTACTTCAGAAATAGTGACTTTGGAAAGTCACCAATTTATTGCCAAAAGCTTCTGGAAGCCTTTCCATAGTTAATTCCTTACTGTGACCTATCAGACTGCTGGCCCCCTGCAAAGAGGTATGAATAGCTCACAGGAAAGGGACAAAAATTACTTTGGGAGTGGCCTCCTCTTGACATGATGGCCTGAGGAATCTGCCCACCAACTGCACAAGCTTCAAAGAGGCATCCTCTGTCACATACAGATTTAACTCACACCTAGGCCTGCCCTTTCCATTGTCCAGATAGTCAGGATGGCACTAATCCCAGTGGGGCAAACCTGTTTCAGAACTGGATTGCATGGGGAGTGTTTCATTGCCCTAAGCACAACTCAGGGGTATGCCCAGAACTCTGCCCAGGGGAAGAAAGGTTATGCCCTGTTGGATTTTGGCAGAATAGTGCACTGTCGGTTTGTTTAGGGACAATCCTTCAGGACATTTTGTCAAAGTAGATAGGGTTGCCCCTATGAGCTTTTTGCCTAGTGGTCAGGGAGTCTACCACACTAACAAGCTTGTGCCAGGCATAAAAGTAGCACCCTTGGATAACTTCTTCAGAATACATTTGGACCTGTGGAAGACAGGCTACACCTGCTGTGGGACCTAGGAGAGATTCACCAAGGGCTGGATCTGCTCCCACTCATAACCAAGACAAAGTGGTGGAATCCAAGGGTCACTTGGCTGACCGGTTAAACTATAGAGCAACAAAAGGTGGAAGAAGCCTACATACATTTTCCAAGAACCCAGCTGACAAGTTCCAACTAGATATGACCTGGACCCTTCTGGGAGAGTGAGTCATAACCCCCAAAAGGTGCCTATAATATTCTGGAAGCTTGACTGATGTTAGAGTGTACTCCTCTGACCCTAGAACCCGCAAACCAGGAGACTAAGAAATGCTTTCAGCACTTTTGCACCTGAGAAGCAGCAGAGACTTGGACAGATGCCGAAGCCACTGATCTTGAATTGCCAGTCAAACTCAGCTTGCCAATGTCCCCCTACTGAAATAATTTTGACTACCAGGAAAGATTCTAAATCTAAATGGTGAGGCAAGAGGGCTTCATCGAGGACAACATCAAACACATTTGACTGCTGACGAGACCTTCCTAGGAATAGATTCCAGACTTCTCCCATGCAAAGCTTCCTGCCATTGTTTTTGACTGTAACAAATTTCCAGCAGAAGCCAAGACTCACAGCGAGGAACCATGCTTCACCAGGCTGCTGCTGTCAAGCCCTCTTTCAGACCCAACCTGCAGCCCAACCTGCCAGCGACAAGGATATTTCTCTGGAAAATCTTCTAAGTCAGAAGGTAAACTTTCCACTAGGACAAACCTGGTCCCTGCACCCGACCGGCAGAAGCTCAGCCTTAACTTTTGCCTTGGATCAGGTCCAGCATGACAGATAACCTCGATTGGCGGTTCATGCTTTTATACACTATTTTTGCTAAAAACATCTGAAAATCTCTGAATACCTGCATCTGATTTTTGTCACTCTGGTGTCTATTTATTCATTAAATTTTACTTTATTTTTTATAAATTGGAATGGGATTTTTATTGTGCTATGTTTTTGCTTTTTAACTGTTTTGTTACTGATAGATGCTCTACACATTTCTCCTAAGTTAAGCCTGTCTGCTCTGTGCTGAATCCACCTAGGGTTGACCTTGGGTTTAAATTATTGAGACTTAACTCGACCAGGTATGGAATTATGACATTAATACTTGATGAGGACCCACATCCCCACCAACTAATAATCCACTTTCTCACAAATGCAATGACATGGTTCACAATAAGTCACTTATTCTTATGGCACATAATCTCTTTTTCATTTAATGCGGCTTGAGTTCAGATCAATGTTGCCAATCATGTTATTTGTTCATTATCATTGGGCTCTTCTTTTCTTAACAAGCATAAATATATTAACCTTACAGTTTATTTGCTGCTGCAATTAAATGTTGACCAGTAAACAGCCTTTCTGAGGAGCATTTTTTGAATTTCGATTCTGTCCTTAATAAATATGCAGCACAATGCACCAAAATGATATAGAGTTTGAGATAAATACAATGGAATAAATGCTGATGCCAGCCAAACTTCAAGTTGGCCATCTCCTCCCGTCCAACAAGCACATGTTCGCTTTCAAGGTTACAAATGCAAAAAGATCAATTGATGGACAGAATGCTGATCAATGTCAAACATTCTCCCCAGAACAGAGATCTGGGCCTAAATCCATAGTTTTTTTGCTCTGCATGCCATTCCGGTTTAAACCCAGCCATATGCAAATCAGTCTTAACCCTGTTCCCCATGGGAACAGTCTAGCCGGAACTGCCCCCCCAGGTTCTCCCTGAACCAGAAACAAGCATCCTGTGACCAGTTTGGGGGCATCACACATCATCAGCCAGGCTAGCTTGACTCCGTGGCATGGAGAGCACGGGACCCACGTCTGGGCATACCCGTCCCAATCGGGGTGACAAATGCAAAAAGAACAATTGATGGACAGAATGCTGATCAATGTCAAACATTCACCCCAGTACAGAGATCTGGGCCTAAATCCATCGTTTTTTTGCTCCCCATGACATTCCAGTTTAAACCCAGTCATATGCAAATCAGTCTTAACCCTGCTCCCAATGGGAACAGTCCAGCCGGAACTGCCAGGCCAGGTTCTCCCTGGATCAGAAACACGCATCCTGGGACCAGTTTTGGGGCATCACCCCTCATCAGCCAGGCCAGCTTGACTCCATGGCATGGAGAGCACAGGACCCATGTTTCAGCATCCCCGTCCCACTCGGGGTGACAAATGCAAAAAGAACAATTGTTGTACAGAATGATGATTAATGTCAAACATTCACCCCAGTACAGAGATCTGGGCCTAAGTCCATCGTTTTTTTGCTCTGCATGCCATTCTAGTTTAAAACCATCCATATGCAAATCAGTCTTAACCCTGTTCCACATGGGAACAGTCCAGTCCTAACTGCCAGGCCAGGTCCTCCCTGGACCGGAAAGAAGAATCCTGGGACTGGTTTCAGGGCATCACCCCTCATCAGTCAGGTTAGCTTGACTCCGGTGGCATGAAGAGCATGGGACCCACATTTGGGCATACCCATCCCACTCAGGGTGACAAATGCAAAAAGAACAATTAATGGACAGAATGCTGATCAATGTCAAATATTCAACCCAGTACAGAGATCTGGGCCGAAATGGGTCGTTTTTTCCTCCTCATGCCATTCCAGTTTAAACCCAGCAATATGCAAATCAGTCTTAACCCTGTTCTCAATGGTAACAGTCCAGCCCGAACTGCCAGGCCAAGTCCTCCCTAGACCAGAAACAAGCATATTCTGGGACCGGTTTTGGGGCATCACCCCTCATCATCCAGGCTAGCTTGACTCCAGTGGCATGGAGAGTACTGTACCCACGTCTGGGCATACCCGTCCCACTCAGGGTGACAAATGCAAAAAGATCAATTGATGGACAGAATGCTGATCAATGTCAAACATTCACCCCAGAACAGAGATCCGGGCCTAAATCCATAGTTTGTTTGCTCTGCATGCCATTCCAGTTTAAACCCAGCCATATGCAAATCAGTCTTAACCCTGTACCCATGAACAGTCCAGCCAGAACTGCCACCTCAGGTTCTCCCTGGACAAGAAACAAGCCTCCTGGGACCAGTTTTGGGGCATCACCCCTCATCAGCTAGGCTAGCTTGACTCCGTGGCATGGAGAGCACGGGACCCACAAGAACAATTGATAGACAGAATGCTGATCAATGTCAAACATTCACCCCAGTACAGAGATCTGGGTCTAAATCCATCGTTTTTTTGCTCCCCATGCCCTTCCAGTTTAAACCCAGTCATATGCAAATCAGTCTTAACCCTGTTCCCCATGGGAATAGTCCAGCCGGAACTGCCAGTACAGGTTCTCCCTGGACCAGAAACAAGCATCCTGGGACCAGTTTTGGGGCATCACCCCTCGTCAGCTAGGCTAGCTTGACTCCATGGCATGGAGAGCACAGGACCCACATCTGGGCATACCCGTCCCACTCAGGATGACAAATGCAAAAAGAACAATTGATGTACAGAATGCTGATCAATGCCAAACATTCACCCCAGTACAGAGATCTGGGCCTAAATCCGTCGTTTTTTTGCTCCGCATGCCATTCTAGTTTAAACGCATCCATATGCAAATCAGTCTTAACCCTGTTCCCCATGGGAACAATCCAGCCCTAACTGCCAGGCCAGGTCCTCCCTGTAACCGAAAGAAGACTCCTGGGACTGGTTTCAGGGCATCGCCCCTTATCAGCCAGTCGAGTTTGACTCCAGTGGCATGGAGAGCACAGGACCCATGTCTTTCAGATTTCTATCCCGAGGTGAGTTTGAACTCACATCTATTGGCAGTCTTCCAAGAAGACTTCTGAGCCCAAATATTCACAGGAAATCTACACAATAGTCAAAGGGATGTATGTATTGATGACAACTGCCTGCACATTTCGAAATGAAAAGGATAGTACATTTGCTGAGGATGTCCCTGCCACTCTCTAAGCTCCAGCTCCCTTGGAAGACCTCCGGATGTGGGTTTGAAAAAATACTGCTACAAACCTTGGACATTAACTGGGATTATCATTATTTAAACTTGCTATCGCGCACAACTCACTCCTAGAGGAGCATCTCAGGTCTGGGCACAGCAGGTTGACAAGAGCAGTCACCAGAAATTTCCAAAGAAACGTTAAATAGCCATGTTTTTAAGATGGCGCCAAATAGTAAAATGATCTACAGCTTAATCTGGCTTAGGTATATTTAAATAAGACTTTTTGGAAGCTTGGAAAGCAAATAAATGGCCAAGGCCTTAATTAAGGCTTTCTGTTTCAAGCAACATATCTTGAAGAAAATACTTTTTTTATGGGCAGTCATTGCATGTCCCTTAAAATGAGAGCCATGGAAGTACGACGGGCAAGTTACAAATTTGCCTGTCAGCAGTATTCTTCACCACTTGTAGTTTTGATACCAAGGTGTAATTGGCTGCTCCTAGTGTATAGTCCAGGTGGCTGGTAATGAGAGCTTGCACTAGAGACTTTATGTATCTGGTGGGGAGCCACGGAAAAGCCTTCCTGAGGAGCAGCATGGTGGCATAGCAGGTACCACAGATAGAGTCAACTTGGAAATTCATCGATAAAGATTGATAGAATATGACCCTCAGAATTTTTACTACCTGTTTGATGGCAGGAGCTGGACTAAGCTCAGGTGGCCACCAGTCAGCTGACTAAATTTCCAGGGCCTTTCCAAAAAGTAGAATCTCTGTTTTATCTCCGTTCAACTGAAGACAATTATTGGTCATCCATGTCGCAATTTCACGCATACATTGGGAGAACTGCGACTGAACTTTCCTGGAGTCAGAAACAAAGCAGATAAGCAATTGAATATCAACTGCATGGGATATGATCTCAAATCCATATGTTCTCGATATTTGTGCTAGAGGCCCCATGTAAATATTAAAAAGAGTCAGGCTCAGGCAGGAACCCTGTGGAACTCCTTTACTGATTCTTAAGGTTTTGGACCTAAAGAAGTGAAAGAGAGATATTTTGGGTTTGGTTGTCTAAAGAAATCCCTAAGCCAGAGCAAGGCACTGCCACATATGCCAGCCTCATACAGGCTATGAATATGAATGGAATGAGAGACCGTATTAAAAGCTGGAGACAGTTCAAATAGGGCTAGCACGATCGCGGTCCCAGCATCTGGAGAAAGTCTGATGTCATCAGAGACTGCCACCAGGACTGTCTCTGTACTATGGGATGCTCTGAAACCTGTCTGTGAGTTATCTAAGATGTTATGCTCTTCCTGAAAGGATGACAATTTGGAGATGACATACCCTTCTAAATTTTGCCAAGTGATGGTACCAAGGAAATAGGACACCAGTTAGAAAAAACTCTGGGTTATCTGAAGGTTTCTTAAGGATGGGCCTAACGTGCACATTTTCAACTTGCTGGAAGCTTGGCTGATGTTAACGAGAGATTGAAAATCTCCCTTACAACTGGGGCAATCTCCAGATGCAAACTAGCTTTTATTTTAGGGGAACACTGATCAATAGGAGAACACGATTTGGCTGGTTATAACATCCTTTGTACAGGCTCCAGGGAGCATAAGTCAAAAATACTTAGTGTATTGGTGACATTAAGGGGGGCTGGATTAATATCATATTATTTCATGTACCCTTCTGAGGCTGTTGGGAAATTCTTATAAATTAGGTTGTTTTTATCCTCAAATAATTCTGCCAATGAGTCACACAATTGTTGGGAGGCCAAGATAGACTGGGTGCAAGCACTGAGTTTTAAAAAGCTATCCAAAGTTTTATAGAGTTCTTTAGTTGAACTGCTTGCATGATCAGTAGTAGCCAAAGATAATCTCTACGAGCAGTCCTAAGCTGCTTGTGGTAGCTTTTTAAGATCAACTTATAATCTTCTTTGTCAGCTGGAGATTTGGTGGTATGCATCTACGCTCTAAGCGTTTACACTTGGATTTAAAATCATGTAGATGGTTAGTATACCAAGGGGCGTGCCATTTTGCTGCTATGGTCAAGGCTATTTTGACCGGGGCCATAAGGTCAAAGACCCTAGCCCATGAATCATAATATGATTCAGCAGACTCTTCAATGTCCTTACATGATGTAATAGAAGTGGGTTTATAGAGTTCAGCTACAGAATCATGTACACTTGCTTGCCATTAATGGATACATTTGGAGGGTCTTGGTCCAGACATGGCTAAAGTAGGTTTGCAAGAAATGTGAAATTGAGATAAATAATGGTCAGACCACATAATCGGCAGAGGGGTGGTACAAGTTACATCTGCTGAAGTTGTAAAGATGAGGACATGGGTGTGCCCTGCCTCATGAGTGGGTCCCAACACAATTTAGATGAAACCAAGTGATTCTAAATCTACCAGACGTTGCATTATATCCCCATCCTCCATATTTTACCCATGAAAATTGAAGTCACCCAAGAGCAAAAAGTTATTTGTGGCCAAAACATGTGGTGCAAGCAAATCAATTAGGAACTGACTGCAGCCTTTCTTTGTCCTTGATGGGCAGTAAATTAAAGCTCCCTTCCAGGAGTGTGTGCCCGAAATTGTGATTTTGAATACACAGTGCTCCACCCACTCTTACATAAAGGTATCAATCAGCTCCAGCTGAGAGGAATCATGAAAGGCTATGGCCACTCCACCACCAGCTCGCCTTCCCTGTCCAGCTTAAGCAGAGAGTAATGGTCTGGAATGGCCAAAGGAACACACAGGAGTGTGGCCGCATTTAACCAGGCTTCAGTGAAGAAACATAATTTTGATGACAAAGAAGAGATTAGGTCCCAGATTTCAATAGCATGTTTTGAAAGAGATCTGACATTACAATAGAGGCCCATGATTCCCTTTCTCAAAAGCTTATTTGATAAGGGGGCAGTCAAGCGACTTGGGGTGGATCCAATAAATGTGACTCATTCTTCAAATGTTATTTTAGCTGTCGGTTTAACATCTGGTATACAATCAAGGCTACTAAAACAACAATGTTTGCATGAACTTGGACCCTCTAATAAAAGGAAGCACTGTTCGCAATCCCACATAGAGTTTTTATAGATTTAAGATTAGTCTGAATATTTAAAAGCTCAGATATGGAATCTCGCAAAACCTTAGGACTTACCATGGTGTAGCACCAAAAGAGCAGGGTTCTCGGTGCCTGGTGATGTCAAGGCTCAAACGGGTGCAGACAGGCTTGCCTTTGGGGCGCTGTTGGCGCGTGTTTGCTCAGTTCTTAAATAGGAGCAGTTGATGTCTAGACCACCAACTTGTCCAAAATGGCTGCTGACTAGATTCTTCCAAGGGAATTGTACAGACCAGTAAAGACATCTGACTCTCTCCACAACAAACAGCAAAGCCGCAGCAGACCGGAGAGCCGGTAAGAGAAACCCAAAGGCTCACAATAAATAAAATGTATTTAAAATGCCCTTAGTGCCCACAACTAAAATTGCGAGAAAAGCAGATACACAAACTAAAATATTTTAAAAGCCACCAAGGCCCACAACTATTAAAATATGTCTCATGGAGTACAGAAAGTACAAGGAAACCGAATCTGAACAGGATGAACTTGTTTGCATTTGATTTGCATTTGTGTAGGTTGCAAGGTAGGGAGAAACTGCAGACAAATAGTCCCCTGTCATCTTGGACTTTTGAACCCAATATGTACTGTGGGACTTTCTGGTGCCAGGAGACACAGGAACTACAATTACTCACAAATATAAGGAGGTGTTGGCTGCATGTTAAGTTTGGGTCACCCACCAATAGTTTGCTAGTTCCCCTTTTTAAAAATCTTGCTTGGATCGCTCCCTTTACATTGCATGCTTGGAAAAAAGAAGAATGAGCTATCCTGTAAACTGTAAGAATGTGTTTGACTGCCTTCCCGAGGAGCAATTTAATGCTTCCTTTTCCTAATACTGCTTTGAACTGCTGTGGCTTTATTGCCCATTTTGTAGAAACCATTTTTCTAGCCAGGGTCACAGGACTACTTGAATATACTGGACGAGTTTGGGCCCGAGAAGATGAACAGACTCTGACCCAGAGGCTGACCACGGATAACTTGTCCAGAAGAGATTGACTTTTAAAGGAGCGCATACTGCAGTTCAGAAAAGGTAATAGGTTCTAGAAAATGTTCCTTTATGCTTTTAAATCTTTGAATGGGCACCAAACACCAAGTAAATCCATGGAATGATTCTAACTGGCTTGAGGTAAGCCATTTTTGAACCGGTGCCACAGGAAGACTCTGTCGCCCGGTAGGAGAATTTTCTCAAAATCTGCACCGGCAGAATTCATGGCTTTGGGCCTTGGATTTGACATATTGTAACTGGAAGTCCAACTAGAATGGTGACTCAACATGCATCGAATTGACGGGCATCACGCTGTGATTCTACACACATGTTCTGCAGCCGCTTTGACTTCTTTAACAGGACCCTTTGACTTAATCAAGCCAGGGGATAGGTAGTGCTTCAACCAGCTGTGAGCTTTGGTTACCGCAACCTCACGTTATCTGCACCCTTATTCTGCACTCCCCCATCGTCTTATTATTTGGTTACATCCACTAAGAATGCTTTAGAGTGCCACTCAGAGCTCCTCTCTCCCAGGGCACCCAGGGTATACATCTAGATATTCTGGACGCTGTCGGGATAGCCTTCCAACCTTACCTTTCCTGCAACGTCCCTTTAGATTTTATGAATGTTACGTTTTTCGTTTGAAAGCTTGAATCGCCTGAGCAACTATTTTTTCCAGATTAACTTAATCTGGTTTGAACTGAAATGACTTGGTGTTGAACTTTAGGAGCATTATTTAGTCACTGTGTTGTTTAATTGTGCTTTTTCATACAAAAGTACTTTTTCTGTGAGGACTGCCTTCCTACTCTTGCCTAGCTGCCAATGGCGAGCTATGAATCTACAAGGCAAACGTGTTGACTCAATTGTTGGTCAACATGCACAGTGTATATCTTAACGTTTATGATTCCACGCAAATGAGGTAAGTAAAATCGTACATCTTCCTGTCTTTTTATTAGTTCAGAAGGAATCCGTCGAAAGCATATTTTACATCAAGTTGGCGAGGCATATTGTTGATATAAACACTGTATCCGTTGCACTTTTTCGGCACGAGATTCTGTGCTTCTTTTCTACGGTTAATGCAAATACATTCCTTTCAAGCTTTCTGAAAGGTGTTACAGACTAAATCGCTTTTATCGCATTCCATTCATTTCAAATATAAAGTAACAAAGAAAAAAACAATTGTCTATACTTATAAGAGGTGTCAATTCAGTACAATGCCAATTAACTTAATATGCCCTTAAAGTTTCTAAAGAGATTGATATATTTAAAGTTGATTACAATGTGAATGGGAATGTGGCATTTGGAAATTACTTTTGCTTTTTAATGTAATTCTGCTCTCTATTCGATAGGTGCAAATTATGGAAATTATTTGCCAATATCATAAAATGAACAGAAAGTTGTTCACATCAACCGAGCCATATTCATAATGTAAATTTCCAAATAACACAAATTAACACAAAATAAAAGTAAAGACGGGGTATTAAGCAAATTAAGTGAGCTAATCGATAGCAATGGTGTGAAAGCTCCTCAGAATTTGGAACATGTCTAAGTCAGTGTAAAACATTGGAATTTTTTTGGGGGGTGGGTGACTGTCCACTTTAAGAAATAATCACAACTCTTTTCAGCGTGAACCCTTAAAGTCACTGAAATAACCTTAGATCAACCACCTTGTAGCTAAGGCAAGGAGCAGACAGGCTTAACTTAGGTCTATATGTAAAGTGTTTACGCACTACCAAAGCAGGTAAAGTAAAAACATTAAGCAGTAAAAATCCCAAACCGAATTAGAATAATTGAGAACGCTTTAATGAGCCAAATGACACAAAAACAATGGAAATCCAAGTACAGTGGCAACTGAAACTTTTTGGCTACAAGGCCTACATGGGGGTGACTTTTTTAAGATTCAAAAGAGAGATGTTTACTTGTCAACACAGGCTAGGTTTGAAGCCATGTTTACACTGCCACTGTAGTGGATGGATCAATGACACAATATCATGGTAAACAATATTGTCAAAAATATCGTTTAACACAATATCATGTTCCCGTACTTATAATGGTAAGTACAAGAGTTGTAGACGGTAATACCCTCCAAAAAAATACAGAAATATTGATTCTGTAATATATACATAGAGTTTAAATTAATAAATGTTAAATATTACAATATATACAATTTATATTGTATAAGTTAAATAAATCCCATAATGTATTACTATAAATAAATATATACATATATAAGCAGGTATGTGTGTGTGTTTCTATATATATATATATATATATGTGTATATAGCTATATATATAATAGTGTAACATCATATATATATATATATTCACTGAAAAAACCATAGGTTTTAGGGACAGTTATAGTTAGTTGGACATTTCACTCGTACAAAACCATAGAAATTCCCCCGTTATAGTTAGTTCAGCTAACTATAACTCGCGCCCCGCAATGCACTGCTGATGACGTCACATATTACATCACTCATGACATGGTCAGTGACATCACTGATGACATCACTGATGACATCTCAAATGACATCACTGATGACATCACTGATGACATCATCCAGTGACTGTGTTTCTGTAAAGTTTAAATATGTTTAATATATATAGGGAAAGGCGTATTGAAGAATGAGTGGGTGTATAAGTGTCTGAATGGATGATTTAGTACGTGAGTGACTGACTCTACAAGTGAGTGATTAAATGTATCTTACTGAATGCATGGGTTAGTGACTAAACTGTCTGAATGTCTGTATCCGTCTGTCTGTTGGTTTGTAAGCGGCTGCATGGGCTTTCTGAATAGCTACATGAGTGTCTACATGGGTTATTGATTAATTGTCTGAGTATCTGTATGGGTGCCTGAGTGTTTGTGTGGGTGGGGTGTGTGTGACTCTGTGCATAGATGTGTGAGTTGGTGATTCACTGGGTGCATGGTTTCAAGAGTGCATCTGTGATGGACTGTATGGGTGGGTGAGTGTGTGTATGGGTGTGTTAGTGATTGAATGTACATCTCAGTGGTACATGTGTGAGTAACTACATATGTGAAAGGCAGTATATATGTGTGTTGGAGTATATAAATGGCTATAAGTGAGAGTGTGTGATTGTGAGAGTGGCTGTATGGATGAGTGTGTACTTGTATCAGTGATTGTATAAGAGCGTAAGAATGTGCTAGTATTTAAAAGAGTAATTGAGCTGGTGTGTGTATAACTGTATAGGTGAGTAAATGGGTGTGTGATTAAGTTTTTTGCATGACTGACTAGGTGTGTGAGTACCTCTATGGATGAGTGGCGGTGTGTGAGTGTTTATATAGGTGTATGAGTGCATATGATAGTCCTGTACTGAGTGACTAAGTATGAGTGACTGTACGGGTGCGTGAGTGGATGTGTGTGTAGACCTAAGAATCAGTGAGTGGGTATGTAGTTTTTGGTGTTGGAGTGTCTATGGTTTTGAGAATGGCAGTCTGTAATTTAGAGTGGGTGTATCAAAAGTTATATTAGGGTGTGAGAAGATGCATGAAATTATCACATGGATGATGTCATCAGTGATGTCATTTGAGATGTCATCAGTGATGTCATCAGTGATGTCACTGACCATGTCATGAGTGATGTAATATGTGACGTCATCAGCAGTGCATTGCGGGGCGCGAGTTATAGTTAGCTGAACTAACTATAACGGGGGAATTTCTATGGTTTTGTACGAGTGAAATGTCCAACTAACTATAACTGTCCCTAAAACCTATGGTTTTTTCAGTGAATTTCAAAGGTTTTTAAATGCTAATTTCTAACTATAACGTGTCTGAAACCTATGGTTTTTTCAGTGAGTTTCAAAGGTTTTTTAAATGCTAATTTCTAACTATAACGTGCCTGAAACCTATGATTTTTTAAGTGAATCTCAAAGGTTTTTTTAAATGCTAGTTTCTAACTATGCCTACAGAGGTAGGACATGTGAAGAAAGAAGAAAAAACGCACAGAAAGAAGCAAAAGATGTGCAGAAAGAACCAACAGGGGAGCAGAAAGAGGCCTTGTTGCAAAATCATCCTGTGCCCACAACTTTTTCAGACAGGTACTGGTGGTAACAGACTCTGACTAACCAGAGCCAGTGCTATGCTAAAAGACACTTAGGATACAGTGAAAACACCTACATACACTAGGGAACACTATGCGTTGGGGTACCCCTGTGATTAGCATGACCTCCTCTGCAAGTCCCTAGTACATAATAGGGCAGGGGGATTAAAACTACCTCTTAAAATGCGCTACAGGGCGCGTTTGCACAGTGGTGAAGGGAGGGGGCCTGAGGTGACGTGTGCAAACGCACCCCGTGGCGCGTTTTAAGTTGCGGGATTAAGTCCCCTTGAATTCTGAGGGTCCCTGGGGCCCAACTAGCCCCCAGGTACCTACAGTTAGGACCACAGAGCTGAGTTGCAGAGAGGCGTTCCGAGGCCACGCACCTTTTTCACCTCTCTGCAACGCAACTCTGTTGTGCTTACTGAAGGTACCTGGTGGGCTAGTTGGCCCCAGGGTCCCTCAGGATTCAAAGGGAATTAATTCCCCAACTTAAAACGCACCACAGGGCGTGTTTGCGCACATGTCACCTGAGGCCCCACCCCCTCCCTTCACCACTGTGCAAACGCGCCCGTGGTGCGTTTTAAGTTGGGGGATTAGGTCACCTTGAATCCTGAGGGTCCCTGGGGCCCAACAAGCCCACTAGGTACTTCCAGTAAGCACCACAGGCCTGCGTTGCAACGCCTGTAACAAATTGTGCAGTTGTGTTTAGGTAGTGAAGAGGGTCATGCTGGGGGTAGTGTTTTAGGGTTTAGGGTAGTGCAGTGGTGTTTGTGTAGTGTAGGGGGTCATGCTGGGGGTAGATTTAGGGTTTAGGGTAGTGCAGTGGTGTTTGGGTAGTGTAGGGAGTCATGCTGTGGGGAGTGTTTTAGGGTTTAGGGTAGTGCAGTGGTGTTTGGGTAGTGTAGGGGGTCGTGCTGGGGGTAGTGTTTTAGGGTTTAGGGTAGTGCAGTGATGTTTGGGTAGTGTAGGGGGTCGTGCTGGGGGTAGTGATTTAGGGTAGTGCAGTGGTGTTTGGGTAGTGTAGGGGTACTGCCGGGGGTAGTGTTTTAGGGTTTAGGGTAGTGCAGTGGTGTTTGGGTAGTGTAGGGGTACTGCTGGGGGTAGTTTTTTAGGGTTTAGGGTAGTGCAGTGGTGTTTGGGTAGTGTAGTGGTTCGTGCTGGGGTAGTTTTTAGGGTTTAGGGTAGTGCAGTGGTGTTTGTGTAGTGTAGGGGGTAGTGTTTTAGGGTTTAGGGTAGTGCAGTGGTGTTTGTGTAGTGTAGGAGGTTGTGTTTTAGGGTTTAGGGTAGTGCAGTGGTCTTTGAGTAGTGTAGGGAGTCGTGCAGGGGTAGTGTTTTAGGGCTTAGGGTAGTGTAGGGGGTCATGCGGGGGGTAGTGTTTTAGGGATTAGGGTAGTGCATTGGTGTTTGGGTAGTGTAGGGGTCATGCGGGGGTAGTGTTTTAGGGTTTAGGGCAGTGCAGTGGTGTTTGGGTAGTGTAGGGGGTCGTGCTGCGGGGAGTGTTTTAGGGTTTAGGGCAATGCAGTGTTGTTCGGGTAGTTTAGGGGGTCGTGCTGGGGGAGTGTTTTAGGGTTTAGGGCAGTGCAGTGGTGTTCGGGTAGTGTAGGGGGTCGTGCTGGGGGAGTGTTTGAGGGTTTAGGGCAGTGCAGTCGTGTTTGGGTAGTGTAGGGGGTTGTGCTGGGGGTAGTATTTTAGGGTTTAGGGTAGTGCAGTGGTGTTCGGGCAGTGTAGGGGGTCGTGCTGGGGGTGGTGTTTCAGGGTTTAGGGCAGTGCAGTGGTGTTCGGGCAGTGTAGGGGGTGGTGTTTCAGGGTTTAGGGCAGTGCAGTGGTGTTCGGGCAGTGTAGGGGTCGTGCAGGGGGTGGTGTTTCAGGGTTTAGGGCAGTGGTGTTCGGGCAGTGTAGGGGTCGTGCTGGGGGTGGTGTTTCAGGGTTTGGGGCAGTGCAGTGGTGTTCGAGCAGTAAAGGGGTCGTGCTGGGGGTGGTGTTTCAGGGTTTAGGGCAGTGCAGTGGTGTTCGGGCAGTGTAGGGGGCGGTGCAGGGGTGGTGTTTCAGGGTTTAGGGCAGTGCAGTGGTGTTTGGGCAGTGTAGGGGGTGATGCAGGGGGTGGTGTTTCAGGGTTTAGGGCAGTGCAGTGGTGTTCGGGCAGTGTAGGGGGTCATGCTGGGGGTGGTGTTTCAGGGTTTAGGGCAGTGCAGTGGTGTTCGGGCAGTGTAGGGGGTCATGCTGGTGCTGGAGTTTCAGGGTTTAGGGCAGTACAGTAGTGTTCGGGCAGTGTAGGGGGTCGTGCTGGCGCTGGTGTTTCAGGGTTTAGGGCAGTGCAGTGGTGTTCGGGCAGTATAGGTGGTCATGCTGGGGCTGGTGTTTCAGGGTTTAGGGCAGTGCAGTGGTGTTCGGGCAGTGTAGGGGGTCATGCTGGGGCTGGTGTTTCAGGGTTTAGGGCAGTGCAGTGGTGTTCGGGCAGTGTAGGGGGTCTTGCTGGGGCTGGTGTTTCAGAGTCTAGGGCAGTGCAGTGGTGTTCGGGCAGTGTAGGGGGTCTTGCTGGGGCTGGTGTTTCAGGGTTTAGGGCAGTGCAGTGGTGTTCGGGCAGTGTAGGGGGTCCTGCTGGGGGTGGTGTTTCAGGGTTTAGGGCAGTGCAGTGGTGTTCGGGTAGTGTAGGGGGTCGTGCTGGGGCTAGTGTTTCAGGATTTAGGGCAGAGCAATGGTGTTCAGGCAGTGTAGGGGGTGTTGCTGGAGGTGGTGTTTCAGGGTTTAGGGCAGTGCAGTGGTGTTCGTGCAGTGTAGGGGGTGGTGTTTCAGGGTTTCGGGCAGTGGTGTTCAGGCAGTGTAGGGGGTCTTGCTGGGGTTGATGTTTCAGGGTTTAGGGCAGTGCAGTGGTGTTCGGGCAGTGTAGGGGGTCCTGCTGAGGGTGGTGTTTCAGGGTTTAGGGCAGTGCAGTGGTGTTCGGGCAGTGTAGGGGGTCGTGCTGGGGGTGGTGTTTCAGGGTTTAGGGCAGTGCAGTGGTGTTCGGGCAGTGTAGGGTGTCGTGCTGAGGGGTGGTGTTTCAGGGTTTAGGGCAGTGCAGTGGTGTTCGGGCAGTGTAGGGGGTCGTGCAGGGGTGGTGTTTCAGGGTTTAGTGCAGTGGTGTTTGGGCAGTGTAGGGGGTCGTGCAGAGGGTGGTGTTTCAGGGTTTAGGGCAGTGCAGTGGTGTTCGGCCAGTGTAGGTGGTCTTGCTGGGGGTGGTGTTTCAGGCTTTAGTGCAGTGGTGTTCGGGCAGTGTAGGGGGTCTTGCTGGGGGTGGTGTTTCAGGGTTTCGGGCAGTGCAGTGGTGTTCGGGCAGTGTAGGGGGTCTTGCTGGAGCTGGTGTTTCAGGGTTTAGGGCAGTGCAGTGGTGTTCGGGCAGTGTAGGGGGTCGTGCTGGGGCTGGTGTTTGAGGGTTTAGGGTAGTGCATTGGTGTTCGGGCAGTGCAGCGGGTCGTGCTGGGGCTGGTGTTTCAGGGTTTAGGGCAGTGCAGTGGTTTTCGGGCAGTGTAGGCGGTCGTGCTGGGGCTGGTGTTTCAGGGTTTAGGGCAGTGCAGTGGTGTTCGGGCAGTGTACGGGGTTGTGCTGGGGCTGGTGTTTCAGGGTTTAGGGCAGTGCAGTGGTGTTCGGGCAGTGTAAGGGGTCGTGCTGGGGGTGGTGTTTCAGGGTTTAAGGCAGTGCAGTTGTGTTCGGGCAGTGTATGGGGTCGTGCTGGGGCTGGTGTTTCATGGTTTAGGGCAGTGCAGTGGTGTTCGGGCAGTGTAGGGGGTCGTGCTGGGGGTGGTGTTTCAGGGTTTAGGGCAGAGCAGTGGTGTTTGGGCAGTGTAGAGGGTCATGCTAGGGGTGGTGTTTCAGGGTTTAGGGCAGTGCAGTGGTGTTCGGGCAGTGTAGGGGGTCTTGCTGGGGGTGGTGTTTCAGGGTTTAGGGCAGTGGTGTTCAGGCAGTGTAGGGGGTCTTGCTGGGGGTGATGTTTCAGGGTTTAGGGCAGTGCAGTGGTGTTTGGGCAGTGTAGGGGGTCTTGCTGGGGGTAGTGTTTCGGGGTTTAGGGCAGTGCAGTGGTGTTCGTGAAGTGTAGGGGGTCGTGCTGGGGGTGGTGTTTCAGGGTTTAGGGCAGTGCAGTAGTGTTCGGGCAGTGTAGGGGATCGTGCAGGGGGTGGTGTTTCAGGGTTTAGGGCAGTGCAGTGGTATTCGGGCAGTGTAGGGGGTCGTGCTGGGGGGTGGTGTTTCAGGGTTTAGGGCAGTGCAGTGGTGTTCGGGCAGTGTAGGGGGTCGTGCTGGGGGTGGTGTTTCAGGGTTTAGGGCAGTGCAGTGGTGTTCGGGCACTGTAGTGGGTCATGCAGTTGGTGGTGTTTCAGGGTTTAGGGCAGTGCAGTGGTGTTCGGGCAGTGTAGGGGTCATGCTGGGGCTGGTGTTTCAGGGTTTAGGGCAGTGCAGTGGTGTTCGGGCAGTGTAGGGGGTCTTGCTGGGGGTGGTGTTTCAGGGTTTAGGGCAGTGGTGTTCGGGCAGTGTAGGGGGTCTTGCTGGGGGTAGTGTTTCAGGGTTTAGGGCAGTGCAGTGGTGTTCGTGCAGTGTAGGGGGTCATGCTGGGGATGGTGTTTCAGGGTTTAGGGCAGTGCAGTAGTGTTCGTGCAGTGTAGGGGGTCGTGCAGGGGGTGGTGTTTCAGGGTTTAGGGCAGTGCAGTGGTGTTCGTGCAGTGTAGGGGGTCGTGCTGGGGATGGTGTTTCAGGGTTTAGGGCAGTGCAGTGGTGTTCGGGCAGTGTAGGGGTTCGTGCTGGGGGTGGTGTTTCAGGGTTTAGGGCAGTGGTGTTCGGGCAGTGTAGGGGGTCGTGCTGGGGGTGATGTTTCAGGGTTTAGGGCAGTGCAGTGGTGTTCGGGCAGTGTAGGAGGTCTTGCTGGGGGACGTGTTTCAGGGTTTAGGGCAGTGCAGTGGTGTTCGGGCAGTGTAGGGGGCGTGCTGGGGGTGGTGTTTCAGGGTTTAGGGCAGTGCAGTGGTGTTCGGGCAGTGTAGGGGTCGTGAAGGGAATGGTGTTTCAGGGTTTAGGGCAGTGCAGTGGTGTTCGGGCAGTGTAGGGGGTCGTGCTAGGGTTGGTGTTTCAGGGTTTAGGGCAGTGCAGTGGTGTTCGGGCAGTGTAGGGGGTCGTGCAGGGGCTGGTGTTTCAAGGTTTAGGGTAGTGCAGTGGTGTTTGGGTAGTGTAGGGGGTCGTGCTGGCGGTAGTGTTTTAGGATTTAGGTTAGTGCAGTGGTGTTGGGGTAGTGTTTTAGGGTTTAGGGTAGTGCAGTGGTGTTTGTGTAGTGTAGGGGGTCATGCTGGGGGTAGTGTTTTAGGGTTTAGGATAGTGCAGTGGTGCTTGTGTAGTGTAGGGGGTCGTGCTGGGGGTAGTGTTTTAGGGTTTAGGGTAGTGCAGTGGTGTTTTTGTAGTGTAGGGGGTCATGTTTTAAGATGCAACGCTCCAATACCTGACCAGTATGCACTACATAAAACTACAAAAAAACTAAAAATAAAAAGTGTTTTGCACTCTTTTGTCATTGGGCTATATGTGGGCTACATCTGGGTAATATTTGTGCTACATTTGGGCTCTTTTTTCACTGGTGGCCATCTTGGAAGACTTCTTTGTTATGAAGTTTCCTAATTTCCTCATTTACTGCAGTCTCCTCAGTAGGAAATGCTTTCAGTTTTTACTTTGATTCCATCAAGAAGGCATTCAGATGTGTCACACATTTGCCATAAATTCAGAATGTTAGCACTCTAGTTGTTCATTAGATCACTGTAGTAAAGCTACTGCTCACCAAGGAGTTAACTGGAAGTCTACTGCTGGTATTGAAAGTGATTGTTTCAGTCTGCATGTCAGAATTTTCTAATGAAATAGAAGAGGATTTGAGATCTCACTTAAAACATGCACTAAATTTTCTTTTGCAGCACTAACCATAATTTCTATGGCAAGATGAACCCCATCATTTTGTTCCTTTTTAAATTAAATGTTTTAAGTATTACCAGTTTATTCCAATCAAGATGGCTTCAGGTGTGCCATACTTTTGTCATAAGTAAGGCTGTTAGCACTCTAGTTGTTCTTTAGAACACTCTGGGAAGCTGCAGTAGAACACAAAGGCATCAACTGGCAGGCTGCTCCTGTTGAAATATAACAGGAAGATATTTGAGATCACACTTGAAACATGTCCTAATTTTTCTTTCTACAGCACTAACCATAATTTCTATGACAAAATGAACCCCATCATTTTGTTCCTTTTTAAATTAAATGTTTTAAGTGTTACCAGTTTATTCCAATCAAGATGGCTTCAGGTGTGCCATACTTTTGTCATTAGTAAGGCTGTTAGCACTCTAGTTGTTCTTTAGAACACTCTGGGAAGCTGCAGTAGAACACAAAGGAATCAACTGACAGTCTCTGCCCTTGTTGGATGTACATGTTTTACTGAGAATGTCAGACTTCATTCTCACATGACTGAGAAAGATAATGTGAATTTACAGAAAATATGCTCTCATTTTAGCTTCTGGAGCACCTTCCAAAACTGTAAGGGACAAGCATGTGAAAATAGTTTTCTCTCAAACATGATTCATGATATCCCAGCAGAAGGTTTTTCACAGGGTAAAATCACCTTAGAACACACCACAATTCCTGAAATTAGTATGGTACCATCAACAAATGAATTCTAATGTAACTAAAGTCTGTTATTATCACCCTTTATAGTTCTCCTTTTGGTAACCCTCAAAATCTTCGATTCACTACAATGCATTTCAATGGGGTACTATCATTTATATTGGTCCCAAGATGGCTGCCAGCAATTCCAGGATGAAGTGCTGACAGCCAATCAGATCTCACGATGACATGTGTGGTTAGGCTCCGCCCAGATATATATGTGTTTTTATTTTTGATTTTCTCAGCAACTACTGAACGGATTTACACCATTTAACAAAAGGGTTCTTTCTAAACCAAGAACTACCTCTTTGCCAAATTTGGTGTAATTCCGTTCAGCACTTCGGGTCTGTAGCCTTGAATAAAGTTTCCTATGGGAAATTGATTTTTTGACTCTTATTTTTTTAATTTGTCCGCAACTACTGAACGGATTTGCACCATTTAACAAAAAGGGTTCTTTCTGAATCAAGAACTACCTCTTTGCCAAATTTGGTGTAATTCCGTTCAGCAGTTCGGGCTGTAGCCGTGTCTAAAGTTTCCTATGGGAAAATGAATGGGGAAAACACGTTTTGGGACCCCCTTTTTCTCGGCCCCCGCTTGACGAATCACCCCGAAACTTTCAGGGTAGGAGCGGACCGGAGCGGGCCATAAAGTTTGAAAATGTCGCGAAGATTCGTCAACCGACGCAAGAGTTATTTCAAATAGAATGTCGCGGATTTCCTATGGAAAATAGGTCCTAACTATAACTATCTACTGGCGACCGCCAGTAGATAATATATATATATATATATATTCACTGAAAAAACCATAGGTTTCAGATATGTTATAGTTACAAATTAGCATTTAAAAAACCTTTGAAATTCACTGAAAAAACCATAGGTTTTAGGGACAGTTATAGTTAGTTGGACATTTCACTCGTACAAAACCCGTGAAATTCCCCCGTTATAGTTAGTTCAGCTAACTATAACTCGCGCCTCGCAATGCACTGCTGATGACGTCACATATTACATCACTCATGACATGGTCAGTGACATCACTGATGACATCTCAAATGACATCACTGATGACATCATCCAGTGACTGTGTGTTTCTGTAAAGTTTAAATATTTTTAATATATATAGGAAAAGACGTATTGAAGAATGAGTGGGTGTGTAAGTGTCTGTATGGATGATTTAGTAGGTGCGTGACTGACTCTATAAGTGAGTGATTTAACGTATCTTACTGAATGCATGGGTTAGTGACTAAACTGGGTGAATGTCTGTATCCGTCTGTCTGTTGCTGTGTAAGTGGCTGCATGGGTTTGTGAATAGCTACATGAGTGTCTATATGAGTTATTGATTGGTTGTCTGAGTATCTGTATGGGTGCCTGAGTGTTTGTGTGGGTGGGGTGTGTGCGACTCTGTGCATAGATGTGTGAGTGGGTGATTCACTGGGTGGATGGTTTCAAGAGTGCATCTGTGATAGACTGTATGGGTGGGTAAGTGTGTGTAAGAGTGTGTTAGTGAGTGAATGTATGTCCCAGTGGTACATGTGTGAGTAACTACATATGTGAAAGCCAGTATATATGTGTGTTGGAGTATATAAATAGCTATAAGCGAGAGTGAGTGATTGTGATAGTGGCTGTATGGATGAGTGTGTGCTTGTATCAGTGATTGTATAAGAGCGTAACAATGTGCTAGTATTTGTATGATTAAGTGAGCTGGTGTGTGTATAACTGTATAGGTGAGTAAATGGCAGTGTGTTTAATTATTTGCATGACTGACTAGGTGTGTGAGTACCTCTATGGATGAGTGGCGGTGTTTGAGTGTCTATATAGGAGTAAGAGTGCATATGATAGTCCTGTACTGAGTGACCATAAGTATGAGTGACTGTACGGGTGAGTGAGTGGATGTGTGTGTGTAGACCTAAGAATCAGTGAGTGGGTATGTAGTTATTGGTGTTGGAGTGTCTATAGTTTTGCGAATGGCAGTCTGTAATTTAGATTGGGTGTATCAAAGGTTATATTAGGGTGTGAGGAGCTGCATCAGATTATCACGTGGATGATGTCATCAGTGATGTCATTTGAGATGTCATCAGTGATGTCATCAGTGATGTCACTGACCATGTCATGAGTGATGTAATATGTGACGTCATCAGCAGTGCATTGCGGGGGCGCGAGTTATAGTTAGCTGAACTAACTATAACAGGGGAATTTCACGGGTTTTGTACGAGTGAAATGTCCAACTAACTATAACTGTCCCTAAAACCTATGGTTTTTTCAGTGAATTTCAAAGGTTTTTAAATGCTAATTTGTAACTATAACATATCTGAAACCTATGGTTTTTTCAGTGAATTTCAAAGGTTTTTTAAATGCTAATTTGTAACTATAACTGTCCCTAAAACCTATGGTTTTTTCAGTGAATTTCAAAGGTTTTTTAAATGCTAATTTCTAACTATAACGTGTCTGAAACCTATGGTTTTTCAGTGAATTTCAAAGGTTTTTAAATGCTAATTTGTAACTATAACGTGCCTGAAACCTACGGTTTTTTCAGTGAATTTCAAAGGTTTTTTAAATGAAATTTTTTAAATGTATTAATTTTTATATTAATTTTTTTCATACTGATTTACTACATTTTTAGCAACAATTTCTTTTACATATTTAATTTTTTAAATTACATTGTAATTACATTATACATTACATTACAAAAAATACTTTCTCAGAATGAATTACTTTAGTTTAAATACTTAGCACATAGGCAATAGACTTTTAAGTACAGTAGTTACAGTTGTTGCAATGGGCAACACATTTTCAAACACAATGCAACATTCAGCTCAATGTGAATTTCTAGTTAAATGCAATTAGTTACTTTATGGATTACTTTTCTAACCACAGGACTGGATCCTAGATTCAGTCCTGGGACATCTCCTGTAAACAGTTGAGTAAAAGCGTTTTGGTTACAGTCGTGATTTTTAAGGAATATTATTGTATTTTAAAAGTTGACACTTAGAAACTTTTCCTCATAGAATCACCAATGTTATCCTATGGAAGGAAATTCACTTAGCAGGTAAAAACTGTTATCGTTACTTTTTCTTACTCAGTGTTGGATCCTGGATCCAGCACTGGTGCATCTCCTGTAAACAGTTGAAAAAATGCGTTTAAGTCATACAGGCGATTTTTAAGGAATATTTGTAGTTTGTGAAAATTGACACTTTGAAACTTTTCTGCTGAAAACCAGACAATGGATTCCTATGGAAGAAAAGATAAGTTACTGGTAAGTACGGTTAAAATTACTTTTCAGGGTCAGTGCTGGGCTAAAAGATGCAGCACTGGGTTCTCTCCTGATAACAGGTGAGTAAATCGGAATTCGTATTTCGGCTGAATTTAGAAGAATAATTTAAAGTTCCAAAACTCCACACTTAGAAGAATTTTCAAGTGAAACCAGTCAATGTTAGCCTATGGAAGGAAATTCAAGTTACTGGTAAGTACGGTTAAAATTACTTTTCAGGACCAGTACTGGGCTGAAAGATGCAGCACTGAGGTCTCTCCTGATAACAGGTGAGTAAATCAGAATTCGGATTTCGGCTGATTTTAGAGGAATATTTGTATGTTTCAAAAATCAACACTTAGAAACTTTTTCAGCAAAAAGCAGGCAATGATATCCTATGGAAGGAAATTCAAGTTACTGGTAAGTACGGTTAAAATTACTTTTCAGGATTAGTACTGGGCTGAAAGATGCAGCACTGAGGTCTCTCCTGATAACAGGTGAGTAAATCGGAATTCGTATTTCGGCTGATTTTAGAGGAAAATTTTAAAGTTCCAAAACTCCACACTTAGAAGAATTTCCAAGTGAAACCAGTCAATGTTAGCCTATGGAAGGAAATTCAAGTTACTGGTAAGTACGGTTAAAATTACTTTTCAGGACCAGTACTGGGCTGAAAGATACAGCACTGAGGTCTCTCCTTATAACAGGTGAGTAAATCGGAATTCGTATTTCGGCTGATTTTAGAGGAATATTTGTAGGTTTCAAAAATCAACACTTAGAAACTTTTTCAGCAAAAAGCAGGCAATGATATCCTATGGAAGGAAATTCAAGTTACTGGTAAGTACGGTTAAAATTACTTTTCAGGACCAGTACTGGACTGAAAGATACAGCACTGAGGTCTCTCCTTATAACAGGTGAGTAAATCGGAATTCGTATTTCGGATGATTTTAGAAGAATATTTGCACAATGGTGAAGGGAGGGCGGGTCCTGAGGTGACATCTGTGCAAACGCGCCCCGTGGCGTGTTTTAAGTTGGGGGATTAAGTCCCCTTGAATCCTGAGGGTCCCTAGGGGCCAACTAGCCCACCAGGAACCTCCAATATGCGCCAGAGGCTGCGTTGCAGAGACGTGTAGAGAGGCCACACCCCTTTTTACACCTCTCTGCAACGCAGCTCTGTGGCGCTTTCTGGATGTACCTGTTGGGCTAGTTGGCCCCCAGGGACCCTCAGGATTGAAGGGATTTAATCCCCAACTAAACGCACCACGAGCGCGGTTGCACAGATGTCACCTGAAGCCCCGCCCCTCCCTTCACCACTGTGCAAACGCGCCCGTGGCGCGTTTTAAGTCGGGGATTAACTCCCTTGAATCCTGAGGGTCCCTGGGGGCCAACTAGCCCAACAGGTATATCCAAAAAGCGCCACAGAGCTGCGTTGCAGAGAGGTGTAAAAGGGCGTGGCCTCTGTACACCTCTCTGCAACGCAGCCCTAGCGCATACTGGAGGTTCCTGGTGGGCTAGTTGGCCCAGACCCTAGTATTCAAGGGGTCGTTCCCCTCTGCAAACGCGCCAGGGCGCGTTTGCAGAGTGGTGAAGGAAGGGGCGGGGCCTGCGGGCCCGATCGTTTTTTTTTTGTCTCCTGAAGGGGGCTGTGTGGCCCCCTTCCTTTTCCTGTTTTTGGGCCCTGGGGACCCCATCCCCCAGGGCCTTACCCCTTTTTTAATTAAATTTAAAAAAAAAACGGGAAGGAGGGCCCCCGGGGCATGGCCTCGATTTTTTTTTTTTCTTTGGAGGGGGGCTGCGTGGCCCCCCTCCTCAGGCCATTTAAGGCCCGGGGACCCCATCCCCGGGGCCGGCCTTTCCGTTAAAAAAAAAAATATATATATTTTTTGGGGAGGGGGGCCGCGTGGCCCCACTCCTGGGCCACTACTTGCCCCGGGGACCCCATCCCCCGGGGCTGGCCCTCTCCGTTGGGGACTGTGGGGGGTCCCCAATCCCCCACATTCCCGCCGGCTCCCGCGTCCCTTGGGAGCCGGCATTGCTTTTCCACATGGGGAGCTGCTAAGATGCAGCTCCCCATGTGGAAAGCAATGTGCTGGATATTGGAAGAGAGAGCAGGTTTCCCTGCTCTCTCTTCCAATATCCAAAGCAGTTTGCTATGGCAGGACGGGAGCCGCGAGGCTCCGTCCCTGCCATAGCAAACTACAGTGTCCCGAGGGTAGGCACCCGGGACACTGCAGGAGCCGGCCCTGGGGGTGGCGGTCCCCAGGGCCATCAAGGGCTCCAGGAGGGGGCCGCGCGGCCCCCTCCCTTAAGTTGCACAGCCCCGGGAGGTGGTGGTCCCCGGGGCTCTGGGGATCCGTAATGGACCCCACATTTATTTTGTAAGTGCCCGGGGAGGTGGTGGTCCCGGGGCGTGTGAGGGGCTGGAGCCCCCACACCTTATTTATTTAAAAAAGAAGCCCGGGGGGTGGCGGTCCCGGGGCTGCGGGAGGGCAGGAGAGCCCTCCCGCACCATTTTTATAAAGCCCCGGGGGTGGCGGTCCCCAGGGCTTGGGGGCCCTTTGAGGCCCCCATACAAACAATATACCCACCCCCACCATGCCCCCGGGACTTGGGCCACCCGGGGGCAAAATGCAATCGAGCGCGGGAGACCGCGCTTCGATTTTTCCGGCAGGATTCGCGCATCCTGCTGATTTTTTTATTTTTTTTTTTTTTTGGCATAGGGGGTCCTTGTGGGACCCCCTGAGCAAACCTAGGGGGTCAGGGTGTTTCTACCCTGCCCCCTTTGTGCGCTTTGCACACTTGTTTCTGTCCCTCGGTTCTACCGAGGGACAAAATAACTGCCAACATTTCCTGAATCGGAATGTTGACAGCCAGCTGACAACCAATTAACATGCAGCTCGTGATCGGGACGGTTCGCGCAGGGTGCGCTGAGGGTACGCGGACCCTACTCGGCCATAGATATATCTATCTTTTTACTTTTGATTTTCTCAGCAACTACTGAACGGATTTACACCATTTAACAAAAGGGTTCTTTCTGAACCAAGAACTACCTCTTTGCCAAATTTGGTGTAATTCCGTTCAGCAGTTCGAGGCTGTAGCCGTGTCTAAAGTTTCCTGTGGAAAATTGCATGGGGAAAACGCGTTTTGGGACCCCCCTTTTTCTCGGCCCCCGCTTGACAAATCCCCCGAGACTTTCAGGGTAGGAGCGGACCGGAGCGCCCCACAAAGTTTGAAAATTTTGCGAAGATACGTCAACCGGCAAGAGAGTTATTTCAAATAGAATGTCGCGGATTTCCTATGGATAATAGGTTGTAACTATAACTATCTACTGGCGACCGCCAGTAGATAATATATATATATATATATATATATATATATATATATATATATATATATATATATATATATATATATATATGTTACCTACTGTGGTTGATTGAGTCTCTACGTCAGTCTATATGTATGTATTACCATTAGGTAGTTATAGTTAGGACCATGTTTCCGTAGGAAAAGCGATTTTTCACTTGCTTATATCTTTGGCGTTGTTTGATGAATCTTCACAACATTTTCCAAATCAAGTGTGCTGGCGATTCTTGTTGTGCACTAAAAGGTTTGGGGTGATCTGTAGAGTGGGGGCTGACAAAAAGGGGAAATTAAAAAGTGCGTTATCCATGTTAATTCCTATAGACTCTTTAGACACGGCTGCAGCTTGAACCACTGGAGGGAATTACACCAAATTTGGCAGAAAGCTAGCTTTTGGTCTGCAGATTGTGCTTTTTGTTATGTGGTGTAAATCCGTTCAGTAGTTTACGAGATATTAAAGAAAATCCAAATTTGTATATCTGCAATCACAAAAACTTCATGAATACCAACATCGTGCAGAGATTTGTAGACCTCTGATTGACTGCCAACACTTCAACCAGAAAGTGTTGGCAGCACAAAAAATTAGAAAAAAGAAAAGGGGGCCGGATAGGAACAAACTGACCACCAAGGCTTGGTCTTGGGATACCAGAGGGACCCTGGCATGGCAAAAAAAGCTGTTTTTTAAAAAATTCACGGTGATTTTTGCAAAATATTTGCTTATATTACTGTGAATAAAAAAGAAAAGCACAGTCTCCCGTGCCTGTTTTTAATTAGGCCCCCAAGTGTGTCAGGTCCCGAGAGCACTATCAAATCCCAAAAATAGAGGTGGGTGCATGGGGGCCCTCTCCAAGGGCTTATTTTTACCTCAGGGACACCACCTCCCCGGGACTATTGTTTATAATTAGGGGGTGCACAGACCCTCCCTTTGGGCAACCACCTCCTGGAGCTATTTGTAAAAGGTAGTGGATGGCTGCTCGACCCCCCGAGGCCCCAGGGACCACCACCTCCCTGGTGTTTTTTGTTAAGTGTAGAGGGGGCAGCACGGACCCTCCCCCCAGGGACCACCATCTCCATTAGGCCTATTCATTTTTATAAAAAAAGAGGAGGGCCGTATGGCCCCAGAGACCACCACCTCCCGGGGATAGCCTGTGCACAACAAAGGAGGCGGGACTGCATGCCCCCCTCCCAGAGACAATAATGGCCCTGGGGACCACCACTCTTCATGCTGGCTCTTGCTATGTCCCAGGGTGCTCACCCCTGAGACATAGCTGTTTGCTTTTGCTTGGCAAGCAAAAGCAAACAATCCGGTCTCAGTGGGCAGGAGGTGCCAAAGTGCTCCCATCGGCTGGAAGTGGAGGTTTCATCTCTTTTCCTGCCCACAGACATGCGGGCAGGGAAAGAGAATACACTTTTGCTATTCAACACAGGGAGCTGCATTTCCAGCAGATCCTTGTGTGAAATATCAGTGCTGGCTCCTGCAGGAGGTGGGGAGCTGGCTGGGACCATGGGGGCCTAAAGACTCTCACCACGGCCCCCATCCTGCACACTGGGTGCCCTGGCTGGGACCAGCTCACTGAGGGATACATGGGCAGGCCCTGGTCATGCCGTCCATGAGGCCATATGTGGTCAGAGAGGGAGGCTGCGTGGCCCCCAAAGAATGTATAGGGCCCCAGGGAGGTGGTGGTCCTTGAGCCTATTGGGTCTGTGCAGACCCTTGCATCATTTTTAAGTTAACCCCGTGACGTAGTGGTCCCCAGGGCATATATGAAAGCCACAGGGGGGGGTCTGTGAGGCACCCCTCCTTTGGTTTAAATAAAGCCTCAGGGAGGTGGTGGACCCCAGGGCTCTTGGAGGTCAATGAAGGGGGGTCCTTTCAGCCCCTTTCCTTAATATGAGGAAAAAGCCCCGAGAAGGTGGTGGTCCCTGGGGTTCATAAGAGGCAAAACAAAGGGCAGAAAAATGAGCATAAAAGGCAAAAAAAAGGTCAGAAAAATGAGCAGAAAAGGCAAAACAGAGGATAGAAAAACAAGCAGAAAAAGCGAAACAGAGGGTAGAAAAACAAGCAGGAAAGGCAAAACAGAGCAGAGGAGGGCAAAACAGAGAGGAGAAAAATTAGCAGGAAAGACGAAAAGAGGGCAGAAAAACTAGCACAAAAGGCAAAACAGCAGAAGAGAGCAAAACAGAGAGTACTCAGACACACATACCCACTCACAGACACACTCAGAGACTCACGCACCACTCATAGACCCAATGAGACACTCATACACCCACTTACAAACCCACTCAGAGACTCATGACCCACTCACAGATCCACTCAGATACTCACACACCCACTTACAGACTGATTTGCACACTCACCCACCTACTAACTGACCCACTCAGACTCACAGACCCACTCAGAGACTCATGCAGTCACTCACAGACCCACTCAGAGACTCATGCAGCTGCTCACAGACCCACTGAGACACTCCCACTCCCACTCACAAACCCACTTAGATACTCATGCACCCACTCAGAGACCCACTCAGAAACTAAAGCACCCACTTACAGACCCACTCAGAGACTCATGCAACCACTCACAGACATACTCAGAGACTCACACACTCACTCATATACTCACTCAGAGACTCACGCACTCACTCACATACCCAGTCAAGACCCATGCGCTCACTCATAGACCCACTCAGAGACCCATACACTCACTCACAGACCTACTCAGAGACTCATGCACTCACTCACAGACTCACACACCTACTCACAGACTCAAGTAGAGACTCAATCATCCACTTACAAACCTACTCAGACAGTCATGCACTCACTCACAGACTGACTCACATACTTATGTGGGCAGCTGCAAACCCACTCAGACACTCTGACACCCACTCACATACCCATTCAGACAATCATGCACCCACTCAGACACACACAGGCATGATCAGACTGTCACTCAGACACTCAGGCACCCACTCACAGACCCACTCATAGACTCACACACCCACTCACAGACTCACTCAGAACCTCATGCACTCACTCACAGATTGTCTCAAACACTCATAGAAACAATCACAAACCCCCTAAGACACTCTCACACCTACTCACAGACCCACTGAGACACTCATTCATACACTCATGCACCTACCCAGACACCCACTCAGAGACTCATGCACCCGCTCACAGACCCACTCAGACACTCATGCACTCACTCACTCACAGACTGACTCGCACACATATGGAGGCACTCACAAACCCACTCAGACACTCTCACACCCATTCACAGACGCACTTAGATACAATCTCAGACATTCATGCACTCACTCAAACACTCACACACCCATTCGCACACCCAATGAGACACCTATGCAGCCACTGCCAGGCCCACTCAGACACTCACACACCCAATCACATACCCCTTGAGATACTCATGCAATCACTCACACAACCACTCAAACACACATGCACTCACTAACACACTCACTCTGAAAGGTTATAGGTTACAGTTAAGAAATTAAATTTTAAAACCTCCGATATTCACTCAAAAAACCAAAGGTTACAGGGATGTTATAACTAGTAAATAAAATTTACAGGCTCAGATTTCACTTGTACAAAACCATAAAAATTCAGCAGTTATAGTTTCCTGAGCTAACTATAATGTATGCCCCTGCAATGCACTGCTTATGTCCTCACATATTACATCCCTCATGACATGGTCAGTGACTTTACTGATGGCATCACTCATGACATCTCAAATGACATCACTCATGACATCATCCTGTGAGTGTAAGTGTTTTATAAATATTTCTGAGAATAAAGATATATACTAAGCTACAGCATAAGTTACATTTTTATTCTTTCTGTATTAGTAATTAGTCATACTATTTCTAACATTTCTCATTTGAGTGGCTGTGCGACTGTCTATATCAGTGTGCGAGTGGATGTCTGAGTGGCTGTATGGGTGTGTGACTGGGTGTGTGAGTGGCTGTATAGATGTGTTAGTGGGTATGTGAGTAGCTGCGAGCATGAGTGAGTGGCTGTATTGGAGAGTGACTGGGTGTGTGAGTGGCTGTATTGGTGAGTTAGTGGCTGTGTGAGTGGCTGCATGGGTGTGTGAGTGGGCATGGGGCATTTTCCCGTAGATCATGTTGCATTATTAGCACATGTTATGTCGAGTAGGGCAAGCTAATCTCTTTTCCTTCTTTTATGATAGTTGACACTATTAGGTATTTTGATTGGAGCCTGGATCAGGAGAAATACATTTTTATAGTGAATTAGTTGTTTTTGATTTCAAACACGTATATAATTTTGTTTCACCTAGGGACCTGGTTTTCGGTGCATGCAAGAGGGGCATTGGTAGCTTACATTTGTGCTTTTGGAATGGCTTCACTGGGTGTAATCATCTGCATGATCACCTACATGTGTAGAGGAGGATTTCCATACGTTGTGACAATTCTAGTTTCACCAAAAAAGCCAATCTGCATCTTTTTACCTGTTTATGTACAAAATGTAGCTGCTGACAGCTTCTGTAGTTATTTATATATATATATGTATATAAATATATATATATATATATATATATCCACGAAAAAGAAGAGAATGTCTGCACTCTCGGATAGTGCCACAGTGGATTTTTTAATTACACAAGGGTACAAAAATCCACTGTGGCACTATCCGAGAGCGCGGACATTCTATTCTTTTTAATGTGGTATTGAATTGTCGGCCTGCTCGGCCACCATCTCATGCCACCTGCCTCGTGCCAGGGATCCTGGCAGGAGCAACTGCTGTGTGTGATATATATATACATATATATATATACATATATATATATATATATATATATATATATATTGATATATACACTGAAAAAAACACAGGTTTCAGGGACGTTATAATTAGGCTGACATTTCACTCGTACAAAACCAGAGAAATTCAGCCATTATAGTTAGCTGAGCTAACTATAACTCATGCCCCCGCAATGCACTGCTGATGACGTCACATATTACATCACTCATGACATGGTCAGTGACATCACTGATGACATCTCAAATGACATCACTGATGACATCATCCTTTGAGTGTTTCTAAAAAGTTTAAGAATGTTTTATATATATAGATATATACGCCAAAGTGTATTGAAGAATGAGTGGGTGTATGAGTGCCTGAATGGATGATTTAGTGGGTGCATGACTGACTGTGTAAGTGAGTGATTAAACATGTCTTAGTGAATGGATGGGTGAATGACTAATCTGTGTGAATGTCTATATCAGTCTGTCAGTTTGTGTGTAAGTGGCTGCATGGGTTGGTGAGTAGCTACATGAGTGTCTATATGGGTTAATGATTGGTTGCCTGATTACCTGTATGGGTGACTGATTGTCTGTGAGGGTGGGTGGGGGGTGTGACTCCCTGCATGGATGTGTGAGTGGGTGATTCAATGGATGTATGGGTTCATGAGTGCATCTGCGAGGGCCTGTTTGGGTGAGTGAGTGTGCGTATGGCTGTGTTGGTGAGTGAATGGATGTCTTTGTGGTGTGTGTGAGTAACTACATATGTGAAAGGCAGTATATGTGAGTTTTAGAGTATATAAGTGACTGTATGTGAGAGACGAGTGAGTGATTATGAGAGTGGCTGTATGGATGAGTGTGTGCTTGTGTCAGTGATTGTAGGAGAGAGTAAGTATGTATTAGTATCTGTATGAATAAGTGAGGTGATGTGAATATAACTGTATAGGAGAGTAAATGGCAGTGTGATTGATTCTTTGGGTGACTGACTAGGTGTGCGAGTAACTCTATGGGTGAGTGGTGGTGTGTGAGTGTCTGCATGGGTGTATGAGTGCATATATCAGTGGCTGTATTGATGAGTGACTGCGTGTATGAGTGACTGCATGGGTGAGTGAGTGGATGTGTGTGTATACCTATGAATCAGGGAGTGGGTATGTACTAACTGGTATTGGTGTGTCTGTGGTTTCGAGAATGGTTGTCTGTATTTTAGAGTAAGTGTATGAAAGGTTATATTAGGGTGTGAGGAGGTGCATCAGATGTTAAGTAGATGATGTCATCAGTGATGTCATCGGTGATGTCATTTGAGATGTCATCATTGATGTCACTGACCATGTCATGAGTGATGTAATATGTGACGTCATCAGCAGTGCATTACGGGGGCGCGAGTTATAGTTAGCTCAGCTAACTATAACGGCTCAATTTCTCCGGTTTTGTATGAGTGAAATGTCAGCCTAACTAAAACGTCCTTGAAACCTGTGGTTTTTTCAGTGAATTTCTAAGGTTTTTAAATGCTCATTTCTAACTATGCCTACATAGGTAGGACATGTACAGAAAGAGGAAGAAAGACGCAGAAAGAGGGAAGACGAGTGCAGAAAGAGGCAAGAGAGGTACAGAAAAAGGAAGAAAGGTGCAGAAAGAAGCAAGAAAAGTGCAGAAAGAAGCAACAGAGGTGCATAAAGAGGCCTACTTTGACTGTACCTTTCCACAGACTCATACAAAGTAAGCTTAATCACTAATCCTCCTCCCAACATGTCTTAAACCTCACTTTTCTCTTGAAGGTTCACTATTCATTGACTGCTCAGAATTTTAGGCCTACCAAATGTAAAACAGCAAGCCTAACCATATCACTGTTGTAAGTCTGACCAAGTTTGTGAAGGTATGCATGCTTGTGTCTCTGCTTTTACATAGTGACATGTTACATAAAAATAAACATACAAATACTTGAATACCTGTGTTTCAAACAGCATACTCTGTACATTTGTGTATAAAAAGGTGTATGTATTTCTTCTCATAATACAGGGCACATGGGTATTTAATAGTATATTCGAGGGGCTATATAACCCCTATATACATAAGACATGTCTGCCTGTGCAACTGAATGACAGAGCAGAACTGAGAAAATGTGACCACCTATAGGAGAAGCCCACCCGCTTTTTAAGCTACCATCTTCAGATGCATAACACATGTGAGAATACAAGTACAAGTAGACATATACCTCAGTCACGAGAGCATGCATACCTTTAAACTTGACACAGTTCACTTTCAATTTGAATACAGAAAGAGGCGAGAGAAGAACAGAAAGAAGCAAGTGAAGTGCAGATAAAACAAGAGAGGTGCAGAAAGAGTAAGAAATGTTCAGAAAGAGGCAAGAGAAGTGCAGAAAGAGGCAAGAGAAGTACAGAAGGAGGCAAGAGAGGTGCAGAAAGAAGCACAAGAGGTGCAGAAAGAGGCAAGAGGGTTGCAGAAAGAAGCAAAAGAGGTGCAGAAAAAAAGCAAGTGAAGTGCAGAAAGAAGCAACAGATGTGCAGAAAGAGGCAAGAGAACTGCAGAAAGACGCAAGAGAGGTGCAGAAAGAGGGAAGAGGGGAGTAGAAAGAGGCAAGAGAGGTGCAGAAAGAGGCAAGATAGGTCCGGAAAGAGGGGAGAGGGCTGCAGAAAGAGGCAAAAAAGGAGCAGAAAGAAGCAAGAGAAGAACAGAATGAGGCAAGAGAGTTGCAGAAACAAGCAAAAGAGGTGCAAAAAGAGGGAAGAGGGGTGCTGAAAGAGGTAAGAGGGGTCCAGAAAGAGGCAAGAGGTATGCAGAAAACTGCAAGAGAGGTGCAGAAAGAAGCAAGAGAACTGCAGAAAGAGGCAAGAGAGTTGCAGAAACTGGCAAAAGAGGTGCAAAAAGAGAGAACAGGGGTACAGACAGAGGCAAGAGAGGTACAGAAAGAAACACAAGAGGTGAAGAAAGAGGCAAGAGGGTTGCAGAAAGAAGCAAAAGAGGTGGAGAAAAAAGCAAGTGAAGTGCAGAAAGAAGCAACAGATTTGCAGAAAGATGCAAGAGGACTGCAGAGAGAGGCAAGAGAGGTGCAGAAAGAGGGAAGAGGGGAGTAGAAAGAGGCAAGAGAGGTGCCGAAAGAGGCAAGATAGGTCCAGAAAGAGGGGAGAGGGCTGCAGAAAGAGGAAAGAGGGGTGCAGAAACAAGAAAAAAAGGTGAAGAAATCAGCAAGAGAAGTACAGAATGAGGCAAGAGAGTTACAGAAACAGGCAAAAGAGGTGCAGAAAGAGGAAAGAGGGGTGCAGAAAGAGGCAAGAGGGGTGCAGAAAGAGGCAAGAGGAGTGCAGAAAAAAGGAAGAGAAGTGCAGAAAGAACCAACAGAGGTGCAGAAAGAGGCAAGAAGGGTGCAGAAAGAGGCAAGAGAAGTGCAGAAAGAAGCAAAAGAAGTGCAGAAAGAAGCAAGAAAATTACAGAAAGAGGCAAGAGAGTTGCAGAAACAGGCAAAATAGGTGCAAAAAGAGAAAACAGGGGTACAGACAGAGGCAAGAGAGGTGCAGAAAGAAGCACAAGAGGTGCATAAAAAGGCAAGTGGGTTGCAGAAAGAAGCAAAAGAGGTGCAGAAAAAAACAAGTGAAGTGCAGAAAGAAGCAACAGATGTGTAGAAAGTTGCAAGAGAACTGCTGAAAGAGGCAAGAGAGGTGCAGAAAGAGGGAAGAGAGGAGTAGAAAGAGGTAAGAGAGGTGCAGCAAGAGGCAAGATAGGTCTAGAAAGAAGCAAGAGACCAGCAGAAAGAGGCAAGAGAGTTGCAGAAACAGGCAAAACAGGTACAAAAAGAGGGAACAGGGGTACAGACAGAGGCAAAAGAGGTGCAGAAAGAAGCACAAGAGGTGCAGAAAGAGGCAAGAAAGGTGCACAAAGAGGGAAGAGGGGTGCAGAAAGAGGCAATAGGGGTGCAGAAAGATGCAAGAGAAGTGCAGAAAGAAGCAAGAGAAGTGCAGAAAGAAGCAACAGAGGTACAGAAAGAGGCAAGAAAGGTGCACAAAGAGGGAAGAGGGGTGCAGAAAGAGGAAATAGGGGTGCAGAAAGAAGGAACAGAGGTGTTGAAAGAAGCAAGAGAAGTGCAGAAAGAGGCAAGTGAGGTGCAGAAAGAGGCAAGAGAGATGCTGAAAGAGGCAAGAGAGGTGCAGAAAGAGGGAAGAAAAGTGCAGAAAGAGGCAAGAGAATTGCAGAAAGAAGCAACAGAGGTGTAGAAAGAAGCAAGGGAAATGCAGAAAGAGGTAAGTGAGGTGCAGAAAGAGGCAAGAGAGATGCTGATAGAGGCAAGAGAGGTGCAGAAAGAGGAAGTAGAAGTGCAGAAAGAAGCAACAAAGGTGCAGAAAGAAGCAACAAAGGTGCTGAAAGAGGCAAGAGAGGTGCAGAAAGAGGTAAGAGAGGTATAGAAAAAGGGAAGAAGGGTACATAAAGAAGCAAGAGAAGTGCAGAAAGAAGCAAGAGAGGTGCAGAAAGAGGTAAGACCAGTGCAGAAAGAAGCAACAGAGGTACAGAAAGAGGCAAGAGAAGTGCAGAAAGAGGCAAGAGAGGTACAGAAAGAGGGAAGACAGGTGCGGAAAGAGGCAACAGGGGTGCAGAAAGAATCAAGAGAGGTACAGAAAGAAGCAAGAAAAGTGCAGAAAGTAGCAACAGAGGTACGGAAAGAGTCAAGAGAAGTGTAGAAAGAGGCTAGAGAGGTGCAGGAAGAGGGAAGAGGTGTGCAGAATGAGGCAAGAGTGGTACAGAAAGAAGCAAGAGAGGTACAGAAATAAGCAAGAGAAGTGCTGGAAGAAGCCACAGGGATGCAGAAAGAGGCTAGAAAAGTGCAGAAAGAGGCTATAGAAGTGCAGAAAGAAGCAACAGAGGGTTAGAAGGAGGCAAGAGAACTGCAGAAAGAGGCAAGAGAGTTGCAGAAACAGGCAAAAGAGGTGCGAAAGAGGGAACAGGGGTGCAGAAATTTGGAAGAGCAGTGCAGAAATTTACAAGAGAGGTGCAGAAAGAAGCAAGAGCAGTGCAGAAAGAACTAACATAGGTGCAGAAAGAGGCAAGAGGGGTGCAGAAAGAGGCAAGAGGAGTACAGAAAGAAGCAAAAGAGGTGTAGAAAGAGGCAAGAGAACTGCAGAAAAAGACAAGAGAGGTACATAAGAGAGCAAGATATGTGCAGAAAGAGGCAAGAGGAGTACAGAAAGAAGCAAAAGAGGTGCAGAAAAAGGCAAGAGAACTGCAGAAAAAGGCAAGAGAGGTGCAGAAAAAGGGCAAGAGAGGTGCACAAAGAGGGAAGAAGGGTGCAGAAAGAGGCAAGAGGGGTGCAGAAATAAGCAAGAGAGGGGCAGATAGAGGCAATAGAATTACGGAAAGAAGCAACAGAGGTATAGAAAGAAGCAAGAGAAGTGCAGAAAAAGGCAAGTGAGATGCAGAAAGAGGCAAGAGAGATGCAGAAAGAGGCAAGAGAACTGTGGAACGAGGAAAGAGAGGTGCATAAAGAGGGAAGAGGGGTGCAGAAAGAGGCAGAAGAAGCAATAGATGTGCAGAAAGAGGCAAGAGAGATGTAGAAAGAAGCAACAGAGGTGCAGAAAGAGGCAATAGGGGGGCAGAAAGAGGCAAGAGAAGTGCAGAAAGAAACAGCAGAGGTGCAGAAACAGGAAAAAGAGGTGCAGAAAGAGGGAACAGGGGTGCAGAAAGAGGCAAGAGAGGTGCAGAAAGAGGGGTGCAGAAAGAGGTAAAAGGGGTGCAGAAAGAAGGAACAGAGGTGTAGAAAGAAGCAAGAGAAGTACAGAAAGAGGCAAGTGAGGTGCAGAGAGGCAAGAGAGATGCTGAAAGAGGCAAGAGAATTGCAGAAAGAAGCAGCAGAGGTGTAGAAAGAAGCAAGAGCAGTGCAGAAAGAACGAACAGAGGTGCAGAAGGAGGCAAGAGTGTGTGCAGAAAGAGGCAAGAGGGGTGCAGACATTTGCTAGAGAGGTGTAGAAAGAAGCAAGAGCAGTGCAGAAGGAACCAACATAGGTGCAGAAGGAGGCAAGAGGGGTGCACAAAGATGCAAGAGGGGTACAGAAATTTACCAGAGAGGTGCAGAAAGAAGCAAGAGCAGTGCATAAAAAACCAACAGAGGTGCAGAATGAGGCAAGAGGGGTACAGAAAGCGGCAAGAGGGGTGCAGACATTTGCAAGAGAGGTGCAGAAAGAAGCAGGAGCAGTGCAGAAAGAAACAACAGAGGCACAGAAAGAGGCAAGAGGGGTGAAGAAAGAGGCAAGAGAGGTGCAGAAAGAGGCAAGAGAGGTGCACAAAGAGGGATGAAGGGTGCAATAAGAGGCAAAAGGGGTGCAGAAAGAAGCAAGAGAGGTGTAGAAAGAAGCAAGAGAAATGCAGAAAGAAGCAACAGAGGTGCAGAAAGAGGCAAGAGGGGTGCAGAAAGAGGCAAGGGAAGTGCAGAAAGAAGCAACAGAGGTGCAGAAGGAAGCAAGAGAAGTGCAGAAAGAACCAAGAGCAGTGCAGAAAGAGCAGAGAGAGGTGCAGAAATAGTCAAGAGGGGTGCATAAAGAGGTAAGACCAGTACAGAAAGAAGCAACAGAGGTACAGAAAGAGGCAAGAGAAGTGCAGAAAGAGGTAAGAGAGGTACAGAAAGAGGGAAGACAGGTGCGGAAAGAGGCAACAGGGATGCAGAAAGAATCAAGAGCGGTACAGAAAAAAGCAAGAAAAGTGCAGAAAGTAGCAACAGAGAGAGAACTGCTGAAAGAGGCAAGAGAGGTGCAGAAAGAGGGAAGAGGGGAGTAGAAAGAGGTAAGAGAGGTGCAGCAAGAGGCAAGATAGGTCCAGAAAGAGGGGAGAGGGCTGTAGAAAGAGGCAAGAGGGGCACAGAAACAAGCAAAAGAGTTACAGAAAGAAGCAAGAGAACTGCAGAAAGAGGAAAGAGAGTTGCAGAAACAGGCAAAACAGGTACAACAAGAGGGAACAGGGGTACAGACAGAGGCAAAAGAGGTGCAGAAAGAAGCACAAGAGGTGCAGAAAGAGGCAAGAAAGGTGCACAAAGAGGGAAGAGGGGTGCAGAAAGAGGCAAGAGGGGTGCAGAAAGATGCAAGAGAAGTGCAGAAAGAAGCAAGAGAAGTGCAGAAAGAAGCAACAGAGGTGCAGAAAGAGGCAAGAGAGGTGCAGAAAGAGGGAAGAGGGGTGCAGAAAGAGGAAAGAGGGGTGCAGAAAGAAGGAACAGAGGTGTAGAAAGTAGCAAGGGAAATGCAGAAAGAGGTAAGTGAGGTTCAGAAAGAGGCAAGAGAGATGCTGATAGAGGCAAGAGAGGTGCAGAAAGAGGGAAGATGGGTGCAGAAAGAGGCAGTAGAAGTGCAGAAAGAAGCAACAAAGGTGCTGAAAGAGGCAAGAGAGGTGCAGAAAGAGGTAAGAGAGGTATAGAAAAAGGGAAGAAGGGTGCAGAAAGAAGCAAGAGAGGTACATAAAGAAGCAAGAGAAGTGTAGAAAGAAGCAAGAGAGGTACAGAAAGAGGTAAGACCAGTGCAGAAAGAAGCAACAGAGGTACAGAAAGAGGCAAGAGAAGTGCAGAAAGAGGCAAGAGATGTACAGAAAGAGGGAAGACAGGTGCGGAAAGAGGCAACAGGGGTGCAGAAAGAATCAAGAGAGGTACAGAAAGAAGCAAGAAAAGTGCAGAAAGTAGCAACAGAGGTACGGAAAGAGTCAAGAGAAGTGTAGAAAGAGGCTAGAGAGGTGCAGAAAGAGGAAGAGAGTGTGCAGAATGAGGCAAAGTGGTACAGAAAGAAGCAAGAGAGGTACAGAAATAAGCAAGAGAAGTGCAGGAAGAAGCCACAGGGATGCAGAAAGAGGCTAGAAAAGTGCAGAAAGAGGCTATAGAAGTGCAGAAAGAAGCAACAGAGGTTTAGAAGGAGGCAAGAGAACTGCAGAAAGAGGCAAGAGAGTTGCAGAAACAGGCAAAAGAGGTGCGAAAGAGGGAACAGGGGTGCAGAAATTTGGAAGAGCAGTGCAGAAATTTACAAGAGAGGTGCAGAAAGAAGCAAGAGCAGTGCAGAAAGAACTAACATAGGTGCAGAAAGAGGCAAGAGGGGTGCAGAAAGAGGCAAGAGGAGTACAGAAAGAAGCAAAAGAGGTGTAGAAAGCGGCAAGAGAACTGCAGAAAAAGACAAGAGAGGTACATAAAGAGGCAAGATATGTGCAGAAAGAGGCAAGAGGAGTACAGAAAGAAGCAAAAGAGGTGCAGAAAAAGGCAAGAGAACTGCAGAAAAAGGCAAGAGAGGTGCAGAAAAAGGGCAAGAGAGGTGCACAAAGAGGGAAGAAGGGTGCAGAAAGAGGCAAGAGGGGTGCAGAAATAAGCAAGAGAGGGGCAGGTAGAGGCTATAGAATTACGGAAAGAAGCAACAGAGGTGTAGAAAGAAGCAAGAGAAGGGCAGAAAAAGGCAAGTGAGATGCAGAAAGAGGCAAGAGAGATGCAGAAAGAGGCAAGAGAACTGTGGAACAAGGAAAGAGAGGTGCATAAAGAGGGAAGAAGGGTGCAGAAAGAGGCAGGAAAAGTGCAGAAGAAGCAATAGATGTGCAGAAAGAGGCAAGAGAGGTGTAGAAAGAAGCAACAGAGGTGCAGAAAGAGGCAATAGGGGGGCAGAAAGAGGCAAGAGAAGTGCAGAAAGAAACAGCAGAGGTGCAGAAACAGGCAAAAGAGGTGCAGAAAGAGGGAACAGGGGTGCAGAAAGAGGCAAGAGAGGTGCAGAAAGAGGGGTGCAGAAAGAGGCAAGAGGGGTGCAGAAAGAAGGAACAGAGGTGTAGAAAGAAGCAAGAGAAGTGCAGAAAGAGGCAAGTGAGGTACAGAGAGGCAAGAGAGATGCTGAAAGAGGCAAGAGAATTGCAGAAAGAAGCAGCAGAGGTGTAGAAAGAAGCAAGAGCAGTGCAGAAAGAACGAACAGAGGTTCAGAAGGAGGCAAGAGGGTGTGCAGAAAGAGGCAAGAGGGGTGCAGACATTTGCTAGAGAGGTGTAGAAAGAAGCAAGAGCAGTGCAGAAGGAACCAACATAGGTGCAGAAGGAGGCAAGAGGGGTGCACAAAGATGCAAGAGGGGTACAGAAATTTACCAGAGAGGTGCAGAAAGAAGCAAGAGCAGTGCAGAAAAAACCAACAGAGGTGCAGAATGAGGCAAGAGGGGTACAGAAAGCGGCAAGAGGGGTGCAGACATTTGCAAGAGAGGTGCAGAAAGAAGCAGGAGCAGTGCAGAAAGAAACAACAGAGGCACAGAAAGAGGCAAGAGGGGTGAAGAAAGAGGCAAGAGAGGTGCAGAAAGAGGCAAGAGAGGTGCACAAAGAGGGATGAAGGGTGCAATAAGAGGCAAAAGGGGTGCAGAAAGAAGCAAGAGAGGTGTAGAAAGAAGCAAGAGAAATGCAGAAAGAAGCAACAGAGGTGCAGAAAGAAGCAAGAGGGGTGCAGAAAGAGGCAAGGGAAGTGCAGAAAGAAGCAACAGAGGTGCAGAAGGAAGCAAGAGAAGTGCAGAAAGAACCAAGAGCCGTGCAGAAAGAGCAGAGAGAGGTGCAGAAATAGTCAAGAGGGGTGCATAAAGAGGCAAGAGGGGTGCAGACATTTGCAAGAGATGTCCAGAAAGAAGCAATAGTCAGTGCAGAAAGAACCAACAGAGGTGCAGAAACAGACAAGTGGGGTGCAGAAAGAAAAAAAGCAATGCAGAAAGAACCAACAGAGGTGCAGAAAGAGGCAAGATAAGTGCAGAAAGAAGCAAACAAGGTACTGAACATTACATTGCAAGAGGGGTGCAGAAAGAGGCAATAGAGGTGCAGAAAGAGGCAAGAGAGGTGCAGAAAGAGGCAAGAGAGGTGCAGAAAGAGGCAAGAGAGGTGCAGAAGGAGGAAAGAGGAGTGCAGAAACAGGCAAGAGGTGTGCAAAACTTGCAAGAGGTGCAGAAAGAAGCAAGAGCACTGCAGAAAGAACCAACAGAGGTGCAGAAAGAGGAAAGAGGGATATAGAAAGAGGAAAGAGAGGTGCAGAAAGAAGCAAAAGATGTACAGAAAGAGGCAAGAGGGGTACAGAAAGAGGCAAGAGAGGTGCAGAAAGAGGCAAGAGGGGTGCAGAAATGTGCAAGAGAGGTCCAGAAAGAAGCAAGAGTCAGTGCAGAAAGAACCAACAGAGGTGCAGAAACAGACAAGAGGCGTGCAGAAAGAAGAAAGAGCAATGCAGAAAAAACCAACAGAGGTGCAGAAAGAGGCAAGAGGGGTGCAGAAAGAAGCAAGGGAAGTGCAGAAAGAAGCAAAAGAGGTGCAGAAAGTTACAAGGGGGGTGTAGAAAGAGGCACGAGAGGTGCAGAAAGATGCAAGAGGGGTGCAGAAATTTGCAAGAGCGGTGCAGAAAGAAGTAAGAGAGGTGCAGAAAGAAGCAAGAGAAGTGCAGAAAGAAGCAACAGAGGTGCAGAAAGAGGAGAGAAGAGTGCAGAAACAGGCAAGAGGGGTGCAGAAATTTGCAAGAGGTGCAGAAAGAAGCAAGAGCACTGCAGAAAGAACCAACGGAGAAACAGAAAGAGGCAAGAGGGGTACAGAAAGTGGAAAGAGAAGTGCAGAAAGAAGCAAAAGAGGTGCAGAAAGAGGCAAGAGGGGTGCAGGAAGAGGCAAGAGAGGAGCAGAAAGAGGCAAGAGGGGTGGAAAAATTTGCAAGGGAGGTGCAGAAAGAGGCAAGTGGGTTGCAGAAAGAAGCAACAGAGGTGCAGAAAGAAGCAAGAGGGGTGCATAGAGAGGCAAGAGAAGTGCAGAAAGAAGCAACAGAGGTGCAGAAAAAGGCAAGCGAGGTACAGAAACAGGCAAAAGAGGTGCAGAAACAGGGAACAGGGGTGCAGAAAGAGGTAAGAGAAGTGCAGAAAGAAGCAACAGAGGTACAGAAAGAGGCAAGAGAAGTGCAGAAAGAGGCAAGAGAGTTGCAGAAACAGGCAAAATAGGTGCAGAAAGAGGGAACAGGGGTGCAGACAGAGGCAAGAGAAGTGCAGAAAGAGGCAAGAGGGGTGCAGAAAGTTGCAAGAGAGGTGCAGAAAGAAGCAAGAGCAGTGCAGGAAGAACCAACAGAGGTGCAGAAGGAGGCAAGAGGGGTGAAGAAAGAGGTAAGAAGGGTGCATAAATTTGCAAAAGAGGTGCACAAAGAAGCAGGAGCAGTGCAGAAAGTACCAACAGAGGTGCAGAAGGAGGCAAGAGGGGTGCAGAAAGAGGCACGAGGGGTGCATAAATTTGCAAGAAAGTTGCAGAAAGAAGCAAGAGCAGTGCAGAAAGAACCAACAGAGGTGCAGAAGGAGGCAAGAGGGGTGCAGAAAGAGGCATGAGAGGTGCAGAAAGGGGCAAGAGGTGCACAAAGAGGGATGAAGGGTGCAGAAAGGGGCAAGAGGGGTGGAGAAAGAAGCAAGAGAGGTGGAGAAAGAATCAAGAGAAATGCAGAATGAAGCAACAGAGGTGCAGAAAGAGGCAAGAGGGGTGCAGAAAGAGGCAAGAGGAGTGCGGAAGGAAGAAACAGAGGTGGAGAAAGAGGCAAGAAAAGTGCAGAAAGAGGCAAGAGAGTTACAGAAACAGGCAAAAGAGGTGCAGAAAGAGGGAACAGGGGTGCAGACAGATGCAAGAGAGATGCAGAAAAAACCAACAGTGGTACAGAAAGAGGCAAAAGAGGTGCAGAAATGTGCAAGAGAGTTGCAGACAGAAGCAAGAGAAGTGCAGAAAGAACCAACAGAGGTGCAGAAAAAGGCAAGAAGGGTGCAGAAAGAGGCAAGAGAAGTGCATAAATAAGCAAAAGAGGAGCAGAAAGAGGCAACAGGGTTGCAGAAAGGGGCAAAAGAGGAGCAGAAAAAGGCAAGCGAGGTGCACAAAGAGACATGATTGGGTTCAGAAATTTGCAAGAGAAGTGCAGAAAGAAACAAGAGAAGTGCAGAAAGAAGCAAGAGAGGTGCAGAAAGAGTCAAGAGGGGTGCAGAAAGAGGCATAAGAAGTACAGAAATAAACAACAGAGGTGCAGAAAGAGGCAAGATAATAGTGTGTGTTCTATCGTGTTGGAGATCGGGTAACCCAGAATCTGTTTGATTTGGGCGAGGACCTCCTTCCAGAATGGTTTGATGTGCAGGCAGTCCCACCAAATATGCCTAAGGTTTCCCAATTGCCCGCAGCCCCTCTAGCACCTGTCTGAGGTATTAGGGAAGATAGTGTGGAGTCGATGTGGGTGTAGATACCAGTCGTATACAATTTTATATTGTGCCTCCCTGAGATGCATAGATTGATTAAATTTGGGGATATCCTTGTAAAGTGAGGTCCATTGTTTTTTCGTTGGTGGAGTGTCCAGTATAGTGTCCCAAAGAAGTTGATGCCGCGGGGTGTTTGTGGATGTTTGCGAGCGGAGGAGTGAGTAAAGGAAGGAGATAGTGCCCTTTGAGGAGGATCCCGACTGAGCAAAAATTTCTATGGGGAGCAGCTCCCGGGTAGCGGCCAGCCGCACCTGTGGCTGCAAAGCCCAGTGTTTAAGTTGCAAGTATCGGAATTCTTCGGATGGTAGAAGTCCAAAATTCCTCGCACACTCCACGAAGGAGAGCAGTCTCCCCCTCTCGAAGAGATGGGAGAGTATAAGGCATCCCCCCTCTTGCCACGCATCGAATGGGCCATCCTGTAAGGCTGGGGGAAACTCTGGGTCATAGTGTATGGGCGTGTATGGAGAAGGAAAGGAGGTAAGTGGGGTGGCTCTATTTACTTCATCCCATACCCTCATTGTGGTCGCCGTGGGCGTACTTATGTAGGCGTTTCGTGGGCGATGTTGTTTGCTTTTCCAGAGGAGGTCCCATATCGTTCTCCCCGTGATTTGCCGATCTATGTGTAGCCAATGCTTGTCGGACTCCCGCAAAGACCATTCAGTTATGACACTCAATTGAGCCGCTCTGTAGTAGCCCCGGAAGTCCGGAAGAGACAGTCCCCCCTCATCCCTTGACCTAGTCATCATGCGATTGGAGAGCCGGGCCCGCTGTCCCTGCCAGATGAATTTGGTAACCAGCGATTTAAGTGAAGAGAAGAGTGTCTTCTCCACCGAGATTGGGAGGCTCTGGAAAAGATAAAGTAGTCGCGGCAGGACATTCATTTTAACGGCGTTTATGCGCCCTATCCATGAGAGGTAGACCGTCCTCCCTCTGGCAAAGTCCGCCTGAAGTTGACGCAGCAGTGGGGGGAAATTTGCCCTGTAGAGGTGTTCCAATTTCGGAGTGAGCTTTATGCCTAAATAGGTGATCTCTTTCTGCCCTCCTCAGAAGGGGGACGCCACTTCAATGGCCCGCATCGCCGCTTTGGGTACAGTGAGGTTCAAAAGATAGGATTTCGATAGGTTTACCTTGAAACCCGAGGCCCTTTTGTATAGGGCAAGCTCCGTCTGGAACTCCGGGAGGGACGTCTGTGGGCTCGTGATGGGTAAGAGCACATCGTCGGCGAAGAGCGCAATCTTATGCTCGTCCGAGCCAAATGGGACTCCCCGGACATCAGGATTGGTGCGTATGCACTCCGCGAACGGTTCGATGCTCAACGCAAATAGAAGGGGCGATAGGGGGCACCCCGGGCGTGCGCCCCGAGTGAGAGCAAATGGAGCCGAGGCCACTCCATTTACTAGGACTGTGGAACGCGGCGCGTGATAGTTTGCTTTGATCATACCGATAAAGGGTTCCCCGAAGCCAAAGCACTGGACAGTGCGGTACAGCAAGGCCCAATCCACCCGATCAAAGGCCTTCTCCGCGTCCAGCAAGAGGAGGACTGTGGGTATTGCCTTCCATTGTGCCTTTTCAATCAGGTGGACTATTCGTCTCAAGTTGTCATGGGTTTGCCTCCCTTTGATGAAACCCGCTTGGTCAGCTTGTACCAAGAACAGCATAATATGTTCCAGACCGGTGGCCAAAATCTTGGAGTACAGCTTAGCGTCCAGGTTGAGAAGCGCAATCGGTCTATAAGAAGCGCATTGGGCGGGATCTTTCCCCGGTTTGGAGAGAACGGAAATCAGGGCATCACCCATTGAGGATGTTACTTGGAGCGTAGAGGCGATATGATTAAAAAGAGTGACTAGATGGGGAACGAGGTCAGGAGCGAAGGTATGATAGAAGTGGGCGTTCAGTCCATCCGGGCCCGGTGCTTTGGAGAGCTTAAGCGAGTCAATCGCCTTTTGGATCTCTTCAGAGGATATGGGGCTGTTTAGCGCATCGTTGCTGGAGGCTGGTACTTGTGGAAGGGAGAGACCGTCCAGGTATTGGTCTTGTGCTTGCAGATCAGGTTGATCCGCCGTATATAAGTTGCGGTAGAAGTCTCCAAAGGCTTTCGCCTTGTCTGCCTCACTCTGGTGTGGGGATCCCCACCCCCCTCCACTCTTTGAATGTAGTTCTTTTCTTGCCTGATCCGTGAGTGAGCGCGCCAGTAAGGCCCCTACCTTGTTTCCCCCTCATAGTTGTGCGCTTGTAGGCGCAAGAGGGTCTTTTCGGCCCCGTTCGTGTATATTGCTTGGAGTTTCCCCCTCACTTGTGTGACCTTGCGTAGTGTTTGAACCGAGGGAGGTTTTGTGGTCATCTTCAGCTGAGCGAAGTTCGCTCTCAGAAGAAGGCGTTCTCCCATGCGTTGCTTTTGAGCGCCGCATCTGGCTCCATGCTCTTCCCCTGATGACTGCCTTGAAGGCATCCCAATTGTTGGAGAGCGAGGTCTGGGTTGGGTCATTGAAGTCAAAAAAGTCTGTGATGGCTTGCCTGAGCTTGTCTCGAAGGAGCCTATCCCGAGTCAGGTAATTAGGGAAATACCATCTGGCGAATTTGGAGCGGGAGCGGGCCAGTCAAGGGTCAGCTCCAAGGGTGCATGATCTGAGAGGCAAATCGGGTGAAACCGAGTTCCCACCACCTTCGGAAGAAGGGACTGGCTCAAGAAGGCATGGTCTGGAGTACGTCCTGTGTGAGTGGGAAAAAAAAGAATAATCCCGAGTCGTGGGATGTGCAGACCTCCATGCGTCCACTAGTCCCAGGCCCCGTATCATTGCTTGGAGCGGTTGACTGAAGACCCCCCCGCCGCCCTGTGACTATGAGTCGTGTCCATCGTTGGGTCCCAAATTAAGTTGAAGTCCCCCAGCAGGATGACATCCCCACTGGCAAAGCCTCCCAAGGTGGAGAAGAAGGTATTGAGAAAATCGTGTTGGCCTGTGTTAGGGGCGTAAAGTGTGGCAAAGGTATACGTTCTTCCTCGCAGCTCCCCCTTGACCATCGTATATCTCCCTTCCTTGTCCGTGCGGGTAGCCTGGTGTAGGAATGGGGTCGAGGAGTGAAAGAGAAGCGCCACTCCCTTGTGTTTGGTATATGCCGAGGAACGGTAAATCTGAGGGTATGCCCTATGTCTCAAGCGGTGTTCCTCTTTGCGGGGAAGATGTGTCTCTTGGAGGGCAGCGATTGTGATCTGATGATCCCGGAGGAACTTCCAGATCCGTTGCCGCTTTTTAGGTGAATTCAGCCCCTTAACGTTCCATGATAAGCAGTTTAACCCTGCCATGAGACATCCTTACCTGGGTAATTAGGCTCAGCCCCCTCCCTCCCCTCCCCTGGCTAACCGGCTCCCCTCCCTCCACCCCGTCATGGAGGCTCCAAAGTTTAGATAGTGGCTGATAAAAACAGGGACCATGACACCATAAAGCAAAAAAAAAGGGGAAAACCGGACAAGGTCCTATATAAAAATGTAGACCCAATCCAACTTGGTGCAACATCATGCCCGCGGGGACCCTCAATCACAGAGGAGGACCCCATTACGAGCAAAAAAATGGGGTGAACCAAAATTCCATCGCCATGGCCCGATGATTATCTCATAGATTAAGACATCAGTGGTATTCAGTGGCTTGACCAGTTATGGCGTTAAATGTTCGGCGGGCTGTGTGTGCGTCCGTGCGCCGCTGCAACAGGGATGACCCAGGAGGCCTGTAGAGACGTCACGCCGATTCAGGATTGTCACATTTTTAACGGAAATGCGCATGGCTCTTCAACAACAAAATTGGGAAAAAAACAAACCAAACGGTCGAGGAAGAGGAAGAGGACGGGGCAGGGGAGGAGTAGGAAAACAAGGAGAGGCCAAAGGGGACAAGGAAGGAGGAAACCCCGGAATGACAACGAGAGGCAAGACCAAGCAATTCAGGAAATAAATGAGACAGCTACTCATGAATTGAATGTCATCAATCTATCGGAGAGAGAACTTACGGAAATCGAACATAATTTACTAAAGAAAGGCCTCAATTACTGCCCAAACACCCACTTGGAAATCGCACAAACATGCATAGACTTGTACAAGTATATTAGAAAGATCAAGTTGGCAAAAATCTTTACAGAAAAAACTACACTAACCAGGGGTATGCCAGAAACAGTGCTTGCAAGTGAATTACTGGTAGAGGATAAACAAGCCCTTGAATTATTGATAACAATGGGGGATGATGAAATTGTAAATAATTTGGAAAATCTGGATGAGTTATTTCCCCCTTGGTGCTGGAATAAGTGGTAAAAAACCAAAATCCTTTTTTTATCCAACCTTACCACCAGGCAATAAAATTGATGTTTTTCATGAGGCTATAATACATGACCTATATCAACTAAACCAAAAACATCAAAAAGCTAATTTGTCTAAATTGGAAAGAAATGCATTAAAAGATCTTCAGCAGGATGATTCCATAGAAATAAAGCCTCCGGACAAAGGTGGCAATATAGTAATAAAAAAAAAACAAGATTACGTACAAGAAGCCAATAGACAGCTTGAAGATGCCACCTGTTATCAAATTTTAGATACCAATCCAACAAAGGAAATTGAAGAAATATTAGACAAAAATCTGAAAATATGGTTAAGTCAGGGTCTGATTACAGAAGATGAAAAGAAATATCTGACAGTCGAAAATACAACAGTGGAGACAATATATTTTCTACCGAAAATACACAAAAGCTTACACAATCCACCGGGAAGACCAATGTGTGTCTGCAAATGGGTCTATATTAGAACCAATATCTGACTATATAGATTTCTTCCTAGCCCCATTGGTAAAAGACCTTAATTCCTATTTACGTGATACAACAGATTTTTTACAAAAATTGGAGGGAATACCCTGGCATCCAGAATATAAATTAATAGCAATGGATATTGTTTAGATTGTATACGAATATTGAACATCAAATAGGAATTAAAGCGTGCAGTTTCTTTCTAGGAAAAAGAAATATCCAATATCAACAACACAATTATATGCTAATCAACATGATCTCTCAATGCTTACAAAATAACATCTTTACATTTAACAAAAACTACTTTAGGCAAATTAAAGGAACAGCCATGGGCTTTTCATTTTCTCCAAATTTTGCAAATATGGTTATGGGATGGTTCGAACAGAAAATTGCCTGGAAGTCTGAAAATGATGTATACGTTGATAAAATCATTCTATGGCTCAGGTTTATCGACAACTTGTTTATTGTTTGGGATGGGTCAGAAGAAGATTTTGCTGCTTTTTTTCAAATATTGAACAACAACGAGGCTAACTTAAAATTTACATATGAAATCAGTTCTACCAAAATAACATTTCTGGACACTGAAATCTATGTAGATGGAAACACCTTACAAAGTACATTATACCGCAAATCGACAGCCACAAACGCAATTCTCCATGCCAACAGTTTCCACCCCACAAATCAAAAATGGAATATACCGTACGGTGAATTCTTACGGCTACGAAGAAATTGCTCATCAGATGATGAATTTGAAAAACATAGTACAGCAGCCCAAGCAAGATTCAAAAAGAGGAATTACCCAAAAAAAGTTGTTGAAAAAAATTTACAAAGAGCAAAAAATAAAAATCGTACTGAGATTTTAAACAACCCCATTAAAATAAAAATGGAAGATGCACCAAAAATCAGACTGATAACGACATACACAGACAGAAACAAATCAACTAACAAGAATCATTAAAAAACATTGGGGCATTTTGAAACTGGACCCTAGTGTATCAGGCCTGATAGAGAACCATCCCAATATCACCTATAGAAGAGCTCCAAATCTTGGTGATAAATTAACACACAGCCACTTTAAAGCAAAACAAACAACATCTTGGACCAAAATAGAAGGTTTTTGGCCCTGCAAAAACTGTAAAGCTTGCAAAATTGCTGAACAAAGAAAATAAGTGGAAATCAAGAAAGGATTAAAATGGAAAATCAAGCAACACATCACCTGTAAGAGCAAGTATGTCATTTATATAGTGGAATGCCCATGCAAACTAAAATACATTGGGAGTACGACATGCAAGATTAAAAAACGCATATTGGAACATATTAGAGCTACCACTAAGAATGACCGGTCCAACGCAATTGCCAAACATATGGATAAGATGCATGAAAGCAAATGGGAAACACTCAAGTTCTATGCAATTGAACAAGTCCCAAATCTGGAAAGAGGAGGAAATCGTGGGAGATTACTCAGACAGAAAGAATCAAAGCACATTGTAACATTTCGCACCTTAACACCTTTGAGATTGAATCAAGACGAGGAATTATATGTACATCTATAAAAATTTGTACAAATGTTCTATTACAAACTCTCAAGACAAATCAGATGGTTTTCCAAGAACTGAAACACTCACCAGAGAGATATAAATATTTGGAGAAACAATGAAAAATAAGGATAATATCCGGTAATGGATAATAGGAAAGAACATTGAACATTGGGACACCATAAAAGAACTATTCTATAGCAGAAATGAAAATAACACTTGAAGACTTTGCATAAAATAAGAAAGAAATATACGTAACAAAATTTCATGTACATCTCACTAGGGAGAAAAGACTAATGGAAATTAAGCGCGATGTAAAAATGTACAAAAGAAATTGCACATATAATTATCTTTTTGCCTCATGACATTTTTAGAAAAAATTGAAACAATTGTTTACAAATGTTATCTTAAATCATTGCACTATTTTGCACATATATTTGCACTTTACAATATTTGCACTAATAAGCACCTAGTCACTTTAAATCAATTGTTCGTTTTTAAAAAAAAAGACATATATATAAAAAATTGCATATAATTTATAAAAAAGTGATGCACTGCACTACAGAAACCAGAATGCTATGCGACACAGGAAACAGGAAATGCTTTATGAAGTAGAAATAAATGATGCCTGTTTGTCCTTGAGAGAGAAAAACATATCCCATGATCAAGGTTCGAGGCTCGAACCGAAACGTGTTGGGCATGGCTATTGCCACTTTCACTAAATAAAATATTGGATTAAGAGACCCCAGGTGAGTGCGTTTTTCAAAAAACTTCTGGTAACAGAGGTACCTTGCTGTGATATATATATATATATATATATATATATATATATATATAATATATATATATATATATGCAAAGAACTCCGTCTTAAAACATCCAGACTTCCAGGAAAGACGAACACGGACCCAGATAGCTGCGTGCAAAAAGGTATTTATTTAATCCATATTAGCATCACGCACCGCCATGACACGTTTCGGCCCCAGAAGGGCCTTGATCACATATATATATATATATTACTGCAACCTTCGCCATTCAATTTCCACTTTCAAGGAACAGACGAATGCGGACCCATAAATCGGTGCAAAGTCATTTATTGGAGCCCCTGCACCACCGCCATGACGCGTTTCGGCCTACCAGAGGCCTTGATCACATGATAATACAAGAATACTGTGATAGAGAAAAGTGTATCGTAAAGATCTTGAGCCAGGCAGAAACTAGTATTGATGATGGAACAAGACATAAACAGAGAATATGAGAGGGAGTCAGTATAATATCAGATCATAGTTGAAGAGCTCTTCCAGAGAACATCAGCTGAACTTGGGATTTTCACAGTGATCATGTACGTTTTTGGACTGGAGAATATGTTCTGAATTGTTTTGCTTCCATGCTCTGAGTTGCTGTATTAATGTGCACCGTTATTAACATATGCATGTTCATGTAATATGGAACTCCTAATTGTTTACAGATATGATTCCTGTGTAGAAGCACATTGAATGTGCAAAATGCATTGAGGTTGTTTGAGGACAAAAAAATTATGGCTTGAAAAGATTAAACAATTAATATTTGGGAGATAAAAGCAAACATTTTCATGAAGCTCCAGTCACTTTTTCATTAAGAAGAATTGTATATTAATATATCTATTCAAAAGGATCATTTGAACTATAGATACAAGTCTTTGCCAGTCAGCAAATAATATCCACAGACCTTCAGGTTTAGTTGAATTGAGTACCACGGGTTAAGAAACTTTGCCAGTGCACCCAGATTAATTATATAAATGTATTAAACTGGATGGTTATGCATAAATACTTTATAGAGGAGTTTGTGCTACCAGAAAAACCTAGTTCATTGCCAATAGTACATTGCTTGTGAGATGCCCACAGTGTCCCCACTGACCCTCTTAAAAGATTCATGGGCCAGGAAATCAAATAAATCCAGTTTTTTTAAAAAGAACATAAATGGCATGAGAGTGAGCTGTAGGCGAAGTTCTCAATGTACAACTATATGAAGGATCTCATCAATTGAAAAGCAGTATTCAGCATCCATTGATCGTCTGCCTGTAAAATCCTCTCTATCTTCCTAAAATAATTGTACCTCAAACTGAGCGGCAAATAAATACAAAATATTCACTAGCATTCTAAATATTTTTTAAGTCCCTGTCCAACTTTTTTAATTAGACAGGCTGTGTGTGACTGGTTGATGTTGTATTGACTTTCAACGTTTGATGGGTGTGGTGTGGTGAGGTCTCTACTGTTCACTCACTCTTCCTTGCAGTAGAATGTGTCTTGAATGTGACTGAAGTACTGTTACAATATGCATTGTCTAACAGTTGCAGATACTTTTAATTTTGTGTTGAATTTTTGTACTGAAACGAAAAAAAATTAAATCAAGACAATTGATAATTCTTTTATTTTTCAATAAAAAACGAATTTGCCCTTTATTGTTCTATGTTTTACCATTTTGTGTTAATGTTGTGCCTGCCTCTATTGATTTCTCTGTGAGTGGCTTGCTATAGTGATTGGCTATGTGTGGTGCTTAACTTACTCCAAGGCTTAACTGTAGAAGGTTTAGGGTTGTTTTGCCATTAGTCCTACTGGCGAAGATGTTGGAGTAATTTTGGTGAAGAAGGACGGACTTACTTTGTTTGTGTGTGTTTTTGTGTTTTCATGTGTCTCCCCAAAAACCTCCCTTATTTTCCCTTCAACCCACCCATTTAGTAGAGGAGTTTAAAATGTGCATAATTTGCTTTTGTGTAATTACGTGAAATTCTGCAAAAATGATGTGAAATTATGCAAAATGCAAAAGCAGAATTTAGTGCTATTTTAGCATGAAATGCACGTTTCAGACTAAAAGAAATAGTGTGAAAACACAAGTGCTGCAAACAACAATCACTCATGTTCTGGTCATTTGCTTTGTTCCTGCAATTCCATGCTGAAATTTCTGAAAAGACATAAAGTGGCATAATGGTGTATTTTCGGGAAATTCACTTACCAAGTGTAATGCGAAATTCACAAATTTGCATGAGTTTACGCTGCCTACCATTTAAAAGTATGCTTTACCTTTTTACTTCCACTCCCCCTTGGCCCTACCACAGTTAAACCTAAAATGGAGACCTCCGTGTGCACAGTTCTCTACACTCATGGCAGAAACTCCATATATAAGCGAGAGGGCAGGTATGGGAGGGGCAGGCATTCAGGAGTAGCAAAAGAAGAATTACTGGAGTACTACCTTCCATATTCAAAAATGTTTTCATAAAAAATCCCTACTGAATCACAATTCATTTGAAAGGGTCTACAATATAAATTGCTGGGCATCAATGTATCGCTTCTTGCCTAGCTATATAAGCCAAATTAGTGCATAGGAATGTAATACAACAAATGGTACAATACATAAGAAAAATGCATTATTTTCTGATTGTGCGCAAATATTTAGATTTATCACTACATTTATATTACATGTAAAGCTGGATAATAAAATATTGGTTTACAGTCCCTTCTCGATCTCTCTGGCTTCTCCGTCAGTTTCTTGAAAATTAAGTCAACGAAGTACATACTGTAAGACAGTACAGTAACCTCTGCTTGTCGCTGCACTTTTGATTTGTCCATTGCCTTTACACATATTATTGTAAATACTTAATAAAACTGAATAGGGAAATGTTTCTGTAGGTTAGTTAAATATGACGTACATGGCCAAGTTATGAGCTGTAAGTAGGCCTGTTATCTAATTTAAGACTTTTCTTTCATAAGCTAATGAAAGTGTATGCTTTGTCATATTCTTTGTCCTTTTTCTTTTTTTAACTCTCAATGAATTTATTTATTAGTTTTCATTATCATTTAATATATGTTTCAAAGTGCATAACCTTGTGTGGTGTTTCATTTACATGTGTTCAAAGAACTTGCTGCTTTGGTACTGATTGATAGTGCATCACGAGTTTATGTAGTGTATATTCCTGCATTATGATTTATAGATTGAATCACTATATGTTTAGGCAAATGTGAAAGGGAATTCATGCCTTTCTTTTCACACCTTACATCACAAGTCAGGAAACACGTTTTTTCTCATAATAATGTTGGGAATCAATATATAATATTGATGCAGAGGCATTTTCGCAGGGAGAGAAGCTTTAGCATTTCGAGGGAGCATCAAAGTCATAAACAGTCAGCTTGGAGGTCATGCACTGGCATGGGCTGGGCTAGCTGTCTCATTCTCATGAGCAGTACGACACAACAGTAACAAAATATTGGACACGCTTCGCCAAGCAAGGCTGTAGACTGAGAAAAGAAATCTGTTAACAGTGATCAAAAGGTATGCGTGTAAGAGGTAATTGAGGTAACACAATGTTATGGCATTTTGTCCTGATGTAGGCATTAGCTATGGACTTGGAGGAGCAGAATTGTAATGCAGATTGATTTCATTGTAGATTTGATTTAATGAGTGCCATCTATTACGTTGTCATATAATCTACTCTAAAAGGGGGTTTTAATGTTTAATAAAGCCTGTTCAATTGCATAATGTGGTTTTTTGTGTGTCCAGCTATTTGGGAAAGGTCCCACTAGTATAAATGTGTTCTTGGCAGTCTCAGACAGAATTGATTGTTTGCCCATTACTCATGAACAACAGCTAAGTTGTTGGAGATGTGTTGGTCACAGCTGTCTTCCCAGTTCAATTTGTAAGATGGTCCAAACGTGCACTTGCCAGAGGGCCCCCGGAAGTCTGTATGGGCCATGTTTACAGGTTGACCTATGTAAATATATTTGTTTAAATTGCAGTGACTGAGAGGCTAAAAACATGGAACAGTTTCAATTAATGAACATAACTTGTCTCGGGATCTGAAGCTATAGAATGTTAATGATCAGTTAAGAGGTATTGCCTGACTAAAATATAATTTCACACTTACAGCAGCATGAGCAAAAAAATGCATTAACTAGACCATGGCTACCGTGCTAAGACTTCTTCTAGAAGAATCTGGAAAACTTTAGAGGAAACCAGGACTTTCTGTTTTATAGTTCTGTTAGAAATGGGGGTCTCTAGTTGGCAGAGGTAGGTACCTTTGCCCAAATAGGGACCCTTGCTTCTAGTCAGGGTAAGGGGGATACACACTTTAGATAACCCCTGCTCATCCCCCTGGGTAGCTTGGCACGAGCAGACAGACTTATCCCAAAGGCAATGGGCAAAGTATTTGTACTCAAAACACACAGTAATACAGTGATAACACCACAAATGGACACCACACCTGTTTAGGAAAAATAAAGTATCTTTATCTAAACTCAACAAGACCAAAACGACAAAAATCCAACATAGATGTAATAAGAATATGATTTTAAAAAGGTTTCAAACAACTGGGTCCATAGAAAACTATGGATGTATGATTTCTCTCAAAGTATCTGTAGTTGGGACAAAATTCAGAAGGCAAACAGCCACAGAGATGGGAAGCGTCGAAAAACAAAGAGATGCGTCAGTTTCTGAGACATTGGGGAGGCGACGCAACAGTTCTGCTGCATGCAGGAGAAGTGATGCGTCGAATCCGGTCTGTAGAGGAAAGTGATGCGTCGATTCTGAGACAGTTCTGGTCCGCGGGCGATGCGTCAGGAAAACTTGCCGCACAGGTACAATGTGTTGAATTCCGGGATGCTTCGGTGATCTATGCGGTGGCATCGAGTGGCGCTGCCTTGGTTTCTTCAGCCGCGATCCCTCGATGCGTCGGCGACAGGCGCTGTGTGGGTTTCAGCAGTGGCGCAGCGATGTGTGGAGATTCTTCTTGCACAGTGGTGCTGCGTCAGAAAAACAGCCGCAAGAAGAGGGATGTATTGATTTTCTTAGTTCTTCAGGTTTCTTCCAGCTCCCAACAGCAAGAATAACCTCCAGAGGCCCAGAACTGGAACAGGTACCTCCTGGCAGGTCAGAACTCACAGCAGCAGAGTTCAGGGGAGCTGGGGGTGAAGTCTTTGTGTCCCTGAGACTTCAGAACAGGAGGCCAGCACACACACAGGCCCTTGGAGATTTTCTTCAAGCAGGTTCAAAGCAAAGTTCCAGTCTTTGTCCTCTCCTTGGCAGAAACAGCAACTGCAGGCCAACACTACACAGCACAAAGCAAAGGGGAAGTACTCCTTCTCACAGCTTTTCAGGTTTTCTCCTTGGCAAAAATTCCTCGAGTCCAGAAGTGATCTAAAATCTGGGGTTTTAGGTCCAATACTTATAACCCAAAATGTGTTTGTTCTCTTTGTGGAAGTGTTTCTGAGCCCAGTACAAGCTAGTTCTGCCCTAACAGGTGCAGTACGACCACAGGGGGTGGAGACAGAATTGTGCAAGGGAGACAGGCCCTATTCAGGTGCAAGGAAATCTCCTCCCACTACTCTAAATTCGGCCAAGCTCTATTCAGCTCAGCTCTGAGTCATCCAGGAAGGGCCAGGCACACCTCAACACACCCCAGTGGCTGTCTTCAGTGAATGTACATCCCCAACCCCTGTCACTCCAAACCCAGACAGTCAATACACAAACAGGCAGAGGCACACAGAATGGTTAAACAAGAAAATAGCTACTTTCTAAAAGTGGCAATTTCAAACACACAATTTAAAAAATATCTTTTAGAAAGAGGTGTTATTAAATTCTGAGTTTAGAGAGCCTAAACATTATCGCTTCATCTTGTCCCAATGGGAAGTTATGCTTGTAAGATGTAACAAAGCATTTCCCATTCTATCCTATGGGGCAAGATAGCCTTTCAATAGTGAAAAACGAAATTGGCAGTATTTCACTATCAGGACATGCCACACACACCAGTACATGTCCTACCTTTCACATACACTGCACCCTGCCCAGGGGAGTACCTTCGGCCTACCATAGGGGTGCATTATATGTATGAAAGAGGAAGGTTAGGGCCTTGCAAGTGGGTGCACTTACCAAGTCGGTATGGCAGTTAACAAACTGCGCCCAGATGCTGCAGTGGCAGGTCTGAGATACCTTTTCAGGGCTACTCATGTGGGTGGCACAATCTGTGCTGCAGGCACACCAGTAGCATTTGATTTACAGGCCCTGGCACACATCAGTGCACTTTACTAGGGACTTACCAGTAAACCAAATATGCCAATCAGGGAGAACCAATTGTAATAACAATTTAAACAGGGAGCACTTGCACTTTGACACTGATCAGCAGTGACAAAGTGCCCAAAGCATCTAAGCCAGCAAAAACGAAATACAGCACAGCATCAAAAATACAGGAGGTAGAGGCAAAAAGCCAGGGGAACCCACGCCAAAGATGCCAAGTCTGACAAGTTCTAACTCAATAGGATGAATAACACATGTAACCGGATACGATTGTGTCTGATGTTGGGAAGGGAACAATGAAGTTTGACATTTATTGAAGCATCTTAGCTACAGCGAGTGTATTTAGCCTATTATCAAATAAACATAAATCTGGAAAATACTAATTGAAGCTTAGGACCATTGCGGTCTGAGCTGAAAAAAAAAAATACTAAGAGGCAGAGTCATCAGAAGGATTAAGTTAAAATCGAGTAATTAAAGTATTAAAGTCAATTAATTAACATTGTAATTATTTAAATTTTATATTTTCATTATTTTTTTCTAGTAAGCTAATTTAATGCCAAATCTAAACCCTCTTCTAAAGACTGATATGGCTGTATATTGGCAATTATCCTCCTATAGATGCCCTTATAAAGAGAGAAGTTTGGCAAAAAATGACACCAATGACGTGGAAAAATACGCAAATGGAACAGAGACCCTGTGGAGAAAGAGACTCTGTTATGGGTTGAGAAGACACTGTAGCCTGAATATGAGTTGTCGATAGTCTTTTAATGCTATGCCTGAGCACAAGCGGCTAGGTGTTCTTATACCCAGGAGCACGGGGTGTGGGAAGACCAGTCCCAATTTTACAAAGTGAAAAGGCGCCTGGAATAATTTAGTGCAGGTCCAGGCAAAGGCTTTGGGCACAAGTGATATCTGTCTCCCTGGCTGACCCCCTCCTATGTCACAGGGGAAGCATGGAATGCACTCTCCAGCCTGCCAACATCCTCCCCCGTCCCCAGACACCCCCGCCACCACCCACTACCCTTCTTCAACCCGCAGCAGTCCTCAACTTTCATGTACCACTTGACTTAATGTATAGGAAGTGGAAGATTCCAACACTTCTCTCATCCTGAAGCTCAATAGTTTTCTCTTCAAGTAAGCCAGTCTTCATGGGGCCCCCCCTGCTATGCATGGCAAATCTTCACATATTATCTTATCCATTTTATATCTACAGCTATTGGTGACTCATTCTTCTGATTATAAGAACATACGACTTTGTGCCACCTGTATTTGCACCTTGTAGCATCTTGTTACTATGAAATGTACCTCAATGTTAACTCTTGGAAAAATTACTAATTTTCCTGAACATAACCAGATGCCCTCTTCTTTTCTCTTGCAAAATTGTTGTCTTGCTTCTTCTATGTACCCCTGTGGACAGATGCAACAGACATACGTAAGTTAAATGCTTTGTTTGGAATACACTGGACTACATTGCCAATGACTTTGTTTACTTATGCCTCCGCATTTCTATACACGGTCCACTACTTTTTTCCGCTGCTAGGTTTGAAACATTGACATACTCAAATAGAATTTGAGTTGATCTCGACTACAATAGCCAAACGGCAATAGCATTGTATCATTTTGTATGTATCACAGCTCCTCTCTTCACTTGAATATAATATAGTAAAAGATTGCGCACCTTATTCCTCTACTCTTGAGCACGTTTCTTTTTCATTTTGGCACATTGTGACCAGAGCAGCCTGTGCACACTTTTCCTTCACTTGATTTGAACACTACCTAAAACATTGTTCACATAATTTAAATTCTCCCATTTGTCTATTTCCACTGAGTACCATTACTTGAATAAGAACTAACTGCACAGTAAATTGTGTGATTGCTATAGAAATTATCCTAATATGTGCATAAAACGTAATCCAAAATAAAAAGAAATCGTTGCAGTATAAAGTGTAGGAATGTGTAGGCTCCACGTTGGTGTGCAGGACAAAGTCATTATTGTACTCTCTAATCATACCAAGCAGATGAACCAGTTGGATACGCTGCACAGCTCTTACTACACTGAGCAGATCCAAACCAAGTTGCAGCCTGATGCATCCCTACACACTCACAGGATATGATCAGGACCGAACATCCCTTACAAATTCACAACCAGCAAGGGCTGTAGGATCCTGTAGGATGCTAGGCAGTTTCTTAGACCTCTTAGCCTCATACTGCACTGAACAACACAGAGGATCATTGCACTACTGTGCTCCTGGCCAAGTCTGTCAGAGTTATTGCCTTGCTCCCTTAACTAGTTTTGGTTTCATTACCTCATTTTATAGTGGCATGTTACTAACACAGAGCAGGGTGTTAATGCAGTTATCACAGACCCACCTTGGTCCTGCTCGCTGCTCATGAAATTTAATAGTAGTATTTTGAAAATCTTATGCATCTTGAAATGCTCGTTTTACATAATATCAAGAAATATAATAAGAGTTGTTTTCTAAGTCCGTTTACCAAGGTATCATATACTTATGTCTGTTCTTCTGAAATTAACATATATTTTTTTATTTTACCATAAAATTTACTTCAGGACGTATGCTTCTGGAAATATTAGTTTTTTTTCATTTACCATGAAGTAATATATTTATATGAAGATTGTTGGTATAGCTTGTTTTTAATTTCTGACGTAATTTCACAGGGAAACAGCCATTACAACGCAGTCATTACAAAGCACTACATTTACAACGCAGTCATTACAACGCAACTGCCTTTACATCGCATGCCATTACAACGCAGCCATTACAACGCATGTCACTGCAACGCATGCCATTACAACGCATGTCACTACAACGCAAGCCATTACAACGCATTACCCCTACACTATCCAACACTTACCCTACTGTTGCACTCACTGGAGTGGAAATAGTCATTTTTACCCCTACACTATCCAACACTTACCCTACTGTTGCACTGACTGGAGTGGGCATAGTAATTTTTACCCCTGTTCTGTCCAACACTTACCCTACTGTTGCACTCACTGGAGTGGGAATAGTAATTTTTACCCCTACACTATCCAACACTTACCCTACTGTTGCACTCACTGGAGTGGGAATAGTAATTTTTACCCCTACACTATCCAACACATACCCTACTGTTGCCCTAAAAGTATTATGGGTAAACATCCATTATTACGCAGCTGTTACACCACATACCATTACTTCGCAAGCGTTACAACGCATGCGATGTTACAACGCGTAGCCTTAACTACGCAAGTTGATACATTGCATGCGTTGTAACGCTTGTGAAGTGAAGGCTATCCACATCGTTGTGTGGAAACGGACGCACTTCCGTTTCATCACAACGACGTGCAACACTGATGACGCAGGAAGCCAGAGAAGACAGGAACCGAGGAGAGAGAGGTAACAGAGGCTGTGTAGTATTTAAGGGTTTAGGGGAGGGTCGTGCAGGGGGTAGTCTTTTTGGTTTAAGGGTAGCGTAGTTGTGTTTGTGTAGTGTAGAGTAGTGTATTTGGGTTTAGGTTATGTCTGGGGTCTTGAAGGGTAGTGTTTGGGAGTAGGGACAGGAATGGGGTAGGGGCAGTGTCGTGCTGGGGGTAGTGTTTTAGGGTTTAGGGTAGTGTTGTGGTGTTAGTGTAGTGTAGTGTTTTAGGGTTTAGGGTAGTGTTGTGGTGTTAGTGTACTGTAGGGTAGTGTTTTAGGGTTTAGGGTAGTGTTGTGGTTTTTGTGTAGTGTAGGGTAGTGTTTTAGGGTGTAGGGTAGTGTCGGGGGTGCGTGCAGGGTAGTGTTTGGGAGTAGGGACAGGAATGGGGGTAGGGGCAGTGTCGTGCTGGGGGTAGTGATTTAGGGTTTAGGGTAGTGTAGTGGTGTTTGAGTAGTGTAGGGTAGTGTAGTGTTTGAGGGTTTGGGTAGTGTTTTAGAGTTTGTGATGTGTAGGGTAGTATTTGTATTTAGTATAGTGTTGGAGTTTTTTTGACATTCAAAAAAGGGGTTAGGAAAAATAAGCGGGGTAAATGTCTGTTTTTATTACTGGGCAAGTTTTTAGTTTGCATACATTAACACTTGCAATGTAAAGGTATGTGAACTAAAAACTTGCGTAGTAACGTTATTTGCTAAGTAAAAACATTGAAGTGAAAAGCTGCGAAGTAATGGTATGCGAAATAACGAGTCATATTTGTATTATGTGTTGTAATGGTATGTGTTGTAGTGGTCTCTGTTGTAATGGAATGTGTTGTAAATGTAGTTTCTAAAAATGCATTGTGATGGCATGCGTTGTAAAATCATGCGTTGTAATGGATGTTGCGATGTAAAAACCGCGTTGTAAAGGCATGCGTTGTAAATGTTTGCGTTGTAACGTGTCCTATTCAATTTCACATTAGTTATTCACCAATACAGTTCATGTGTTTATGTCTAAAGAATATTTAGTAACGCACTCTTACATTGCTAATGTTCTTAACAGTAGTTTGAGAGCTGTGAGAAGCAGCAGCGGCTCCTCCGCTGTGGCGGAGGATCATCACCCCCCTTGCTGGCCAGCTGAGGGAATAGGATAAATAAAATGATAATAAAACAGTATTATTATCCTTTTTTTTTTCCTCTGGACGGCACCGATTCTTTGTGGCTAGGGCCAAGCCATGACAGGCATGAAAGGGGTGTAGTGGCAGCACTGCTGTCAGTGTGCATGACGGTTTGGCCGATCCTCTTAGGCAAGCCAAACCTTCATGCGTATTGACAGCTCCTCAACACGAGCTGCATTGCTGTGTGGAAAGAACAGCAGGCATAGCCTCCCTGCCCCCTTTGGAGTGGAAAACAAGCCCGCTCAGGCCAATCCCAGTGCGTCTCTCATGCTGGACAGCATGAGAAGCGCTGGAATTGGCCCTGGCGAGTCTGGGAGACTCAGCACTTACATAACAGGAAGGAGAAGAGTAGCAGAGCGGCAATCAGCAAGGGGCAGGTTATTTTCTTTTTTTGTTTATTTTGTCATCCGTCAGTCCGTCCATTCAACCCATCCTCCACCCCTCCCCCGCCTAGACACTCTGCCACAAGACCAGTCGCTACTGGTGAGAAGTGCTGTATATGTTCATTAGCAATGAAAACGTCAGTGTCAGAAATAATAATAACACAGTACGCAATGCATTGAAACATGGCATGCCTTCCAAAGAAAGTGAGACTTACTTGTCACATAGCAAGAGTCGCAGTGTAAGCTCATTTACCCATTTTTTACTAAATCAGGTAAATTGCAAATTCATGTTTCCATCGTCTGCAAAATTCAACAGGAAATTATATTGCATATCAAATATAAATCTACTGTGCTCTGTGATCCATACTGTGATCAGCTCTGAAAACGTATTGCAGTACTCCACAGTCAATACTTAATATTACCCTCACTGAGAACATAACTGTCTTGCATTTCACAGCAGTCACATATCACATACGCAGGTTAATAATACCTGGGTCATCTCAAAGGTCACATTAAGTATCTGGCCCCTTATGAATTTCACAGTGTCAGAATCCCATTCAGAGGGCCATGGAGAAAGCACAAGCTACTGGGCCGAACCGTGGGGGTTGAGGCCTTTTACTCCTGATGTCCCAGGGCCCAACCTACTATTGATCCTGAGTGACTGGGCAAAGCACCCCTTCACTGCTTGACTTTTTGGAATAGCGTGGTCTGAGCAGTCCAAGGCTCCCTTGTTGTGGAGGTAGATAGAGGTAGTGAACACAGGTTCACAAGTCAAATAAGGTGCAATAGTAACAATAAATTTTCAGCCAGCCAAATACTCACTTTTATGAACAAAGAGAACTTTTTTATTTTACTGCTAACAACACAAATAGAAATATGACATTCACGAACAGATACACAGTCCCCCAGAGGTCAGGGTTCTAGTGTTTTGTAGGCAGCTCCCTTTGTCCCAATCCCTCTTTGATCTAGCAATCATGGTTATTCCCCATTCACTTTAGGCAACATCTGAGGTAAGCCCCACTAGTAGTCTGAGTCTCAAGAGTCCACTCCAACTCTGTATCAGAGTGAAAAGTGTTCCCGCAGTGCAGTGCTATCCAGCAAACAAAAGATCCCCTGGGGCCAAATGATCCAAATTCAGGGGCCGATTCCGATCTCTGCCGGTAGTGCTCCGAATCGGATTCGGATTTACCGGATCCGATTCGGAGCCCTGATTCCCGACCGAATCGTACGCGGGTCCGGCAGAGCGAGTACGATGCAGGCACCCGCGAAATCTCCGACCGACTCGAACGCGGCTTCAACACGCTCCGACCGACTCGCATGGACATGACTCGCACCGCGCTATGGAGACGTTTCCCGGCCGGGTAAGTACGATGCACGCCTCGAGCAGTCCGACCGACTCGCACCGTCCGGCTCGAAAAAGCTGTCGGAGCCGGACTTTGGGGGTCCGCGTTGGAACCCCCTGTACGCGTAGGCCCGCGAGTCGCACACAGGGGGGACCCATGGGTCCCCCCTACCTGTGCATGTACGCCGCGATGCGCATGGATGCGTACACGCTGTAGGGGGCGCCCTTGTCCACCTCGCACCCATTGAGTCAATGGGAGCCCGCGTACGCGTTGTACGAAAGGCTCCCATTGACTTCAATGGGAGTCCGACCGACTCGAGTCCGATGGCATGCGTGCGCATCGTACTCGTTCGGTCGGACTGCTAGGGTCCGATTCGGTCGGAATTCTCTCCAGGTCCGGCTCGGTCGGAGAGATTTCCGGCCGGAATCGGAATCGGCCCCTCAGTCTTACCCACACTTGAGGGATCAGAGCATCCGGAGTTCCTCAAGGCATCGCCTCTGCAGGCACCAGAGTGGCAGTGGCTGGTTCAGGTGAGTTAACTGCATGCGGCCCAGGGGGGCTGCACATGACATTCACTGAGATTCTCACATGCAATCGCATATTTGCAGCGACTGGAGGTTCCTTGCATCTCCTCGCGGGTCCTCTTCGCAAGGTACGTTTTTGGTCCATCCTACAGTGGTGGGAGGTGGTGCAAAGTTCCTGATGCTGATCTATCGTCCTTGGTGTAGGTGCGTAGAGGTTCTCATCACTGCCTCACTCTTCCAGTGACGCGTCAGGTCACACTTCTTGCTAGTTCCTGTAACCCCCTCTGGCATACGGGGTCACCATATCTCTACTGTACACAGGCACCAACCTTATTGGCACAGCAGATGCCTGCACAGAGGCCCCTCTTTGCAGGGTCACTGGGTCTTCACCACACAAGGGCTATGGCATACTTCACATGCCAATGTGTCCAACGCAGACCCTCCTGCAATATAGGGTCATCAATCCCTCACTGGACATGGGCTATGGCCCAATCGTCACAATGACAATTGCAGTTCATATTGTGGCGGCCCCTCCTGGCATACGGTGTCACTGATGTCTCACTGCACATGGACTCCAGCCCTATCAGCACAGCCATATACATGGCTCACTCCATAGAGGCCCTCCTCTTGCATATGGATGTCGCCGATTTTGTCCTGCATGCAGGCAAAGACCAGATCAGTGCACCAGCCATTTCCTCACACCACTCTCAGGGAATCCACTCAACAGGATTCCTCACTGGACCTTCGTCCCTCCAATACTCTCCTCTGTCTCAGAGGGCACATTGGTCTAGGCAAGCTGGCAGGTGCTAGTGCACCAGGCTTGAGGGCAAATGGTCTTACATTCCCTGGGTGATGTCCCCTCACCCAGAAGGAAGACTAGCAGGTCTTGGGCCCCAGTCCTGTTCACAAGCAGAAGTCTTGCAGAGCTTTTCTTCCCCACATAGCCCAATTTGCTGCTTGACAGTTGGGCTCTCAAGCTACCCTTCTTATAGGTAATTTCCAGACACCAAATGTGATTTAGGGTCTGAGTCTTGGAAGTTTATGTTGGGGGTCTGCTTCCATTTGAAGAGCCCACTTGTCTGTCTCCTCTTCCTCTTGAAAGCAGTCTGTCACATCATGATCAACTCCAAATCTGGTAGCCTCACAACACAGGCCATGGGAGTGGGAGTAGAGTTCACTCCTTGATGTCAACCACAGTGATATGTGTATGAAAAGATTAGCACAGCCCTACTCTTTATGATTTTCTTACCAGCGCCATTTCCATCCTGAGATGTGCCTAGGCCTCTTATTTTTTACCTCTCTCTGAATCAAAGAACATTCTTTGAAGTGTACAGGGGAAGCCCTTCTCCAGTGTGTCCCTCCCAGCTTACAGGAATGCAGCAAAATACAAATCTGTCTGGGGGGATTCCTTTATCTCCTCTCCTCATGTTTCACCTTGTAGCCCTGGTTCTCTCAAAATGGAACCTTTAGTCTGCCATGTAAGGGACCATTCACAGGTACAAATACACCCAGCACATGCATTTAATATACACGCACTGCACATCACTGTATCCTTCACATACTGTACGACTCACACAGACACTCAGCGCATGCATTTAGCATGCAAACACTGCACAGTACTGCATTATCCCTGTATTGTACCCTTCCCAGGTACACATACACCCAGCCCAGATACCCCACTCATGTGCTGTACAGCACTCCACATCAAACCAATGTAGTCCAATGGGTGTGTTAAGCACAGAGCTGTGGAACTTTGAATGAGTGATCCTCTAGGCCTCATTCCAGTTACACTGGTTAAAGAGGACCTGTTCTTTGCTACTGATCACTGCACGACATCCTGCCACCATCGAGCTCGTCCTGCTTAAATCCTGGAAAGGCAGTAGCCTTTCACCATTATGAGGGTATCGATTTGGATGCCCCTCCTTGTCCAACAAGATTTCAGTCCATGAGACAGGCCTGTGTCATGGTGCACATGCATGATCCGTGTTTGCCTATGACAACAAAAATCAGCATTAGGGATCCAGACATCAGCACAGTTGGGCACTCAGGGCTGGGCTGCACGTCTGTTATCATGGGAAGACTTTTCCTTCCCAATATACAGGGACATGTAAATTCTAAATGTTTTCAGTGATTGCACTGTATATTTGTATATTGAAGTGAAAGAATGCTTCTTATGGAACCTTTTAGGATGGTTAAAGCCTTGTCAAATACACCTCAAAACAAGCTGATAAACGCTAGTCAACTCTTTTGTAATGAGCCGGCAAAGATTTTGCAATCGGTAGTACTCAATGTTATTTCCACTTTTACCACTAACGTTCTCAAATTATCTAACTGGCAGAAGTCCCACCCAGAAACCATCACTGAATGTTATTTTCCTAACTGCTTACCTATAACTCAAGAACAAGTTAGGACCCTCCTTGCTACCATGAAATCAGGTTCTCTGGAAGACCCATGTTCACCCAAAGTGCTACATCTTGCTACAGAGATAATCTCCGGACATCTCACACTCGTTTTTAACGAAATCATACACACAGGTATTTTCCCCAAACTTTGGAAGAAAGCAGCAATACTCCCCCCCCCATGAAGAAGTCAAATCTCCCAATATCAGATCCCTCAAACTATCGTCCCATAGCACTACTACCTTTGCCAGCCACAATACAAGACAAATTTCTTAATCAGCAATTATCCGCCTTCATAAAGGAAAATAACCTATTTAGACGACACACAATTTGAATACTGGAGCCAACACAGCACCGAATTCACTCTTATAACTGCCGCAGAAAGGATTAGATATATAGTAGACAGAGGAGAAAACGTGGCATTGATACTGTTGGATCTCTCGGTGATGTTTGACACTGTCAATCATGACATCTGCTAAAGCTCCTTTTTGAGATTGGCATTAGAGATAAAGCCCTCTCACTATTAACATCATTCTTAGCGGATAGAGAACAATACATCACCCTTCTCATACACCACTTGGAATTTCCCCTGTGTAGTCCCTCACGAGGCATCACTGAGCCCTACTTTATTTAATCTTTATATTACCCCTCCGGTAAAACTCATCAAGATCATTGGTTTCTCCATTTTCTCCTATGCAGACGACACACAAATCGCTGTGTCAGTCACAGGAAATCATGCACACACAGCCACACAATTCCGCCTCTGTATGGAAAAAATCAGAATCTGGATGGCAGAAAACTGCCTGAGATTAAACTCTGGCAAGACCGAGATATTACTCTGGTCCCCAGCATGGTGGCCACCAGTTACGGGCCCTATTCCATCCCCAGTGGAAAATATTAAGAATCCGGGTGTCCTCTTTGACAAAAAACGTACTTTTGAAAACTAGATCAACCAAACTGCATCTTCTGTTTTCTTTCTTTTAAAAACTCTGAGAAAAATTGTACCTTATATTCCCCCTAATTTACAAAAATCGGTTATGTCTGCATTAATTTTGACCAAACTAGACTATTGTAACGGACTATATATTGGCCCACAACAAAAAATGTTATTCAAACTCCAGACTCTTCAAAATGCTGCAGCCCACCTCGTTTTCAATCTCCCCAAACTTCAATCTGCATCCACAGCACTGAAAAACTTACACTGGCTGCCTATGAAAAAAAGGATTATAATCAAGGCCTTATGCACTGCCTTTAAGGCACTTCACAATACTGGCCCAATGGCTCTCAGACAGTATTTCCGCTGGTACACACCTTCTAGACCATTACGCTCTTCAGGAGCAATGAATGTCGAAGTGCCCAAATTCAAACTAGCTCGATGGGGGGGCAAACGTTTTGTGACCTGTACGACTAGACTGTGGAACTCGCTTTCGTTAGAAATAACAAATTCCCAGTCCCTTTTACACTTTAGGAAAGCACTGAAAACATAGCTCTTCTAACATCAAGGGGCCACACCTGTACCTGGCCCGACTTCCTGATCTTCCATTGCAGCGCCAAGACACCTTCGGGTACACAAGCGCTGTACAAAACTCCCCAACATTTAACATTAAGATTGTAAAAATGTTGGCTATAGATCAATATTCATCCCGCCTTTGACCACTCAGCTATCGGATATTGTACTAGTCCATGCACATTAAGCTCATCTACTATCTAACCACTAAAAGCACAAAGATAGTACATGAATCGGAAAATCAAAAATCAAAATGTTGGCCATCATTTTCTTTCCAGCAAAAATATACGACCTCGATGAATATTTATATGACTATTGACAGCAGAATATAATAAGGTGGACAGGGTGTACTGCTCTGACATACCTACTTGCGCATCTATTTACTAAGCTGTCATAAATCTTTTCTTGTTAGTGAAGAGTCTCCAATTTAGACATTTCAACAGTATCCAGTTAATAATGAGTTCCTGCGGATTCACTCAATTGCAACCCTTTGAATTGCCTTGACATAACCTGCCTTGTATCGTGAAAGACACAGGGGCATATTAACAACGAGGCGATAGACAATTATCGCCGCTTTAGCGTCCGTTTTCGGACGGAAAGCGGCGATAATTCTCTCGCCTAATCAGCAAGGTCACGCTATTGCGTGAATCCCTGCACTATCGCCCTTTCCCCCAATGCCCATCCTTGCATCTCTAATGAGATGCAAAGTGGGCGTTACTGGCGTACCCCAGATGGGCTACGTTGTAAATATCGCCGATGTGCACATCGTGATATTTACAAGGCAGCCCACAGGATTATAGCAGACGTTAGATTTTGGCGAAACGGCCGTTTTCGCCAAAATCTAACGTCTGCTATATCCCGACTTACCTATGTTAGCCATAGGAGGTGGATTCTGCTGATACGACCCTGTGGGTCGTATCAGCAGGTTATCCCTTTTGCAGGGAACATCGCTGGAAAACCAGCGATGTTCCCTGCAAAGGGCGATAACATCACTATCTCTGGTATTTTTATCGCCCTGGAGTAACGCGTTGTTAATAACGCGCTACCAGGGCGATAAATGCCAGAGATAGCCAGCGATAATATAATTATCGCTAAGCACGGCCAGCGATAATTATCGCTGGCCGTTGTTAATATGCCCCACAGTTTATGAATATTTATAGACACTGCGCTATCCTGAACTCATGCAGCTGCTGCTTATTAGTTTCTGCAGAGAAGCCCATTAAATATGTCTAGGAACATTGCAAAAAGAAATGATTAAGGATCGTTAATGCTGCAATTCAAAGAGTGGACCTAATACCGATGTTCTCTTTTGAATAAACATTACAGCAGCATACGAGCGCTCGGGCAATGCTACTAAAAACCCATGTAGGTTCCCACTATCGAAAGGCCAGTTCCCATTCTCAGTAACAGTGTGTTGTTAACGGGAAACAGCCACCACAACGCGGCTGGTTCCACGCATTACCATAACCACGCATGCATTACAACGAATGCGTGGTTACCACGAAATGCCTTTACCACGCATACCTTTACTACGAGATACGTAGTAAAGGCATGTGTGTTAAAGGAAAAATTAAAAAAGGGGGGTTGGGGGGGTTTCCCCCCCCCAAAAAAAAGCGTGCGATTAAAAAAGGGGGGTTGGGGGGCTCCCCCCCAAAAAAAACACACCTGTTTCAGTCGAGATGTGGAGGCAATCGGCGTCGTTAGAGGAAACGGAAAGACACTTCCGCTTCCTCCTAACGACGTGCAACGTAGATCGGAACTTCGGAAGAGAGAGGAGAGGACGTGGAGAGGTAAGGGGGATTTTAGATTGTGTAAATAATAATTTAAGGGATGGGGTCGCACAGGGGTACAGGGACGGGGAATTATGGTAATGGGGAAGGGATCGGATATAACCTTTACCAAGAAAATGGAATTAACATGCATGATTTTACAACGAAAAACGTTGTAAAGATATGCGTGTTAAAGGCATTTTCGTGGTAATGGTTATGAGTGGTAATGGCATTCGCGTTGCAACGCATGCGTGGTAAAGGCATGCGTTGCAACGGAATGCGTGGTAACGTCATACAACCTTGTTAACACAGTTCTATGAATTTGGCTGGAAGCATGAAACAGGTTATGGTAATATGCCTCTAATGAGAACTTGGAAATGTGTCACAGATCTTTTTTCATATTTACTGCATGCTACTAGCACGCAAGAAGTAGCCGATTTCCGATAAAGTCGCAGCATTAAATCCTTACAAGACTGAAGAGGTGAGCAACAGGATCTGCTGACCTGGGCAGGAACCCTCACTGACACTCAGGTGCAACTCACCATTGTAACGTTGTCGTGGTAAATGCATTCTGACAAAAGGAGTGCTTACACTGCCCAAAGGCCTACATTTCGCTACTCATATAGCACAGGAAGCCATCCCAGGGAGCAGGGCCCATCTTTAGCGCTGGTGGTGCAGGGCGCGACAACGTTTTTTAGCGCCACCCATGATCTCCTCCTCGGATTCCAAACTAGTACTTGGCAAAAGTGCATCTCATCTCTCCATAGCCCCTCTCTCACATACATTTCATTTTTTTTAAAGCGCTAGTAAAGACTGGCTTTACTAATTCACTCAGCTACACATAAATACAGATCTGTTAAGTGCAGCAGGCATATTAACCCTCTGTGCTACTTTATGGCAAGTCAACATACAGAGGTCGATTCCGATTCGGGCCGGAAAAAGCACCGACCGACTCGGAGCCGGAAAAATTACCGACCGACACGTACCAGTGGCGCCCGACACGCCAAGTACGATGCAAGCCGCGATAAATCCGACCGACACGTCAGGAAACCAAGCCGACCGACCGAGCCGCTCGGAAAATAGCAATCCGGCCGGAAAAACACGCGAATCCAACCGACCGACACGCACCCGGAACAAATCCGACCGAATCGTACCCGCCAACTCCAACCCGCAAAGTACGATGCAAGGCGCGAAAAACACGACCGAGTCGGACGGAGGACAAGCCGTACGACCGACACGCATACAAAACCGAGCCGAAGCAACACAATACACCGCGACCGACGCGTACGCAGCATACAAAACTGCACAAACACAGCGTGAACGAAACGGAAAACACCGTACGAGACCAATGCAGGGTCCGACTCGGTCACAAGAACGTTTCCAACATACACAAACAGCACAAAGGAAAAATCAACCAAAAAAGGCCAAACAAGCAATTACCAAGCCAATAAATACTGGGGGGGTGGGGACAGAGAACAAAGACACACCCACAACTCCACCTATATAAAGGACACAAATCACTACCATGAGCCTTTGCAAATGCCATTCCACTGCCAGCACCCAAGAGAAAGCAACCACACACCCACAGCTCATCCCTCACACAAGCCACACACCAGCAGCACACCAACAAATACCTACCTCACATACACCCAGCACAACACACACCCACACACCCTCACCTGCACACCAACACACACATCACCCACCATCACCACCCATCACCATGCCCCCCAAGAAGAATCACAAGTTCCTAGATTGTGAATTGGAAGTCCTGGTAGACGATATCCTCAGGGTAGAGCCACAGCTGTTTGGCACATTGGTCCAACAGACCCCCATGTCGCAGAAAACCAAGATGTGGGAGAGGATCATCAACAGGGTGAACGCCCAATCACCATGTCGGCGCACAAAGACCGACATCCAGAACAGGTGGTATGACGTGCGCAGGAGGGTACGGAAACTGCTGAAGCAAGACTACATCAACAGCCAACACACCGGCAGTGGCCCTCCTGCCAAGCCAATATACCTCAGGCCCTGGGAGGAGAAGGTGCGGGCCATCCTACCGCCAGTGAGCATATATGGACTAGAGGACATCCCAGAGCCTGGTGAGTACACAACAAATGTACACAATATACTGCCACAAAACACACACATCACTGTCAAGGGGAGAGTCAAACCATGCACTCATAGCAATTACACAGCAACTAGAACAGAATCATCCCAAAATGTGTATGTCAGTCAGATAAACACAACACATGCCATCAAAAAGTCACATCCAACTGTGCCAACACATGTACAAACACAACCACAACTACAGCTAGGCAGTGGCACAAATAGAACTAACACACACATCCACACATGTAGCCACCACAACAACACCAACACACAGTGAAGACCACTCAAAGGAAGGAATTCTGTGTATGCTGGCCAAGTCAGTGTAGCCAATAGCATCATGGGAGTCGCAGTCACACATATTGCCCCCCCCACAACTGTCCCATCAACACCACCATGAACCATGCGCACATCACAGGGAGTGGAGAAGGACGCACAAGATGGCTGACACTGGCTACTGCTGTGAGGAGCACAAGGCCCTGCTGGCAACTGTGCACCAACAAACAGCAGGACACCACTGACTGACATCCTGAGAGACAACTTCCACTCCCTGCAATGCAAGCACAGTCCATGGTGGGATATCTGGCTGGCTGGGTGGGAAGGGGGACTTGCAGCACTGACCATAGTCACCAGCACCTCCCCTCACCCCCCCAACACAAACTCCACAGTACCCACCTGGTAGAATGCAATGCCCTCCATCCTAACACAAGATCCCACAAAGCACCACCACCCTGGGTTATGTTGTGTGAAGCACAGGGACACTCTTGGGACTCTTAGCCAAACAACTGCCAGGACAACACTCCCAGCCATCCTGTCAGCACAGCCAGCCCACCCCACAGGGAAGCAGAGTCAAAAGGAAGGAAGCATGGGCATGCTGGGAAGGGGGGTGGAGGCAATAGCATGATGGGAGTCGTAGTCACAGACATTGCTCAGCCTCACAACTGGCCCATCAACACCACCCTGAACCATGCTCACATCACAGGGAGTGGAGAAGGACTCACAAGATGGCTGACACTGGCTACTGCTGTGGGGAGCACAAGGCCCTGCTGCCAACTGTGCACCAACAAACAGCAGGACACCACTGACTGACATCCTGAGAGACAACTTACACTCCCTGCAATGCAAGCACGTTCCATGGTGGGATAACTGACTGGGTGGGTGGGTGGGTGGGAAGGAGGTCTGGCTGTCAACCAAACACAATCAATGCAGACCATGTTCACACCCCAGAGAATACATAGAAATGCCCAAATAATGCAGGACAATGTGCCACACCAATATCAACCCCTGACTGTGACGACTTAGGACAATACAATGTACAGGCCCGCACCCCGAGGCACAGTCACAACTGTCAGGTGTGTCAACCACTGATGCCTGCAGAAACATGACATACATTGTTTGTGTCTCCCAAAAACAGGTGATGATAGGGACACAGCAGCAGACGCTGAGGAGTCCCAGTCCCAGGCTCAAGAGGATGCCGAGCTCACTGGCGTCGTACAGCCTCTGTCCTCCTCGGACGATGAAGAACAACCTGGCACATCCGGTGCAAGTCAACATGCTGCACCAGCAGGACCACCAGCTGCAGCACCAGCAGGTCCACCAGCTGCACCCCTGCACCCACCCCTCCAACGACTGTCACCACGAATACCATCCCTGCCGACATGGACAGAATAAGGAACAACACCAGCGCAGTGACCCTGGACCAACCTGGGGCCATGGACACCACCACCACCACCAACCCCCAAGGTGGACCAGGGTTATCTGTGCGTGCAACTGCACACACTGCACATGTCAGCAGGGGTGGTGGGAGGGGTGGGAGACAGAGGTCGCTGCTTGCAGACGTTGCTGGTGTGCATGAAGACCCACAACTGGTACGCATAGCTGATGCGTACCAGTCCAGCACCGGAGAGCTCAGCCAGGTAGTGGGGCTCCTCAGAGACATCAAACAGCAGCAGGCTGCCCATCATGCCCGCTTGGACTCCCACATGTCCCACGTGGAGTCACACATGTCACGTGTGGACTCCCACATGTCACGTGTGGACTCCCACATGACCCGCGTGGAGTCCAAGTGGGATGTACTACATGAGATGACGGCGGTGCACAGGGACATTTTACAATGCCTCCGCCAGATGAACAGCAACCAGTCCACACCTCCCTGTGTGCCAACAACATCTGGTACCGAACAAACTGCAACTGCCACAGGGAGGGAGGAGGACTCTGGCGGAGAGTCCCCTGCACCGCAGCAGCCTGCACTTGAGGGCCCCCCCCAAGAAGAGGGGTCGTCCGAGGAGGGGAAAGTGAGAGGCTGATGGCCAAGCGCAACTCCCAGGAAGCCTGAACCTGTTCTGGATTTTCGCCTTTGTGCACAGACTGTTCACCCTGTTGATGGCAACACTACTCCCACACATTGCATGGGGAGTACAAGTTGGAACAATGTGTCAGACAACTGTGGCCCCGATACTGGGGATCCTGTCTACCTGGACTTTCTATTCATCTAGGAACTTGGGATTGCAAGATTCATGTACAGCACAATCCATCCTATGCACTATTATCACAGATGTATCACAATAAACACAATAATACACCATACTTGCCTCTGTCGTGATTCCAACGTGGGTGCTGTTATGGGGATGATGAACAGCAAAATTACACTGTGTATGCGAACTGCAACAGCAAGGACAACACAGGCATGTGAGTACAGGCAACGTGACACATATGAGGGAGACACACCACCAGGGCTACACAACACATACACACCTAGGCCATCTGACTCATTGCCTACACTGATGTTGCCAGGGAAGACGGTGCAATGCACAGACACCACACCCATTCCCAGTTGTAGTCAAGTAGCCCACAGGTGCAGTAAGCAAATGGCAGTCAAATGTGTGACCACAGACAACGCACATCACTAAGTGAAGCACAGGTTTATTACACAGTAGCAACATGCCGTAACCACTACAGATGCAAGGTAACCCCACCTGGTAGCGGGCACACAGTCAACAACTGTAGACAGAAGGAAGTCCATGGGTGTGGCGCACATCACCTGTAGGGACACAACAGCTACCAGCCTGGATGTGCAATCACGTCGTCGGTGGACACAGTTGACCAAACGAATCTGAAAGTACCCTGTGAAGGACAGAAATGACACACAGTCAAAAGCAATGGAGTACAGGACAGAACAGCAAAACTCATGCACAATACATGTTACAAGATACCCACCCAGAACCAAGTTAGCATGTGAACACTGTTGGGGAGTACAGCCCACCTGTAAGCACACATCGCAACACACATCCAGTCAAGTAGCCCATGGACACACTCCAACAGCACCAGAGCACCACCCACACATCATGCCAACTCACATCATTGACATGACACCTCAGGATACTCACATTCAGCTAAAGAAGTTGGTGATGAGCTGTGTGCGGACATCACCATCACCATCATCATCATCATCGTCACTGGCATCGTGGTCCAGGCCAGGATCCTCCACAGGTGGCGGATGTTGGTCATCGTCATCCTGGATGAGAGGCAACTCCTTCCGCACTGCCAGGTTGTGGAGCATGCAGCAGACGATGATAATCTTGCACACTTTCGCAGGGGCATATGGGAGGGACCCTCCGGTCTTGTCCAGGCAGCGGAAGCGGCTCTTCAGGAGACCAAAGGTCCGCTCAATCACTCTCCTGGTCCGACCATGTGCCTCATTGTAGCGCATCTGGGCAGGTGTCACAGGGTTCCTGAGGGGTGTCAGCAACCACGGCATGTTGGGGTATCCCGAGTCACCTACGGACAGACAAGTGCACATCAGCTGACTTGGAAAAGTGGGCGGAATACTACAGATCAGATCACACACAATGGCACAAAGTCAGTACACACCGACAAGCCAGGCACGCTGGTTCTGCATCTGTGCCATCAACCTGGGGATGCGACTACTCCTCATCACAAAGGCATCGTGTGCTGAACCAGGGAAACGGGCACACACGTGTGTGATGGTCATGTCTGCAAGACACACCACCAGTGCATTGACCGAGTGGTAGTGCTTGCGGTTCCTGTAGGCCTGCTCCTGGGCCTGTGGTGGTACCAAAGCCACATGTGTCCCATCAATGGAGCCAATGACATGCGGCATCCTCCCCAGGGCATAAAAGTCACTCTTCACGTCAGTGAGTCGTCGCAGTCTAGGGAAATAGATGTACCGGTTCAGGAAGAGCAACATTGCCGCCAAGAAATCGCGGAGCACACGGCTGAACATGGTCTGTGACATCCCACCAGCAGACGCCACAGTATGTTGGAAGGTACCGGTGGCAAAGAAGTGTAGGGCTGCCATCACCTTCACCTTGGGGGTCAGCGCTGTAGGATACGGCCGGCCAGGCTGCAAATGTGGGGACAACTGCACTGCCAAATCCTCAATCAGCTGCCTGGTGAAGCGGTACCGTCGGATGCTGTCCCGTTCCACCATCGTTGCCAGGTCTGGGAATGGCCGATGGACAGCAGGAGCCCTGCAGTGCAGAGGAGAAGTAAGCAAGATCGTCAGTCACCCCACATATGCGGCATTGAACACACTCAAGATCCCAACATACATCATCATGAGGCACAACTACATGAAGTGTGCAGTACCGGAACGACATGTATGGTACATACATGGCCAACATCTGTCAACACGGTCCTACAGGTGGCATCAATTTGTCCCAGGTTGGCCCATTGGATATCATGATGCTGTGTCACAGTCACCCCCCAGTGACATGTGAGGACAGATGTGCCCCAGGCACCACAGCTCAACGACAGGCACATTCCCAGGGACCCTGTAATGCCACATGGACACTGGCATCACCTGGAGTATCATGTGTACACCACAACAAAACAAACATGACCCCCACAGGTAGTGGCCACACTTGCCATGGCAGGAGAGCCATGGACGTCTGTGACACACACGCACAACATCAGAGTCCATGCACACACAACGTGGATGTGGAGACTGTCTCCCATTGTGCACATGAAATCAGAGACATTGTAAACACTACATGCACAAAGACTGTGGAGGGCCATCACTATTGTGCCACTGGGACACCCTGGCTCAAACATACCGTCCCACATGGGACTCACGGGGTATGTGACATGACATACACAAACACCACTGTGAAATGTGACCATGGCACATGCACAGATATGAACAGTTGCACATCACAGTGGTCACGTACACGTAACACCCAGGATCCTGTCCCCATTAACACGTGCACAGCCTGGGGGTGGCTGCCCACAGGTGACACCCACAGGACAACATGTACACCAACATACACACAATAGGAAATGCAGCCTTACATGCCTTATGATAAGGTTTGGACAGGCTGTCGTGATGTAGGTGTGCCCCTCACTCCCTGGGAGCTATCTGTGGCTGGCATATGTCCATCTGAGATAGGCATGCTGACATATGCCAGTCACATGTACAGTGATGCGTTGAACAGCAATGGACCGATCGGTGTCTCCGGCCGGCCCATTGCTTTCAATGTGTGCGGGTACGCGTTGTACCCCTGTGCGCGTTGTACTGCAATGGACCGATCGGTGCCTCCGGCCGGCCCATTGCATTCAATGTGTGCGGGTACGCGTTGTACCCCTGTGCGCGTTGTACTGCAATGGACCGATCGGTGCCTCCGGCCGGCCCATTGCATTCAATGTGTGCGGGTACGCGTTGTACCCCTGTGCGCGTTGAACAGCAATGGACCGATCGGTGCCTCCGGCCGGCCCATTGCTTTCAATGTGTGCGGGTACGCGTTGTACCCCTGTGCGCGTTGTACTGCAATGGACCGATCGGTGCCTCCGGCCGGCCCATTGCATTCAATGTGTGCGGGTACGCGTTGTACCCCTGTGCGCGTTGAACAGCAATGGACCGATCGGTGCCTCCGGCCGGCCCATTGCTTTCAATGTGTGCGGGTACGCGTTGTACCCCTGTGCGCGTTGAACAGCAATGGACCGATCGGTGCCTCCGGCCGGCCCATTGCTTTCAATGTGTGCGGGTACGCGTTGTACCCCTGTGCGCGTTGAACAGCAATGGACCGATCGGTGCCTCCGGCCGGCCCATTGCTTTCAATGTGTGCGGGTACGCGTTGTACCCCTGTGCGCGTTGAACAGCAATGGACCGATCGGTGCCTCCGGCCGGCCCATTGCTTTCAATGTGTGCGGGTACGCGTTGTACCCCTGTGCGCGTTGTACTGCAATGGACCGATCGGTGCCTCCGGCCGGCCCATTGCTTTCAATGTGTGCGGGTACGCGTTGTACCCCTGTGCGCGTTGTACTGCAATGGACCGATCGGTGCGCACCCATTGACAATGGGCTTGCCTGGCAACGGACGCGTTTTCGAATATTCGAACGAGTCGGTTGCTGGAAAATCAGTTGGTCACCCACAACAATGTTGCAAAATCATGTATGTCATGAAGTTGAAATTTTGAAGGATGCTGTGGGCGTGTTTTGGTGCTGCTATTCCATGGATTGGCCAGATTCAGAAGATGCAAACGACTTGGACCTATCACTTTGGACACAAGGGACAGTATCTGCCTCTCCAGCACATATATATTGCTGCATGTTCCCCTGAGAGCCCACTTGCCTGCACTACATGCTCCAGGACGACATCTGCCACTGCACTGCTGCTGTCTCTGCCCCTCTGGACCCTGCAATGGCACGTACTGTGGAGAGAGCCCCAGCCTTCAGCCTTGAAGAGAACCAGGCCCTGCTGGACAGCCTACTTCCACAGTACAGCAAGCTGTATGGGACACCAGGGGAGCAGGTGAGTGTTCTGTGCACTGCCTTTCTGAATGTGCATTTTGTCTGACTAGCAAGGCTGAGAGTCAGCACACCACTGGCTAGCAGGCTCACTGAGTAGTTGTCACCCCCATAGTGTGTAGTGACTTGCACTGGACAGGTATGGTGCAGTGACAGTGCTTCTGAACAGGGTTTTACTCCCCATGCAATGATACCATGTAGTGACTTCTGGAAAACTGTCCATGGGCAGCCGTGCACTGCCTGGGTACACCATGTGCCCCTGTGATTGCGACATGTATATGCAACTGTGTCATGCACGGATATGTTGCATGTGTAGTAATGGCCTTATCACTTTGTCATCCTGACAGGCTTCTGCCCATCGGAAGCATGAGATCTGGAAGGACATCGTCCGGGCTGTCCGGTCCGTGGGGGTCTACAAGCGCCGGATCCGCAACTGCCAAAAGAGGTGGCAGGACCTTCGGGGCTGGACCCGGAGGATTGCACGGGTCCAGCTGAAGCTGTCGCCTCCTCGCAGGAGGGGCGGAACACGGACCCTGACCCCCCACATGCTCAGGATCCTGGCGGTGGTCTTTCCAGACCTGGATGGGCAGCTGAAGGCCAGAGAGCAGCAAGGAGGGGGTGAGTCAAAGACTGCACTGTGTACTCTGTCTAACATGCTATGTGCCCTCCTCGGGCCAGGTTGAACTGCCACAGTACAGCAGTCATGTTGTCCAGGAGCCATGTCCCTCTATTGTGCACTGCCCACTCCTCATCTGATACCCAGGTGTGGCCCTTACATGCAGGGAATTCTGTCACTTAGGACTGTGTCCTTGCAGTTTGCTTGACTCAAGGTGGGAGACAGCATCTGTTTCCCTGACTCTGTGGTGGGCATCATGGGTGGGTCCATTGCTTACACAATGCCTGTATTCTGACATGTATTCAGCGTGTTACTTTGATCTGTGGTCCAATTGCTGAGCTGATCCACCACATGTGGCTGGGGTACCTGGCACACACCCATGCTGCGGGTGGGAACAATGTTTGGGCCCCAGGAGTATGTATATGACGTGTGTCACACATACTTAGCCAGCTGCCTACAGTCCAGGGCTCATCCCTCATTCATGTGGGGCTGGACAGTCATGCCTACTCCAGGCCATACAATACACTCTGTACTCCCACTCCCGTGTATCAGAGGACACATTGTGCACAGTGATTTGACCCCTCAGGTGTCTGCCTCTGTGTCAGTGTGCTGTGGATTAGTCGCCAGGACTGCTGTGGAGTTTCTTGGTAGGGGCTCAGCATGCCACTGGAGATGTGACCATAGGAGACGATACTTGTGTGACACATAGGTGTCTGATCAGCTGCCCATGCAGACTGGGGCATGTAAATGTGAAGTTCAGGCAGCTGTTCCCCATGCACAGCAGAGTGTGAGGGGCTCAGGTTCAGAGGGTAGTGTCACAGGTCTCCCATATGTCCAATAGGTATGACCTGGACAGATGAGGGTTAAGAGGATGTGTTGTGGGGGGATGTACATGTGCACTTGTGCAGCTCCAGGACTTGCATTCCCCATGACCTACTATTGTGACACAGTGCAGAGTGTTGTTAGTCTGGCTGCAAAGTCATACATCACTGAGACAGTGATGTATGACTTTGCAGTCATGCCTCCGCCATGGCATGTGTCTACTGATTGGTGATCCTGCAGGGGAGTGACATGTGCTACATGCACACCATAGTGGCGCTGGCTATCAGGACATGGGTGCATCATGGTGTCTGTCGCTGGTATGCATCACATGCATTTCCTATTTGACTCTGGGCATCCCTTACATCCGTAAACCTGTACTGACTCAGTGGCAAGAGCTGTGATGTGTCCACACCGTGTCCTCTGCACTGTCCAACTACTGTGTACTTGGTGCATGTGTCAACACTGGGGTGTTGCAATCCAACAGACACCAGACAGATGGGTGCAAGGCCATGTGGGATGTGAGTGCCATGCTTGGCATCAGACTGACAATTGACTTCTCCTGTTCAATTAGGGCACTTTTAGCAATGTACAACTAATGATGCCAGGGCTTGCTCTGTAATGTGCTGTGCTCACAGTGGTGTGTGCGTTTGGTGCAGGTGACTGATGTCTGTCTGTTTCCCCATTGTTTGCAGATACATCCACGGCCACGGAAGGGGACAGCTCCACGGACCAGGAGGAGCCGGAGAGCCAGACTGGGTCAGCAGCCGAGGAGTGGTCGGAGGGACCCAGTGGCACGGAGGGCGAGGGGAGCCACACCGAGGAGTCCTCAGCAGCATCCACCTCAGCTGAGGACCAGAGCAACTCGGAGGATGACTCCCTTGTGGAGGCGGGTGTCAGCAGCCACCACACCCCAGCTAGTGTTGCTGTCCCCGCCACCACCAGCACCACCACCGCCCTCCCATCGGCTCCCATTCCCCAGGTCCGTGGAGGCTCCCATGTCCGGGAGCGTGTCTCCTTTGGGCCAGGCACCGCACCCCCTGCCCCTGTGTCCCCTGCTGCCCTGAGTGAGGAGTCTGTGTACCTCCTTCGCCAGCTCCATGTAGGGCAGACAGCCATGCTGAGTGTCCTCCATGCGCACACCGCGCTGTTGACTCAGCTGGTGTCGTTCATGGAGGGCATCTCATCGGGCATGTCTGACCTACAGAGGGGCAATAGGTCCATGGACTCCTCCCTGACGGCAGCAGTGTCCCTCCTCAAACGGTCCCTCACCCCTCCTGCCTCTGCTCCATCCACACTCCCCAGCACCTTACCCATCCCAGGCACACACACACCGGCACAGGCACACACCAGCACACACACATCCAGCACACTGACACACACGCCAATGACAAAACGCACACGCACGCACATTCAGGGGACTGAAGCCAGACTCACAGGGGATGGGGCCCTGGAACACACACACGCATCCACATGCACTGCGCAGTCCTCAGTTCCCTCTCCCTCCAAAGCACCCTCCCTTGCCTCACCTGCAACCCCAAAGTCACAGCAGCTCTTCCTCTGTGACCTCGGCCTCTTCCCCACCGATGAAGCTGCTCCAGCATCCCGGGGGAAGAGGAAGCCCACCCACACGGAGCAGAGTGCCCCTCGCCCCCGGACACCCTCCCCCAGGCGCAGACGGACTGAGGCCCCCACCCGCAAGTCCCCCCGGAGTGCTAAGAGCAAGACCCCGCCACCGCCCTGCAGCTCAGGCACAAGGTCTCCGTCCTCCATCCCTCAGGCCCCCACTGCACAGGTGCCCCCACCACACCCTGCCCCAGGTTCCCCCACCCACAGATATACCATCCCCAAGATGCTCCGGCCTTCTCCCCTGCCACTTGCTCTCCCAGCACCACACCCCCGCTGCGCTTGTCTGTGCCACTGATGTGGTGAGGGTGTCCTCCCCCTCTGTCCAACCCACCTTGCCTGTTCCCCATTCTCCTCCCCTGGAGGTAGGCACTGCAGTGGAGTCCACTACCGCCCTGTCTGACTTGGGCACTGCAGTGGCGGACCTGTCCACCCCATCTGCAGGGTCCACTGCAGTTGTGCCGGCACCCACGACATCTGTGTCATGCCCCCCAGTTGTGCCGGCACACACCATGTCAGACACCTCCACTGCAGTTGTCAGTGGCTCTCCAGCACCCACCACCCCTTCCCTGACTCCCCCTGGTGAGCCCTGATCCTGTCCCTGCGGTGCCTGGCCTGCCCCCGGTTGCCCCTCCTAGTGGATTGTCCCTGGTATTGTGCAGGCATGCGTAGGGTGACATCTGCCAGTGTCACCCTGTTTGAACTTTGACAATGGACTGGCCATTGGCCTTTGCTCTAATTTCTTCTGGACGTCGTTATCAAACAACACATATGCTGAATAAAGCAACTTTCTTTTCTCTAGTGCTCATGCTTCAGATGTACATGTTGTTGGTGCAGCTAACCATGCCCTTGCTGCAGTGATGGTGATATCTGGTCTCATGATTATGAAGTGTTACTGTGCAGGAACCCATGTGGTCCAGGGGGAATGTGTCCTATCATGTGGTGTATCCATGTCATCAATAGCAGCATCTGAGGGTGTCATGTGTTCAGTATTTGGCAATGGGTTTCCTACTTACATTGGCAATTTCATATCTGTGGCTTCCACCCCTGCACATCTGTTGTGCCTGCCATCGTTGCATTTGTCTACTTCCCTGACCGTGTTGCCATCTCCAGTGGACATGCAGGTTTGGGCATCAATGGGGAGGGACTCATCCGTGTAGTCAGTGCAACATTGCCATACAAGTGTGTTGGATCTGTGCTGATGATTCCGTTGGCACATCCATGACCAGGCTGATGTGATGGGAGCCCTCATTTGGTGCTAATTGTTGATTGTGTGACCAAGTGCTCAGCTGACATGATGGGGCCCTACTGAGGCAACATATGGCACAGCTTTCCTCACACAGGAGTGGAGTCCCCTCATGGCAGTGTGTACACGTGTGACATTGCCTGCGCCCAAGGTGTGTGTTGTATGTGCATGTCTGTGTGTTCACTTCCATTCATCTGCGCATGCTGTGATCCCTAGTGTTGTACCTGTTTGTGATGCTTGCTGACTTGAGCTATGTTCCCCCAAAGTCTTCTCCCTGTGTTCTCTGTGATGTGGGTGCATGGCACATTACTGGTCATCAGGGTGTCACCCATAGGTGTGTTTGCTGTCAGGGCAGAGTTTGTGTGCAGACGCAGATGGGTCACAGTCAGGTTTCCCTTTGGCACTTGTTGTTTGCCCCTGTCATGTGATTTCCAGTTTGTGTTATCTTTCAGTGATTGTGACACGTTGTGTGTGTGACTGCTGGCACTCCTTAGGGTCCGGGCTGCAATGTTGGTTGTTGTCTATGTGTGTTCTTTGTGGGTGACCTTGGCTTCTTCATTGGTGTGTGACTGTGGCTGGGATCCCATTGGTCGGTGTGGTATTGCCGTCATGTCCATGTACAGCGTAGTGTGCAGTGTGTCAGACATTCAGGACTCTTGTTGAGTGTCCATGTGTGATGTGTTTCTACACCTTGGTTCCCACCCACCACCCTGGAATAGTCATGGGTGCATGTGCAATGTCACCAGTGCATGTGTACTTCACTGCTGCACATTGTTGGAGGTCGAGGGGTGTGGTCTTGAGTGTGTGCAGATGAGAGTTGTTGCCCGGCTAGGCCCCTGCCTCCATGTTGGCCTTGGCTTACTGGCCATGCTGATTGATTTGTGCTTGTGTAGGTGTGATGGTAGTTAGTTGCTCAGGACACCTGACTGTGGTTCACAGTGTGATCGACATTTAGCTTTGTCATCACAGTGGTATTTTTATTCAGCCCAGGGTCACCACATTGTGGGGGCCCTGGGGGTGGTGCTGTGGTGTGTCTGTGACTTGCTGTGTCAGTTGTTGTTCCTACGTGCCTGTGTGACATGTGTGTTTTGTGCTCCCTCTCACCTGTCAATGCCTGCTTGCCTACATAGAGGATTTGGATCCATGAGTTACCTTAGTGTGGCAGTGTATGCACATCTGTATGATTGGTATTCAGCTCTCCTCATGTGTTGTGTTGTTGCCTGGGGACACTGGCACCCCCACCCCTCACCTGCTGTGTATGATGACAGTGTTGGTCTGCCTGTTTGTGTTTGTGCATCTGCACCACTGCATTGGCATATCTTGGGTGTGCCATTGGCTGTATGTTGTTTGGTGTGTTTCCCCTGCTGTCCCTGGGACTCCTAGGTCATCGGTCAGCACAGTGATCATGGTTTGTGTGTCCCATTGCTGCCATGGTATGGTATCTGTTCACCTCACATCTGCTGTCTCCACAGGGTATCTGCATTTGTGTGCCCATTGGTGCAAATATGTGGTTCTGCATTCTGATGGTCACTTCTGTCATTGTGTCATTGATGACTGTTGACGGTCTCAGCCCCCATGGGTGTTGTTTGTCTGCACATGGCCAAAGGAATGTTTCATTTGCACTGCAGTATTTGGCTCCCCCAATTTATGTTGCAATGGGACACATACACTACTTTGCCACAGATGAGTTTTTGGTTCTGTGACCAGGAATGATCCATGCAGTTTGGCAGTTGCAGCTCTTTCTTTGTCAACAATTACCTTTTGGTCACTGTGATGATGAGGGTGTAGACCCCATTGCCACAATGGTCAAAATGTGCTTCAGCTATGGACCCCACACTTACCTTTTGGTCACTGTGATGATGGGGGTTTAGACCCCATTGCCACAATGGTCAAAATGTGCTTCAGCTATGGACCCCACACTTGCCTTTTGGTCACTGTGATGATGGGGGTTTAGACCCCATTGCCACAATGGTCAAAATGTGCTTCAGCTATGGACCCCACACTTGCCTTTTGGTCACTGTGATGATGGGGGTTTAGACCCCATTGCCACAATGGTCAAAATGTGCTTCAGCTATGGACCCCACACTTGCCTTTTGGTCACTGTGATGATGGGGGTTTAGACCCCATTGCCACAATGGTCAAAATGTGCTGCAGCTATGGACCCCACACTTGCCTTTTGGTCACTGTGATGATGGGGGTTTAGACCCCATTGCCACAATGGTCAAAATGTGCTGCAGCTATGGACCCCACACTTGCCTTTTGGTCACTGTGATGATGGGGGTTTAGGCCCCATTGCCACAATGGTCATGGGCTGCTTGCATTGTGGGTGCCACACACATATATGTGTGGCACATGTGCTAGGGGGTCACATTGTATGTTCAAAGTCATGTTCGGTGTTGTAGGCATTTGACACAGCCTGCTCACACGCTTGTCATGGTGGTGGGGGGATGTCTTAATCTTGCATTCCCTAGGTTGTGGTGTGCTTGTTGTGTCATGCATTGTCCATCCTATGAGTGGGGGTGGTAGTAGTGGTAGGCATCCAGCCCCCTGGCTAAGGGTGGTAGTAGTGGTAGGCATCCTGCCCCCCTGGGTGAGGGTGGTAGTAGTGGTGGGCATCCTGCCCCCTGGCTAAGGGTGGTAGTAGTTGTGGGCATCCTGCCCCCCTGGGTGAGGGTGGTAGTAGTGGTAGGCATCCTGCCCCCGTGGGTGAGGGTGGTAGTAGTGGTGGGCATCCTGCCCCCCGTGGGTGAGGGTGGTAGTAGTGGTAGGCATCCTGCCCCCTGGCTAAGGGTGGTAGTAGTTGTGGGCATCCTGCCCCCCTGGGTGAGGGTGGTAGTAGTGGTAGGCATCCTGCCCCCCGTGGGTGAGGGTGGTAGTAGTGGTAGGCATCCTGCCCCCTGGCTAAGGGTGGTAGTAGTGGTGGGCATCCTGCCCCCTGGGTGAGGGTGGTAGTAGTGGTGGGCATCCTGCCCCCCTGGGTGAGGGTGGTAGTAGTGGTGGGCATCCTGCCCCCTGGCTAAGGGTGGTAGTAGTGGTGGGCATCCTGCCCCCCTGGGTGAGGGTGGTAGTAGTGGTAGACATCCTGCCCCCCGTGGGTGAGGGTGGTAGTAGTGGTGGGCATCCTGCCCCCTGGCTAAGGGTGGTAGTAGTGGTGGGCATCCTGCCCCCCTGGGTGAGGGTGGTAGTAGTGGTGGGCATCCTGCCCCCTGGCTAAGGGTGGTAGTAGTGGTGGGCATCCTGCCCCCTGGCTAAGGGTGGTAGTAGTGGTAGGCATCCTGCCCCCTGGCTACGGGTGGTAGTAGTGGTAGGCATCCTGCCCCCCTGGGTGAGGGTGGTAGTAGTGGTAGACATCCTGCCCCCCGTGGGTGAGGGTGGTAGTAGTGGTAGGCATCCTGCCCCCTGGCTAAGGGTGGTAGTAGTTGTGGGCATCCTGCCCCCCTGGGTGAGGGTGGTAGTAGTGGTAGGCATCCTGCCCCCCGTGGGTGAGGGTGGTAGTAGTGGTAGGCATCCTGCCCCCTGGCTAAGGGTGGTAGTAGTGGTGGGCATCCTGCCCCCCTGGGTGAGGGTGGTAGTAGTGGTAGGCATCCTGCCCCCTGGCTAAGGGTGGTAGTAGTGGTGGGCATCCTGCCCCCTGGGTGAGGGTGGTAGTAGTGGTAGGCATCCAGCCCCCTGGCTAAGGGTGGTAGTAGTGGTAGGCATCCTGCCCCCTGGCTAAGGGTGGTAGTAGTGGTAGGCATCCTGCCCCCCTGGCTAAGGGTGGTAGTAGTGGTAGGCATCCTGCCCCCCGTGGGTGAGGGTGGTAGTAGTGGTAGGCATCCAGCCCCCTGGCTAAGGGTGGTAGTAGTGGTGGGCATCCTGCCCCCCTGGGTGAGGGTGGTAGTAGTGGTGGGCATCCTGCCCCCTGGCTAAGGTGGTAGTAGTGGTGGGCATCCTGCCCCCCTGGGTGAGGGTGGTAGTAGTGGTAGGCATCCTGCCCCCGTGGGTGAGGGTGGTAGTAGTGGTGGGCATCCTGCCCCCTGGCTAAGGGTGGTAGTAGTGGTAGGCATCCTGCCCCCGTGGGTGAGGGTGGTAGTAGTGGTAGGCATCCAGCCCCCTGGCTAAGGGTGGTAGTAGTGGTGGGCATCCTGCCCCCTGGGTGTGGGTGGTAGTAGTGGTAGGCATCCAGCCCCCCTGGCTAAGGGTGGTAGTAGTGGTAGGCATCCAGCCCCCTGGGTTGGGGTGGTGGCGCGCATTCAGGCCCCTGTGTGCATATGTGGCATTGGTGATGGGCATCCCGCCCCTATGGTGCTGCTGTTGCTGGTGTAAGTATATTCAGATTCCCAGTGTATGTGTGTGATGTGTCGTGTACGTGTTGTATGTGTTTTGTGGTTGGTGTCTGACTTACCTTCTGCGCCGTACGCGTCCTTGCCTGTTCCGGTAGTAGATGTAGAATATTGGTATGATCGGGACGAAGGGATTCATGGTTGGTTCGTGTCGTTCGTCCTTCTCGTTGCTTCGCGTCGTCCTCGTCGCTTGGCTTCGTCCTCGCCGCTTCGCTTCGTCCTCGCCGCTTCGCGTCGTCCTCGTCGGTGCTGTGTTCGTCTCGTAGCCGTGGATCGTGTTGTGGCGCGATTCGGAGCTTATGTGCGCCCTCCCGGATGCTTTGACGTGCCGTGCGTAGCGACGGGTTCGGCGCGTACGGAAAGCGCATCGTACTTGTCCGGCCGGACGGGGCTGCATTTTCCCTTCCGTGCGACTCGATTCGGCGTTTCCGGATTCGCCTCGGTCGGAGAACAGGACCTGGTTTGGGTGAGTGCGGCTCGGCCGGAATTTTTGCTGTTGTGCGCATCGTACTTGCTCGTTCGGTGTGCTGTACGGATCGGTCGGGAAACTGGCTTTCGCATGGCTTTTTTCCCGACCGAATAGTATTGGGTGCGCCTCCGACCGAGATCGGAATCGGCCCCACAGTGTGAGAACACATCTTAAATATACTACTCAGTTTGTACACAATTAAAAAACATAGAAATGAGTGGCATCAAACAGTATTTAATTGATTAGTATCCAGGTCCAACTGTTCCTTGTTACAGCGCTTAACAAATGACGTTTGCACGTACCATAGAGAAAGTCATTCGGGTTGGCTAATCCTTTTTTAAACTACACAAATTCTTCCTCTCCACGAGTGTTATAATCATGGACATGTTTTCATCTCAGAACACCGATGCTTTCTAATAAACTAGGTCATTCAATTGGAGGTTGACATTATACCTAAAGACGGGGTGACATTTATCACTGTGACAAGGGCGAGTTGGCTTTGAGGAATTACCATTCCTGTTAACAAATCAAGTTGTTACTTTCTCGCCCTTCATCCTTGTCACTGTTGTCTCTCAAACAAGATGTATCAAAATTGTCCGGCTGTCTGAGATGGAAAGTAAACAAAATGAGAACACTTACGCATAAGCATCACGTGTATCCACATTATGCAACTGAGATGTAGTTCTAGAGGACACCACATGTGGTAACCAGAATTAAAGCAAATGATCTGCCACGGTCTGAAAGTAGAGGTGACATCGAAAGCAATTGAAGATACAATGACAAATAACATTATCTTCCTGTATCTAAGAATGAAGACACATTCTCAAGAGAGGCGAATTTCTAGTCCAAATGATTCAATCTGTTCCTAATAGAGGAGTATGTTGTAGAATCTTTGGCATAGATTGCCTATCAAAGGACTGGTATATATTTAAAATTCTGTTACACACACACACAGTTAATAGGACCAGCAAAACTGCAGAACAGTGCATTGGTATTGACGAAGTCAGTTCGTTGGAGGCTGACATGTATGCCTGCCCTCCTAATTTAGATGGGTGACCATACAGGTCAGTTTTCACTGTCCATTACCGCCGGGAGAACTCAGGCGGTAAGGGGCAGTGAAAATTGGTCAATGCTCCCCTCATCATGAGAAAGAACACCCTTTTTGGGAATTCTTTTGTGAAAATGAAAAAAAAAATACGTTTGACAGGAACCTCTGTGATGGAGGTTCTTGAAGTGCTTTAGAAATGAGCGGCAGCTTGACTGTCATTTCTAAATTTAGCAGGCAGAGTAGTCTCGGGCTGGCAGGCCTTAATTCCTCTGCCAGGCCAAAGGAGATTACTCCATCCACCAAAAATTAAATAGGGCCCTAAGTCAAAAGGTAAAATTTCCAACTAAGACAAAGTTGGTTTCTGTATCAGACCCATGCCGGTTGTCCTTACATCGTGCCTAGGTTTCGGTCAAGTGCAACCAGATGACTGCATTTGCCACTGTTAGACCTGGCTTTTCCAGTGGGTTTATCCCGAGACCTTTTACTTTTTGGCCTCCTCTTTTTGACCCTGTTTTGGTTGGTTTAATGACTCTGGGCACTTTACCACTGCTGATCCGTGCTAAAGTGCATATGCTCTCTGTGTGAATTGTTATTATGGATTGTTGTTTCCATGATTGGCTTATTTGACTTACTGCTAAGTCCCTAGTACAGTGCACTGTGTGTGCCTAGGGCCTGTAAATCAAATGCTGCTAGTGGCCTGCAGCACTGATTGTGCCACCCACTCAAGCAGCCTTTCAAAGGGGTCTCAGACCTACCACTGCAGTGTCTTCGCATAATCTCTACTGCCATGTCGACCAGGCAAGTGCACCCACTTGCCAGGCCCTAACCTTCCCTTTTCTTAGGTGAGTCACCCCAAGGTAGTCCCAAGGTACCTCTGTGGGCAGGGTGCAGTGTATGTGCAAGGTAGGACATGCACTTATGTGTGTAACATGTCCTGATAGTGAACTACAGTGAATTTCGTTTTTCACTATTGAAAGGCTATCTGTCCCATAGGATAGAAAGGGAATTTATTTATAACATCTTATAAATATAATTTCCCAATGGGACCAGATAGGAAGGTAAAGTTTAGTATGCCTGAACTCAGAATATAAAGATGCATCTTTTAGTAAAGATGATTTTTACGTTCTGTGTTTGAAAATACCACTTTTAGAAAGTGGGTATTTTCTTGCTTAGCCATCCTGTATGCCTCTGCTGGCTTGTGTATTGACTGTCTGGCTTTGGAGTGACAGGGGCTGGGGATGTGCATTCACTGTAGCCAGCCACTGGTGGGGTTGAGGTGTGTCCTGCCTTTCCTGGATGAGTCAGGGCTGGGCTGAATAGACCTAGGCTGCATTTAGAGTAGGGGGAGGAGAGTTCCTTGCACCTGAATGGGCCTGGTCTGCCTTACACAATGCTGTCTCCACCTCCTGCCAGGAAGCTGGGCCAGAGAGGACAGAACTGGTTTTCACTGAGCATAGAACTTCTCTGCCTCAAGAGAACAAATATAAATGCTATATAAATATTGGGGCCCAGACCCCAGAACTTTAGATTACTTCTGGAATTCAAGAGGAACCTTTGCCAAGGAGAAGAGCTGGAGAAACTTAAGGAGAAGTACTGCCCCTTTGCGGTGTGCTGTTTGGGGTTGGCCTGCAGTGGCTGTTTCTACCAAGGAAATGATAAAGACTTTGCTGCTTGAGGAAGATCTCCAAGGGTTTGAAGTAAAGCTTTCCTCCTGTTTCGAAGTCTCAGGGATACAAAGACTTTATCATCAGCTCCCTGAACTTCCTTGCTGGGTGTTCTGACCTGCCAGGAGGTGCCTGTTGCTGAATTGGGCCTCTGGAAGTTGTTCCTGCTGTTGGGAGCTGGAAAAGAGATGCAACTACGAGAAGTGCGACGCATCCGCACCTTTGTCTGCCGCATCACCGGAGAAACTGCCGCAGCGCCTGCCCCCGGCTGGAGAAATCGCCGCATGCTGAATCCTGTGCACCGATTCTGATGCAGGCCATGCTGTGCGGTTGCAAGAACCAACACATCGTGGGACCGTGGCTGGTGAGACTAACGCAGCACTGTTGATACCACCGCCACATCAAGAACCGACGCATCTCCGATTTCCACGCACCGCACCAGGGCACCAAGTCTACAAGAATGCTAGGGTTGCAGTAAGAAACTGATGCATCACCTCTCCGCTCAGTAAGAAACCGACGCAACACATCCCCTTCAGTAAGGAAGCAACGCATCTCCTCCCCTGCATGGCAGTAAGGAACCGACGCATCACCTCCCCTGAAGCAAGGAACCAATGCATCACCTTCCCTGCGGCTGTTTTTGTTTATGATGATGACGCATCCAAGGTGCTTTGTGTTGAAAGTGTCGCATCTATAGTTTGCTATGGACAGAACTGTTTTTACCTTTTAAGAAGTACATTTTGATTACTGTATTGTGGATTTTTGTTGTTTTGGTCTTGTTTGGTTTAGATAAAGATTACCTATTTTTCCAAACTGGTGTGGTTTCCATTTGTAGTGTTTTCACTGTATTACTGTATGTGCGTACAAATGCTTTATACACTGCCTCTGAGATAAGCCTGTCTGCTTGTGCCACGCTACCAAGGGGGTGAGCAGGGGTTATTTTAGAAGTGTATCCCCCTTACCCTGACTAGGAAGAAGGGTCCCTACTTGGACAATGGTGCAAACCATTGCCAACTAGAGACCCCCATTTCTAACATTGGTGGTCAGCGGTAAGGATCTGGACTTGCATTTGTGCCCTACATACAGTGATTGATGTACACTACTAGTATAGTGCAGACATACTATTTTTCCCTGTTTCCCTTCAGAATTTGGTGGTTGGAACTCTGGTTAGTTGTTGCACCTGTGGGGCTCTGACAAAATGGAAATCAACTTTAAGCCCCTGCACATTTACAAGACGAGGGAACTAAAAGTCTTTTGCAAGGAGAGGGAGCTACTTGTGAAGAGAAGATCCACTAGGCAGGATCTTGAAACAGCCCTGCATAGCTATGAGGTGCTACTCTGGGAGGCAACACTATCAGATAACTCTGAGGAGGAATCTGAGGGGGAGGATCCCCAGCCAGAATACCAAGACGGCGGTGGCCCTGAGAAGGAAACATTATAGGAAAGATTGGCTTGTGAGGAGAGGAATCGGATTCGTGCTCGTGACCGGAGGCTGAGGCAACTAGCCTGGGAGTGCGAGGAAATAGAGCAAGCCTTAGCTGAAAAAGAAATGTGTGTAGCTCAGGAAGTGAGCTTGGCACGGCTGGAGGTGGAGTCTAGCTCAGATGGTGGAAGAAAAAATTTCTTTTATAGTGCTGAGGGAAAAGTATACACACACAGAGATGTGGCGCCTGACTTGAAGGAGGGGGTTTACATACACCAAGGGGTTCAGGTTTATGAGGTGGCTCCAGTAGTGCACAGTATCCCTGAGGTGGATTGGGGAACTGGCACTGGGGATCATATTCCTAGTGGTTGGAGGAACACTCTACTGACCCTAGAAGAGAGATGCAGAGAGAGGGGTTCCCCCTTGATAGAAATCCTGGTATGTGAGTACGGAGACTGCCCAGAAGAGTGTGGGTTGAGTGGCAGAGACAGTCAGACACTGTCTTGCCAGTCTCAGGAGGTTGATGTGAGGTAATTGTGCGAGGCACTGGATGGTGAGGCAAAGGGTAGCTTGGTTAACACCTGTTGGAGAGCACATTTTAAGTCCCTGTTTTCCAGAGCTATGCCAACACCTGGTGGAGTGTGAGTTCTCTGATCCCAGGGAGCTCACACTGGAGGCAAACCTTTTGGTGTGTTCCAGAGGATCTGAAGAAGCATCTGGGGGTGATCCTGAAGGAGGTTGCTCAGGTTTTCCCCAACCAAGTGAGGTGGGGGAAAGTTGTGGTGGCCCTGATAGGTCCCAAGAGTAATGGGAGGGGTGTAGGGTCCCAAGTCCTGTCTCAGAGAAGAAGGAGTGGGAGTGGGCTGTGTCCCAAGGTGCCCGAAATCCAGTCTCAATGCCTGGTTGGTTCCATGAGGGAAGACCAGAAGGGGGACCTTTTCTGTACCGGGAAGCCATCCCCTGAGAGGGATCCCAAGGTGTCATTTGAGCTGGGGGAGACTGCTGTAACCAGCATTCCACCAGCTGTGTGGTCTGGCAGCACCTCTCCAGTTGGGAGAGGGCATGAGTCCAGAGAAAAGGGTGAGGGGGGCATTCAGTCCCCAGTAGAAGTACCAGTGGGTCAGGGGTTGGCAGCTCTGAGGCCAGAGCACCCCAGGACTGACTCTGGTGAGACCAATTCTGGCCTGGGGGGTCTTCATGCTTTGTCAGGTGAATGGGAGGCTGGAGACCTGTGCCAGGCAGACTCTCGCACAGCTCATGAGGAGTGTGTTTCCCTTGAGGGGGTCGGTGTACTCCCGCAGACGTCCTGGGTTGCCAGGCACAGATCCAGCCTAAGGGCGCAGACCCTGGGTTGGAGGGCCTGGTTCAGGATTTCCCCCCTGACCTAGAGGAAGGGGTGACTGCTAACAGAGCCCCTCTTGGTTTGTCTTCTGGGGGCACTGCTCCAGGTGGGAGGGAGAAGGGCCCCAGTAGGGGGGCGGGGAGAGGGAAGCCTCATCCCTGACCCCTATCCAGCCTAAGGGTACAGACCCTAGGCCGGTGTACCAGTTGCAGAATAGCACCCCTGAACTGGTGGGCGAATTGTGCAGGACACCTGCCACAGGTGCCCTGACAATTCTGGAAGGGGTACCGCTCCAGGTGGGAGGGTGAAGAGCCCCAGGGAGGAAGACAGAGTGTGGGAAAGCCCACCCAGTCTCCTGTCCAGCTGCTGGGTACAGGCCCTGGGCTGGTGGGTCAGTGTCAGGTTGCCATCCCTGACCTGACAGAAAGAGTGGACAAAGGTGCCAGGCACCTGGGGCTACTGCCCTCCACTCTGACACCACAAAGGTTAGAGTGCCCTGAGAGGCATAAGGCCTGGGTCTCTACACTGCCAACTGTCAGTAGCCACTGTGGCTTGCTGTCCTGGTGGACAGAGTGGACCCTAAGGGGGGGACAGGAGTCACACCCCAGGGGTGGACTGTGCCATACCATGTGTTGGCAATGTTGGTACTTTCTGCCTGCTGGAACACACCTGTGAGCAAGCTAACGTTAGGTGCTGCACAAATGGTGTCCACAGGTGAGGAGAAGGATCCCCCATGGGTTAGCTTAGTGGGCCCTGAGAGTATGGACAGAGGGATCCAACTGGGTTCAGCAAGGCGTAGAACCAGAACGTGCCCCCACTGTTGTGGGCCAGGTCTAGGTTCTATCGCCTCAAGTAGAGAAGTCCATCAAGGGATTGATTACTCTACCCTGGTTTTAGGCTGGAAGGGGGTTCTGTTAGACCTGGCTTTTCCAGCGGGTTTATCCCCAGACTTTTTGCTTTTCCGCCTCCTGTTTTTGACCCTGTTTTGGTTGGTTTTATGACTCTGGGTACTTTACCACTGCTGATCAGTGCTAAAGTGCATATGCTCTCTGTGTACATTGTTATTATGGATTGGTGTTTCAATGATTGGCTTATTTGACTTACTGCTAAGTCCCTAGTTCAGTGCATTGTGTGTGCCTAGGGCCTGTACATCAAATGCTGCTAGTGGGCCTGCAGCATTGATTACGCTGCCCATACACGCAGCCTTTCAAAGGGTTCTCAGATCTGCCACTGCAGTGTCTGCACCCAGTCTCTACTGCCATGTTGACCTGGCAAGTGCACCCACTTGCCAGGCCCTAACCTACCCTTTCTTAGATGTGAGTCACCCCTAAGGTAGTCCCAAGGTACCCCTGTGGGTAGGGTGCAGTGTATGTGAAAGGTAAGACATGCACTGATGTGTGCCACATGTCCTGAAAGTGGACTACAGTGAATTACAGTGAATTACATTTTTCACTTTTGAAAGGCTGTCTGTCCCATAGGATAGAATGGGAGTTTATTTATAACAGCTTATAAATATAACTTCCCATTGGGACCAGATAGGAAGATAAAGTTTAGTATGACTGAACTCAGAATATAAAGATGCATCTTTTAGTAAAGATGATTTTTACGTCCTGTGTTTGAAAATACCACTTTTGGTACCCCTCGTTGCCCCTGTATTTTGTGTCCACCTTTGCCTTCTGTACCCCTCGTTGCCCCCGTATTTTGTGTCCACCTTTGCCTTCTGTACCCCTTGTTGCCCCCGTTTTTTGTGTCCACCTTTGCCTTCTGTACCCCTCGTTGCCCCCGTATTTTGTGTCCATCTTTGCCTTCTGTACCCCTCGTTGCCCCCGTATTTTGTGTCCACCTTTGCCTTCTGTACCCTTCGTTGCCCCCGTATTTTGTGTCCATTTTTGCCTCTGTACCCCTCGTTGCCTCTCTCTGCTCCCGCCGCTGCGTCCCCTGCGGCCCCGCCCCCCTGACTGACCATTCGCTGCCCCTGCCTCCCGCCTCCCAGCTGCTCCTCCCTCCCACCTCCCCATATATGGCCGAAGGCGCGCCTAAGGCAAGCCCGTCTGCGCCCGTCCGCGCCTGGACCGCGCCCAGTGCCAGAACCCCTGGTCCTCGCGCCCCCCGCTCAAGCCTCGACGACCGACGCCGATACGATGCCACCACACTGCATGCTCTCAACCCCAGACGGATACACAACTGCTTCAAGGCCGCCCCGAAACGCACTCATGGTCCCTTCACCTGCCGGAACTGCAGCTACACCAGCCTCAGAGCTGCCGAAGCCCCCGCTAAGAAGGACCTCAACCACCTCCGATGCATTCCACTGAACACCCGCTCCGCACACAAACACGCCGTCGAGCTCTGGGACCTGCTCGACACATCAGCACCAGACGTCGCCTTCCTCACAGAGACCTGGATGAACGACTCCTCCGCACCCGACATCGCCATAGCCATCCCAGACGGCTATAAGATCACCCGCAGAGACCGAATCAACGGAGTAGGAGGAGGAATCGCCATCGTCCACAAGAACACCATCAGGGTCTCGACCAGCACTGACGACACACTCTGCACCGCCGAACACAAGCACTTCCAGAACAACCCGGACCCCATCACCACCCTTAGAGGCACCCTCGTCTACAGACCCCCTGGACCCCGACCCCAGTTCAGCGACTCCGTCGCCGACTTCATCAGCACGCACGCCCTGACCTCCACCGACTACATCCTCCTCGGAGACCTGAACTTTCACCTGGAGAACACAACAGCAAAGAGCTCTTCAACATCGTGAAGGAACTCTCCAACCCCAGCTCCAACACCAACGACATCCAGCCGTCGCGAGACCTGTGCGACTCACTGGCCACCTTCTTCCAGCGCAAAATCGCCGACATCCACGACAGCTTCAACACCACGACCGCCCCAGCAACCACCGAGACCACTGCCCCCACAACCACCAACCGCCTGCTCTCCTGGACCAACATCAACGACGAGGACACCAGCGAGATCATGAACACCATCCACTCCGGTTCACCGCTAGACCCGTGCCCTCACCACATCTTCAACAAAGCCAGTACAGCCATCGCGCCCCATCTCTGGAAAATAATCAACATCTCCTTCGAGACAGCAACCTTCCCGGAAAGCTGGAAGCACCGCCTTACTCAAGAAACCCAAGGCAGACCCCAAGGACCTCAAGAACTTCCGACCCATCTCTCTGCTCCCGTTCCCCGCGAAGGTCACCGAGAAAATCGTCAACAAACAACTGACCCGCTACCTCGAGGAGAACAACATCCTGGACCCTTCCCAGTCCGGCTTCTGCAGCAACCACAGCACCGAAACCGCCCTCATCGCCGCCACCGATGACATCAGGACCCTGCTAGACAACGGAGAAACAGCAGCCCTCATCCTCCTGGACCTATCAGCCGCCTTCGACACGGTCTGCCACCACACACTACGAACACGCCTTCACGACGCCGGGATCCAAGAGAAGGCCCTGGACTGGACCACATCCTTCCTTTCCGGCAGAACACAAAGCGTCCACCTCGCCCCCTTCCGATCCAAGGCCACCAAGATCATCTGCGGCGTACCCCAAGGCTCCTCCCTCAGCCCAACGCTGTTCAACATCTACATGGCTCCCCTCGCCCACGTCGCCCGACAGCACAACCTCAACATCATCTCCTATGCCGACGACACCCAGCTGATCCTCTCCCTCACCAAAGACCCTCACACCGCCAAAGCCCACCTCCACGAAGGAATGAAGGCCGTCGCCGAATGGATGAGGACCAGCCGCCTGAAGCTGAACTCGGACAAGACGGAGGTCCTCATCCTTGGTTCCAACCCTTCAGCCGGGACGACTCCTGGTGGCCAACATCACTGGGAACAGCCCCGCCACCCACCGACCACGTACGCAACCTAGGGGTCATCCTCGACCCCACCCTCTCCATGACTAAGCAGGTCAACACCGTTTCCTCATCCTGCTTCAACATCCTCCGAATGCTCCGCAGGATCTTCAAGTGGATCCCCACCGAAACAAGAAAAACAGTCACCCAGGCCCTCGTCACCAGCAGGCTGGACTACGGAAACGCCCTCTACGCAGGAACGACGGCTAAGCTCCTGAGACGGCTGCAACGCATCCAGAACGCCTCTGCACGTCTTATCCTCGACATCCCCCAACGCAGCCACATCACACCCCACCTGAGAGACCTGCACTGGCTCCCTGTCAACAAGAGGATAACCTTCAAGCTCCTCACCCACGCACACAAAGCACTCCACAACTCCGGACCAGCCTACCTCAACAGACGACTCAGCTTCTACACCCCCACCCGCCAGCTCCGCTCGACCAGCCTCGCCTCGCCACAGTCCCCCGCATCCGGAAACGACCGCCGGCGGCAGATCCTTCTCCCACCTCGCCGCCAAGACCTGGAACACCCTTCCCACCAACCTCCGACAGACCCAAGACCTACTGGCCTTCAGAAGACTCCTCAAGACCTGGCTCTTCGATCAGTAGCAGCACCACCCCCCTCTTCCCCCAGCGCCTTGAGACCCTCGCGGGTATGTAGTGCGCTTTATAAGTGACATGATTGATTGATTGACTGGAGAACAACAACGACAGCAACTCCACCACCCTGATCGACAACCTCGCCAACCTCGGACTAAGACAGCTCGTCACAACACTGACCCATTCCGCTGGCCATACGCTCGACCCCATCTTCTCCTCAAGCTCCCACGTCTCCTTCAGCCACACCACCGAACTCCTCTGGACCGACCACCGCTGCATCCACTTCACCTTCCAGAAACCCACCACACACCACCGCACCCAACAGATCCCACGCCGCTGCTGGAGCAAAGTCACCGAAGACCAACTACGGGCAAACCTCGCTCTCAGCCCACCCTCCGACCCATCCGACACCAACGACGCTGCCTGCAACCTCAGACGATGGATAGACGACTGTGCCAACACCCTCGCCCCGCTGAAAAAACTCACCTACAGTGACACCACCAAAAGAGCCAGCTGGTTCACCCTGGAACTCCTAGCTTACAAGCGTACCTGCCGGAAACTAGAGAAGAAATGGCACAGTGAAAAGACACTGGACAGCCACGCAGCCCACAAAGACGCCATCCGTAACCACCACCACCTCATCAGGTCCGCCAAGAGGATCTCCTTCAAAGACTGCCTTGACAACAACGCACACAACAGCAAGGAGCTCTTCAACATTGTGAAGGAACTCTCCGACCCCAGCTCCAACACCAACGACATCCCGCCGTCGCAAGCCCTGTGCGACTCCCTCGCCACCTTCTTCCACCGCAAGATCGCCGACATCCACGACAGCTTCAACACCCAGACAGCCCCAACTGAGACCGATGCACCAGACCCGCCGCACACCATCGACCATGACCCCTTGCCAGCCTGGGCCTGCGTGAACATCGATGACACCATCAAGACCATGAGCACGATACACTCCGGCTCCCCGTCAGACCCTTTCCCGCACCACATCTTCAACAAAGCCAGCAGCTCCATCGCACCCCACCTGCGCAACGTCATCAATCTCTCCTTAGAGACCGCGACCTTCCCAGAGAGCTGGAAACATGCCGAGATCAACGCCCTACTCAAAAAACCCAAGGCGGACCCAAGAGACCTCAAGAACTTCTGGCCCATCTCCCTGCTTCCGTTCCCAGCCAAGGTCATCGAGAAGATCATCAACAGACAGCTAACCTGATACCTCGAAGAAAACAGCATCCTGGACCCATCCCAGTCAGGGTTCCGCAGCAACCACAGCACTGAGACTGCCCTCATCGCCACCACCGACGACATCAGGACCCTGCTGGACAACGGTGAGACCGCAGCCCTCATCCTGCTGGACCTCTCTGCCGCCTTCGACACTGTCTGCCACCGCACTCTACGCGCACACCTCCACGACGCAGGGATCAGAGACAAGGCCCTGGAATGGACCACCTCCTTCCTCGCCGGCAGAACCCAGAGAGTCCGCCTCCCACCATTCCGATCTGAAGCCTCCAAGATCATCTGCGGCGTACCCCAGGGATCATCCCTCAGCCCAACACTGTTCAACATCTACATGGCCCGCTCGCACGCATCACCAGACAGCACGACCTCAACATAATCTCCTACGCCGACGACACTCAACTGATCCTCTCCCTCACCAAGGACCCCCTCACTGCCAAATCCAACCTCCACGAAGGAATGAAGGCCGTCGCCGACTGGATGAAGAACAGCCGACTAAAGCTGAACTCGGACAAGACGAAGGTCCTCATCCTCAGCTCCAACCCCTCAGCCTGGGACGACTCCTGGTGGCCAACGACACTGGGGGCAGCCCCGACACCCACCGACCACGCACGCAACCTGGGAGTCATCCTCGACTCAACGCTCTCCATGGCCAAACAAGTCAACGCAGTCTCCTCCTCCTGCTTCAGCACCCTCCGCATGCTTCGCAAGATCTACAGGTGGATCCCGACAGCTACAAGAAGAACAGTCACCCAGGCCCTCGTCAGTAGCAGACTCGACTATGGGAACGCCCTCACGCGGGAGCCCCGGCCAAGCTCATCAAGCGACTGCAACGCATACAAAACGCCTCCGCACGCCTGATCCTCGACGTACCACGCCACAGCCACATCACCCCCACCTGAGGAACCTGCACTGGCTCCCCGTCGACCGGAGAATCTCCTTCAAACTCCTCATCCACGCTCACAAGGCACTCCACAAGACCGGCCCAGCCTACCTCAACAGACGACTCTTCTTCTACGTCCCCAACCGCCAGCTCCGCTCCGCCGACCTCTCCCTCGCCACCGTCCCTCGCATTCGAAGAACAACCACCGGCGGCAGATCCTTCTCCCACCTCGCCGCCAAGACCTGGAACACCCTCCCACTCAGCCTACGACAGACCCATGAACCTACTGACCTTCAGGAGGCTACTCAAGACCTGGCTGTTCGACCAGTAGCGGCACCCCCCCCCTTTTTTTCCCCAGCGCCTTGAGACCCTCGCGGGTAAGTAGTGCGCTCTACAAATTCATTTATTGATTGATTGATTGACTTTTAGAGAGTGGATATTTTCTTGCTTAGCCATCTTGTGTGCTTCTGCTGGGTTGTGTATTGACTGTCTGGCCTTGGAGTGAAAGGGGCTGGGTATGTGCATTCACTGTAACCAGCCACTGGGGTGTAGAGGTGTGTCGTGCCTTCCCTGGATGAGTCAGGGCTGGGCTGAATAGACCTGGGCTGCATTAGAGTAGGGAGAGGAGATTTCCTTGCACCTGAATGGGCCTGGTCTGCCTTACCCAATGCTGTCTCCACCTCCTGCCAGAAAGCTTGGCCAGAGAGGACAGAGCTGGTTTTGACTGAGCACAGAGCTTCTCTGCAACAAGAGAACAAATATAAATGCTGTATAAATATTGGGCCCCAGACCCAGAAATTTAAATTACTACTGGAGTTCAAGAGGAACCTTTGCCAAGGAGAAGAGCTGGAGAAACTTAAGGAGAAGTATGGCCCTGTGCTGTTTGCTTTTTGGGGTTCGCCTGCAGTGGCTGTTTCTACCAAGGAGAGGATCAAGACTTTGCTGTGTGCTGTGTCTCCTGCTTGAGGAAGATCTCCAAGGGCTTGAAGTAAAGCTTGCATCCTGTTTTGAAGTCTCAGGGATATAAAGACTTCACCACCAGCTCCCCTGAACTTCCATGCTGAGTGTTCTGACCTGCCAGTAGGTGCCTGTTGCAGAATTGGACCTCTGGAGGTTGTTCCTGCTGTCGGGAGCTGGAAAAGAGACGCAACTACGAGAAACCTGTTTCCGCCACATCGCCAAAGAAACCGAAACAGCGCCTGCCCGCGGCTGGAGAAATCCCTGCACGCTGAATCCTGTTCATCGATTCCAACTCAGGCCCTGCTGTGCAGCTGCAAGAGCCAACGCATCATAGGTCCGCAGCTGGTGAGACCAATGCAGTGCCGTTGCTGCTGCCACTGCATCAAGAGCCGACGCATCCCCGATCTCCACGCATCACACTGGGGTGCATAGTCTAAGAGAACGCTGGGGTTGCAGTAAGAAACCGACACTTTACCTCCCCGCACAGTAAGAAACCAACACATCACCTCCCCTTCAGTAAGGAACCAATGCATCACCTCCCCTGCATGGCAGTAAGGAACTGACGCATCACCTTCCCTGGGCATAAGGAACCGACGCATCACCTTCCCTACAGCTGTTTTTTTTATGATTATGATGTATCCAAGGTACTTTTTATTGAAAGTGTTGTATCTATAGTTTGCTATGGACAGAACTGTTTTTACCTTCTAAGAAGTACATTTTGATTACTGTATTGTGGATTGTTGTTGTTTTGATCTTATTTGGTTTAGATAAATATTACATATTTTTCTAAACTGGTGAGGAACTACAGAGGATATAGGTATTGGTCCTGTTTGTTTCCATATCACTATATATGAAAGAAACTCCAAGCTACTACCCTCCTGTATGCCAGACAGAGGAAACAGGTTTGGTGCAGGGGTGTTTATTGCAGCCCAGTTATGTGTGAGGCAGTCTGCAAAAGTGAAGTCAGAAAGCTACTGCACAGTACCGAGGACCATTTAGTAGTTTGATTTGGAGATAAAAAGACTGAGCATGGATCAACCACATAAAGTCGTTGCGAAAGATTCAACCTGTCTTATCTATATATATATGGTTCAGATCCATGAAGCAAATGGGTGATGCTTTGTCGTCAAACCACAAGAGTAAGGCGATGCGCCCATTCCGAGCCGCACAAAGTCGAGGATGCATCAGGAGTGGAGGCGATGCGCCATGCAGTCAGTGATGTGATGTCCTCGATCCCCATGACAGTGGTGATGTGTCATCGTCAATGGAGATGCACCAGTTTCGGCATCGATGCATGTATTTCTGCTGGAGCAGCACTTTATACCCACTACCAAGGGCCCAGGACTGGGTTGGCATCACTTGGCAGGGCAAGACTCACAGATGGCAGAGTCCAGGTGCTGTAGCAGGATGGGTGGAAGTCTGTGATGTCCCTGAGACTCCAGAACAGGAGGCAAGCTAACAAGCACTTGGAGTCACTCTGGGATCAAGTAGTGTAGATCCAGTCCTTCTCACATAGGCAAAGAGGGCAGCAAGCATCAGCGAGGTCAGCACAGCAGAAAAGCAGTTCTTCCAGAGCAGCAGTCCAGCAGAGTGGCAGTGCTTCAGCAGCACAGCAGTCCCTCTTCTTGGCAGAGTATCCACAGGACAACTCCCCTCACACACCAATGGTGTCATGCTTCATCATAGGGGTGCCTCCTCGCGTCAAAACCTAGTTCTGGCGCGGGCTACAACCTCCTCTCTAAGAGGAGGGAGCTCAGGGATGTTTTCAATGTTGGCACATGGGTTATCCTAAAAACCCTATGTGAGCATGGCATGTGGAAAAATAAAGTGCAGTGCTGAGTGTATGTGTGTGAATTAAAACAACCTACAGAGGTAGCTGCAAACTTTATTTAGCTCCCCTGTGGCAGGATTAAAAACAATAAGCTGTATAATGAGCCTGTCCAAATTCGAGATGGCTACATTAGTGAGCTCGACATGTTTCAGCGTTGGTGACCTATAAAAAGTGTCGAGGCTTTCATCAGGATTATAGATGGCAGCTACTGCTAAAGTACATGAGTGCAAATAGTGCAAATCAAAATTGAAAGTATCATTAGATCTCATTCGATCCTCACACTGACTATCTCGTATCTTTTGACGTGGAATCACTCTATACTTGCATCCCCCAGGACCAGACTCTGGCCACTATTGAACAACTGCTGACTCTACATGCCCCGGACACCATCACACCGATATCTTTTATTATGAAGTGTGCCACTTTGGCCATGAAAGAGAATTTCTTTCTGTTCGAAACACAACTGTATCTTCAAGTGTCCGGCAGTTCCATGGGGAGCACCTTCGCGCCGAGTCTGGCGAATCTGTTCATGCATGTTTTTGAGCAGGACACGGTACTCTCTTCCAATAATCCCTTCCTGACTCACATCCGGGTGTGAAAGAGGTAAATCGATGATATCTTTGTGATCTGGAGAGGTGAAGAAACAACCATCAACACTTTTCACAATTGGCTCAATACATGCAGCGAGTATCTCAAATTTACATGCGAATACAGCAAGAACAAACTCGCTTTTTTGGATCTTTCAATCTATCCATCAAGGGGCCAATTAGACACTGAACTCTATACTAAACCAATGGCCCGAAATGCACTTCTTCACTATGGGAGCTATCGCCCAAAATCGCTCCGGGATAACCTCCCGTTTGGACAATTTTTGAGACTGCGACGTAACTGTTCCGACATTGACAAATACAAGGAACACGCTCAGACACTTAGAAACAATCTACTAGATCGACAGTATCCCAAAGTGCTGGTAAAAAGATCAGCAAAACGTGCATTCAACAATCATAGGGATGCCTTACTAGACAACCCGTCCAGAAAACAACCACAAACCATACTTGTCTGTGTGAACACCTTCAGTACACTCTCCAAGGCGGTCAAGAAGTCAATCTTGTGCAATTGGAAGATCCTCAACAAAGGCCAGCTCACATTACAGAAACCACTGTTTGCATTCAAACGGAGCACGAACTTACGAGATACTCTAGCACATACTAGACCCTTGCCGAAAACCAGACAACAAACAAACACATTATGGCAATTACCACCTATTCAGGGCCATTTTCCCTGTGGTTCCTGTTCAGTATGTGCTCAAACGCGCCCCACCAAACATATAGATATTGGGACTAACAAACCTTGGGAACTGACACATCACACCAACTGCAATAGCGAACGGGTCATTTACCTCATAACTTGCCCTTGTGGCCTCAGGTATGTGGGAATGACCACACGCAAAATACGCATACGGATACAAGAACATAAGAGCACCATTAGGTGTGCAAAACAGAACACACGATTGACAAAACACTTCTTAGATTTACAGCATCAGGCAGATTCCCTAATCTGGACGGTAATTGACAAGCCTAATTTTTCCGCCACAACACCTGATCTCACACTCAAACTCCTGCGCATTGAGCAGCGTTGGGTGTTTAGGCTGGGCACTTCCAGGGTGGGACTCAACGATGAGATCCCTTGGCTGTCACTGACATGACCATCTTTTGACAGCCCTTAACCTGCACGCCCGCACCTATCGAGTGCGGAGGATGATATACACTTAATCGTGGTTTCCTGAGCAGGCATGCCTAGCTACTGACTCTGGCACGCGAGTCTAATTGTCATGCCCTGACAGCCTTTCTTATGCCATCTTTGTTTTACTCACACTTTGTTTGCAGTTGGCCATTAACACCGCTAGCGAGCTGGCTAGACTGCACCAGTATTTAAACTCCCGTGATCCCCGGTTCGGGTTTCACCACTGCTTTACATGACACCCCTTGCCCCTTGACACTGATCTCGACTGCCACATTGCCTGCAGTCATTGCTTATACCCGGACATCATTTTATTTTGGCAGCACTGGTAGCCATTCAGGTAGTCTCCTCCCGTCTGCTTCGCACACGGTGATTAGATTTACCCTCCTAACGTTGAGATGCTTCGTGCATTAGTAGGATTTCAACACACTACAATTCCCATCATTCCCTGCTCCTTGACTACAACTCCCGTGACCCTCTGCGGACGGAAGTGCCTTTGAAGTGGAGATGACTTCAAATAGGGGCTTCCTACCCTGGTTCCAGACTCACTACAGGGGGATAAGCAGTCCTTTGTGTGGGGACAGGATGCAACATATTCAGGTGTGGGTGTGAGGCTGTGCTCAGCTCCTCCTCCCTCCCATCCTGCCCAGGATGGCCCATCAGGATATGGATGAACCATCAGTCACACCTAAGCTCCCTTTGTGTGTGGCTGTCTAGAGGGAATGCCTAAGGCCCAGCTGTCACCCACCCTAGATGTGTATTGGAAACAGGCAGCAAGCACACAGGGCTAAGAGCAGAAAAATTCCATCTTTGTAAAAGTGGAATTTTTAAAATTGCAGTGATAAACTCAACTTTACGATTACAGAGTATTTACTATTACAGTTCCAGAGGTAGTGAACATGACAGGTCTACCTCCTTCCAATTGCGAATTACAGTTTATTAGATGTAACAAGGAATCCCCAATGTTAACCTATGGAAAGGGTAGGCCTCGCAGTTTTGAAAAGTGAATTTGGGAGTTTCCCACTACCAGGACATGTAAAGCTTAAAAGAACATGTCCTACCTTTTAATTACACAGCACCAGGCCCTATAGGCTACCTAGGCCCTACCTTAGGGCTTACCTATATGTAATAAAAGGGGAGTCTAAGGCTTGGCAAGGGTTTTTAAATGCCAAGTGGACATGGCAGTGTACACTGCACACACAGCCTCTGCAGTGTCAGGCCTGAGACATGTTTTAAAGGGGTACTTAAGTGGGTGGCACAATCAGTGCTGCAGGCCCACTAGTTGCATTTAATTTACAGGTCCGTGGCACATGTAGTGCACTTTACTAGGGACTTATAGGTAAATTAAACATGACAATTGTGGATAAGTCAATCAAACCATGTTTAGGGAGATAGCACATGCACTTTGGCACTGGTTAGCAGTGGTAAAGTGTCCAGAGTCCTAAAGCCAATGAAGACGAGGTCAGAAAAAGAGGAGGAAAGCAAAAAGTTTGGGGTTACCCTTCAGAGAGGGCCATTTTCCAACATACTGGCATTCAGATCTGCCAACAGTGGCGTTGATTGTTTTTAAATACTACAGTAGTATTCGAGAAGGCAAGGATTGTTTTAAAATTCTTGACAAACAATGTACTTTTTCTCTGTTAGCTTTAACAAACAATACAAAAGTACGAACTCTCCTTAGGAAGAGTGAATATGAAAATGAGAGCTTTATTATGTTCTCTAAACTTGCAACGTTTAAGTCGTTTTACGTAAGATTAACTGATATATAGTTATCAATGCTTACTACATTCTCCAAGTGTCTTTAGTAGTTTCTTTTCACCATCTGGTGTTGCTACCCTATTCTCTTAGTCTGATAAAACATTGAAAGCCTCTTGGGAGCTATCTCAGTGGCTTACTCTGAAACATCAGTTTCTTTTGAATATAGATTTTCAGTTGGCTCATATACCAGAATCCAGAAGCCATGTGTTAAAAATGCTGCCAAATGAGTGCCTTTTGTTTCCGTGAAAAATATGTTAGTAGTTTGTTTAGCTATCGTACCTCAGCAAGAGAACAACATTGCGGCTGATTAAAGATTGTGCCAGGGGCACATAGTTCTGAGTTGAAATCAAGAAGAATTTAAATACCATTGCGCATTCCGTCTACATCTGTGAGAGACAGCCACATCCCCGTTAAGTACATAATCTAACCGATGTTTACATTACAACATGTAGTAGACATTTAACTTAATAGTTAAGTTACACACCATAGCTTTATCCTCATAGACGGCATCACTTATTTCAACTATCAATAAAGACTATCTAGGGAAAGACGCAAGTTTATTTTGCAGTGTTATCAAATGATTGACTTGAAAAAATTGTAGAAGTTTCATTATATTAGTGGGAAAGTAATCCTTCAGGAAAACATGCCATTTAGACATTAATAATGAAGCATATTGTATCTCAGAAATTCAGTAGCAGTGCATGTCACCTTTCTCTGCTGTGGTACATTTTATTCCGTCTCCTGATGTCAATATTTAATATACTTCGTTTGCATAATATAAAAGGAAGGATAAATAAGTAACATATTTGCTGCATAAAATGGCTTGATAGAGCATGTCATATTTGCAACACAGCCATACACACAGACACACCCATTTTTTTCCTCGCAGTGTCCGTCACTCATTCTTTTGCTCTCTTTCTCTCTGTCTGCAGAACACATGCACACACATATTGGTAGCAGTCTCTATAGGGGGCCAATTATCAAAGACATTTAAACACGTGAATTCACCTCATGTGTTCAAAATTTTCACTTAGAAGGGTAAATACACATTCTCAAATCGAGCACTTACATGTACAAGTGAGTAAATACTGGCCCAGTGGCTTGGTGTGGGTGCTCCATGGTGGAAATGCTATCAAAGGAGTATGCATATCCTCATAGTTACATGTTACATACTAGGGACCGCATTTATGGTGATTTGGTGTAGGGCTGCATAGTGAGTCACCTTGCTGCACTGCCCTATGTCAAAGTAAAAGGACAGGAGTGCACCATATTTATCCAATGCTGTGCATTCCTGTCCTTTCCCCCTGCACGGGTTCTGTTTAGGCAGCCTAGTGCCAATGCAGGCCCCCTGGAGAGGTGTGGGGCAGCGGCCAGGGCAGCTGACTTTGGAGCACAGGGTTCACGGTTCGATCCCCGGCTCCGGCGGCAGCTCAGCACCATGTGACTCTGGGCAATAGCTCACTTAATTTCCACGACGGCCCCCAGCGCCTTGAGACCCGTAAGGGTGAGTAGCTGCGCTATATAAAAACGGACTACATTTTTTTTTTTGCAGCATGGTGCAAGGTGCCTGTATTGTAGACAGGATTTTTTTTGCAAAAGGGGCACCTTCCTGCACAAAAACAACACAAAGAGGCATTTTCCTCCTGCTATGTTGCTGAAGAATGCAGCACACATATAAAAAGAAAAACAATAGGAGAAATAGAGATATTTCTACTCATTACGCCTGCCCTGGGGAGCCATAAGAATTTCGTGCATTCCCAGGTTTACAAGTCCTTGTAAATCTGGGAATGCGTAAAAAACCATGGGGGTTGCGTATGAACACCCACCGCAATAACCATGGAACACCTCCCTTGTGCAGAGTAAAGCGATGCAGTGATATGCTCAAGATTTATGAGGCCACATAAAGCCACGCATTGTGGCTTTGCGTGGCTTCATAAATCTGACTCAGACCCTTGCGTCATGCATGTACCACTTTGCATGGTGCAAACATGACACAAGGCTCTCATAAATATGCCCCTAGAGGTACAATATACATTTTGAGAAAATTCTTTTAATATTTTTCAAATATTTGTATGGATTTGTTACACTTTTAAGTCTTAAATGGTGATTGTGTCAATTGTAAACGTATTCATATATATATCTGTAGACTTTGTAATTCTCTAGCTCAGTGTGGATGACACTTTGCTAATCCTATGCTCAAAAACTCTACCAGAGAAACTGACATTTCAGGTTTGAACAAAGTTATACCTCTCTGATGAGCTCTAACTAGACATAAACAAGTTAGGCGTTGCTTTCTATTCATCACAGGTGGGCTTGGATGGTATTTATACAAATTCAAAGTTGCATGGAGTGGTAAAAGGCTTTTGTCATTTTTCAGCTCAGCATGGATGACACTTGCTAATTCCATGCTTGAAGGCCTTGCTGTAAAAATGGCAAAAGGCTTTATCACTCTCTAGTTCAGCATGGATTGCACTGTGCTAATCGTATGCTCAAAAACTCTGGAAGAAAAACAGACATTTAAGGTGAGCTGATTCAGTGCGGGTGGTGTTGTATGGTGCTCCATATAAAGGAGGGGTTCTCCACCTAAACCTGGGAACTGTATCTAGTGTGTGGGCTTTTTTCCTATGATACATTATTATATCCCTAGTGGAGAAGAGTTAATATCTCTTTTGAAGCAACTAAATTATTTAGAATAAACATTTATTAAAGTAGATGTTTAACAGTGTCATACGTTCACCATATTGTCCACCGTTGTCTTTGCAATCAACTGGAAAACACTACAGAGCATTCCAGTCATCCGATATTTTTTTGTAAATGAAAGCAAAGGGTTCATTATACATAGCCCCTTATTATGAGTTTAGGGCTAAGTTCTGACCTCTGTTCAAACACATGTATGAAGGTCTCATTTCTTTTAACACCAATCACCATATTGTAGTACAAGAATGTCATTCGCAATTGATAGATTGTGGCAAGAGCTCAAAGCTAACTTTTCACAAGCCCTATTCTACCAAATTTAAATGAAACAAAACTACTAATATTGGAAGCAGGTTTATTGAATTCTGCTACAGTTCACTCATTCAAAAAATAATGTGAATATTTCCTCATTTTATCTAGTGATGTATTTCCATTGTGTGAGAAAGTCATCATTTTCACCCTGATCACCCCCAGGTTTTGACTGCTACTGGTGGTAACTGACTGACTGTGCCCTGGGCTCTGCTAACCAGACCCAGGGCCAGTGCTCTGTGTAAAAGGTATATGGTATTTAGGTGCAATGACAATTGGTATGACAACCTACCCGTAAGCCCCTAGTATATGATATGGCATGTACGTTTAGAGGCCCTGCAGATTTAATGCACTTAAGCGCGCACTGCTGTGTTGCCTGCTGTCATTTTAAAGGCAGGCTGTTTTTAAAATTAAATTATATGCAAATTAGACTTTAGATTTAAAGGTACTTCCAAAGTCTCAAACTACTCTATTTGTATATATAAGTCACCCCTAAGGTCTCTCCTAAGTGCCCCCAGGGGAAGGGTGCCTTTTAACTGCAATCAGGGGTATTTTAAAGGATGTTTTATATGCCCTGGTGAGGGAAAAACTGCCAATTTCATTTTTCCCCATTGTAGCACAATGGCTCCATAGTGTTATTGCCACCCAACACTTGCCTTGTACTCTTCCCACTCCACCATCTATGCTCCTTAGGACTTGTTTTTCTATGTTTTCTTATGCTCTAGCAACAGATGTATTTATGTAACACTGTCTTTCTCTATGCTATGTTATACTCCTAAAACTAATGTAACTTTGTAACACTGTTCTTTTGTAACCACATCCTCATGTAAAGCGCTCTGATACCTCCGGGTCTAGCCAGCGCTATATAAAACTCTTCAAATAAATAAATACAATCTACAGGTGTACCAGTATTGCCATGGAAAGCTATGTAGGTGGCCAGATTTACCAAATTGTGTACTGGCTGTTTTGGCGTTGCCCGCCTCAAGGTCTAATGTTGGGAGGGCCTTTTCACAGATAAAATTTTACATGGGAAGGAAAGAGCGATTGCGCATGACCAAAGACTCATTGAAGAAATATTGTATGGTGTAGTACAATATGTTCAATCTGTAAAAATGTATTTGGACCTCATATACACTGTACATACACTGTCTATATTCCATGCACTATCAGTGCAGAATGCACGCAGTAATAAAAGCAAAACATTCCATAAACAGTGGAAAACAAAGTGAAGGAGTGGACTCACTAAAAGGAACATGTTAAAAGAGCTCCACCTGCATTATCTCCATCAAGAAGAAAGCAGATGACCAACTTCAGCTGGACTTTAAAGGATTTTTCCAGGTGCATTGTGAGAGATGTAGTATCAATATTCTAAGGAGCAACTCAAACCTCTGGAACCTTGGATTGGTGTTGTGGACACTTTTGAACCCCCAAAGGGCTTTCTAGAAGAAGATCCAGAAGTTTGAGAAGATTTGCAGAATATTTGTCATAAAGCTTCATAAGGGGCAAGCTGGGGACGTCGAACCACGACTCGGTCTGAGATTCAGGCTTGCCCTACTGAAGCTCCGGAGCTTTTTGTCATTGAAGAGACTTCTAGGAGTTGACAGAGGCATCATGCTGACTCAAGCCTCCGTTGTCGAACCCAAAGCCAGCCTGAAGACTAGCCTTGCTCAGCATCGAGAGAAAAAGCTCCAAAAAAGTGACTAAGTCAGAAGGCAAAAACTTGAACGGGACCCTCCCGCTAAGTGTATCCGACCAGCGCTCCATCGCAATCAGCTTAAAAGTTTGACTTTGTCTCGGTCAAGAGCAATCAGATGGCCCAAAGTGGCTCTTTCAGCTTTTAGGCTCTAGAAACTGTTTATTCTTTAAAAATTCATATCTCCGGTTTCCTTCATTGGATTTTTGTTGTTTTGGGGTCATTTTGATCATAAAAATATTTCCTAGTTTTATATATTGGTGTTGGATTGTTATTGTGTGTTGTGTTTTACTCATTTAATGTATTGTTGTTTCTAAATGCTTTACACACCTGTCTCCTAAGTTAAGCCGGCCTGCTTGCAGCCGGCTGCCAAGGTTGAGCAAGGAAACAATTTATTGAGAACTTGACTGGAGCTTATATTGTGACTGTGGCCTTATTACTAGTGGTAGGTACCTACATACAACTTCTAGTAAACCACATTTTTTTAGGGGTTAGGGTTGGGTATGGGCATTGGGTCACAAGGGTATTTTTATGGTTTAAGGATGGGTAAGGATATTGTGTTTTAAGGTTTTTTTTATGGTTTAGGGGTTGGTAGGGGTATAGGGTGGTAAGTGTGTTTTAGGGTTTAGGGGTAGGTAAGGGCATAGGGTAATAAGGGATTGTTTAGGGTTTAGGGTTGGGTAGGTGTATAGGGTGGTAAGGGTATTTTTAGTTTTAGGTTTGGGGTGTGTAAGGGTAATGGGGATACAAGTATTTTTAGGGGTTAAGGCTGAGTAGGGGCATATGGTGGTATGGGTAACTAATAAAGAGAGGTTTGAGGGATTTATATAGTTTCGGGGTGATTCGTCAAGCGGGTGCCGAGAAAAAAGGGGGTCCCAAAACACATTTTCTCCATGTTAATTTGCATAGGAAACTTTAGACAAAGCTACAGCCCGAACTGCTGAACGGAATTAAACCAAATTTGGCAGAAAGGTAGCTCTTGGTTCAGAAAGCGTGCTTTTTTTTCAATGGTGTAAATCCGTTCAGTAGTTCCTGAAATATTCATATTTAAAAAAATTATATATCTGGTGACCGAGGAGGATTTGCGAACCCTCCCGAGCACGAGCTTGATTCTGATTGGGTGCCAACACTTCAAACCAGAAAGTGTTGGCAGCCATCTTGTGACTCGGTAGAAAAAACAAGAAACGGGGGCAGGGAAGAAACACCCTAGGTCTGCTCAAGGGGTCCCAGATGGACCCCGAGGGCCAAAAAAGTATATATATTTTTTTTTTTAATTGGCGGGAGCCACGCTGGGTGCGCGAATCCCACTGAAATAATTTTTTAAAAACGAAGTGCAGGCTTTCACACTTCATTTTAATAAGCCCCTGGGTGGGCCAGGTCCCGGGGGAAATGTTGTTAATATATGTGGGGGCCCACGGGGGCCCCTGCAGCCCCGGGGACCGCCACCTCCCCGGGGCTTCTTTTAAAAAAGTGCATGGGGGGCTGCTGCCCCCTTAGGCTGCCCCGGGGACCGCCACCTCCCCGGAAATTCTCTATTTTGGGGCAGGGGCCTCGTGAAACCCCCAAGCACCCGGGAGGTGGCGGCGCCACCTCCCCAGGGCTCCAAAACAATTAAAGAAGTGTGGTGGGGCTCCTGCCCCCTCCCCACACTGCCCCGGGGACCATCACCTCCCTGGGGCATAAATTATGCTAATGCGGGGGTCCATAGCGGACCCCCAGGGACCACCACCTCCCCGGGGCTACATACATGTTGGGAGGGGGGCTGCGCGGCCCCCCTCCTGGAGCCCTCCATGGCGCTGGGGACCGCCACCCCCCAGAGCCGGCTCCAGCAATGTCCCGGGGAGGCCACTCCCTGGACATTGCAGTTCCATGAAGCGAAGCAGATTGCTTTTGGACAAGGGGAGCTGCATGTTAGCAGCTCCCCTTGTTCAAAAGCAGTGCTGGCTCCCGCAGGAGGCAGGGAGCTGGCAGGGACCGCAGAGGCATTGGGGCTCCCCCCACGGTCCCCAACATGTGGCGAGGCCCCGGTATGGGGACCCGGGGCCAAAAGTGGCCCAGGGAAGAGGGAGCACACAGGCCCCCTTCCGAAAAAAGATAAACAAATAAACGAGGCAATGCCCCGGGGGATGGGGTCCCTGGGGCGGATATCGAATAATGGAAGTGGGGCATTTTTTTCCTTCCATTTTGGAGTCGCGACCCCATCACGGCTCTCAGCGCGGCCCCCTCATGTAACGTCGCGTTGGGTTCGCAGATCCATCACAAATAAATAATTTAACAGTATATAATTTAGAAGGTAGTGTTGCATTTGTGAACTTGCTTTACAGAGGTAGTTTGATTGAACTTAATAATAAGATTAAATTTGATAGATTTAGTGAAAATGTAGAACATTAAAAGTTAAACCTGAAAAGTGTATTGTGTTGTAGTACATTGAATTCATGCTTTTGCAGATTCACGATGGGTGTGCGAATCCACAAAAAATTAAAAAGAGTATGTATGTGTAAAAAAATTAGATTCACTATTGTGTTATAGGGTGGCTCTAAAAAGAGCCCTTGTTTTCATTATGAGTTTGTTGTAGCTACATGTAAGTGCAGATGCACAGCTTTAGGTTGTTGAGAAAGACTCTGTTCCCTTGATCTGTGAAGTGTACTCCATCACTTCTGTAGATGTCATCCATATCAAAACGTACTTTGTTGTTGTAAATGGAGCCCATCCTATGGTCTCTGAGGTAAGCAGAAACAGCTTTATTGACATTCTTTCTAGCTTTTTCAATCTGTGGACAGCTTTGGTATATATTAGAGTATACAAAGACAGTTTGAGGCAAAAGCAACATCAATTGTGCAAAGGTGTCCTTCATTAGCATTTCCAGACCTACCCCAGTCAATGTGCCTAGGTCATTGCCACCACAGTGCACAATCATGAGGTCAGGGGGTTGGAGATGCAAAAATGTTTTAACCAAAGGCATCAATTGGTGCCACTTTAATCCTCTCTGTGCAATCCATTTAATATTCACATTTTGCAAAGCTAGGTCTTTGTCAATACCTCCTCGTTCAGAATACCTTTTGCACCAGAAAACATAGCTGTGCCTAACAATCCATACTGTAAGCATCTTGAAGGGATGTCTGGAAGTGATGAAAAGATGTCTGTAGCTGAGGTAGGCAGTTGGTAGAATGAGAGGTATCTAAAATGGTGGACAAGATGTTGTTTTTCAAAAAGCAGATAACTGATTGGCTGTTCATTAACATGAAAAATAGGATGCATGTTAATTTGTTAAAGAAGCATGTTTCTTATTGGTTATTAAAAAATGTTTGAAAGGTACATTAGATAGGATTAGGTAATATTTTGCAAAAGTCAACCACACCTGCTATTTGCATTTGTAAACTGCTGTGCAGAACTTGAAAATATGTTGAATTTGTGACCTGCCAGTACAGTTGAATGTTGCAGAAAGTGTTACTATGGAAACTGGGATTGAGCAGAATGGGGGAAGGGTTGAAATTTAGCTGTGGTTTAAAATATGAAATTGTACATTATATATAAGTCATATCTTATTAAAGTAAGACTTCCCAAATCACTAGTATATTTAGAAGTGGTGTGTTCTTAAAAAATAATGCTAGTATTATTAGGATTAGGTTTTTGAACTCCCGTATGGATTCGCGGTTCCATTGCGATGTTTTACTGAGGTACCGTGGTGGAGTCGCAACTCCAGAAAATTTCTGAACCAGTTTGGGCAGTTTTAAAAGTCAGTTGGTAAGGGTTAATATGTCTAACCAATAGAAATGTGTTTCACAATTTGAAAAAATGTAGAAAGGATTGTGATTTGTTACTTACATTTATTTGTGTGGAAAAAGAGAGGGAAAGTTTGCCATTACTGGTTTTACCTTGCTGAGAGTGGTGCACTACATTGATTGTGTGCATAAAAAAATCTTTTATGAGTTTATGATATTTCATAGTCTACAATACTATTTGGAAGCTGAGTTACAAATTTGTGAAATGTATTATGTATTAGCTGTATTTTAAACTTAAAAAATTATTCAAGAAATGTGATGTTTGAAATATTCCATTAAATGTAGAGATGTGTATTGTAATTTGTATTATTGAACTTAAATGATGATTGGAATTGATTGTGTATAGTAATATGTGTATATTGAAAGATGGATTAGCGATTATGGTAGTTTGTATTAGTGTGTGGAAATGTACAATTGAAGTACACCACATAATTTTAGGTGCTGCATTCATTTTGGAAGTGCAGTCTGTCACGTTTTAAGGTGTGCATGGACTTGTAACTGAGGTATGACTGTACCTGTATATGTATTCTCATATGTCTTATACATTAGAAGATGCAAGATGTATAACAAAGAGGTGTTGTTATCAGATCATCAACCTCCTCAACTGAGCGATGGACATACATATGGTTGTTCCACATTCGGAACTTTAATTGCGCCCTGGCTCCCAGCTTATTCAACTCCTCCATCTGCTTGCCCATCTCCCATTGTTTCTGGGCAGTGGTGTGGCACACGTCTGATCTGATGGAAAATGAAAATGATCCTGACGACAGTGAGCCTTCCTTAAGTGCTATCGATAAGATTTCCTCTTTTACGGTGTACGTAAGAAAGTTTATCAAAATTTTCCTCAGCTTCTGTCTTGCAGGGTTTCTTTTGTATGGATCCCGATGAACCCGCTGTATCTCCGTAGATAGATCTATATGTGGGGAATTTGTGAGGACTGCATCTCTTAGCAGCGAGATCATGAATGCCCTAATATCAGAACCTTCTATAGCTTCTGGGACGTTGATCAATCTCAGATTGTTCTTTCTTGAGTGATTCTCAAGGCGCTCTAAGTCATCCCTCATTTCTTTATTTTGCCTTGTCAATCTATTCATTTCTGCTGAGGTTGTATCAAGTGCTTCCTTTATCTTCGGGATTTCCTGCTCCAGGGTATCAGTTCTTAAAGATACTTCTTCTAGTTTCTGAGCTAGCACTGCGCAGGAGGCCTGAATCGCCACTTGATTGTTTTCGGAGACTGTAAACCTATTCCCCATCTCTTCCTTAAGGTCTAGAAGAATATCTGCCAGGGACTCAGGGCTTGTCTTAGGAGTATGGTGCGGGGTCGCTGCGCACTGTATTGGTGCTGGCTGGTCATCTTTATTATCTCCTTCTTGTGGCTCCAACACAATAAATCGATTTGAGGTAGGAATTGCGGGGTGCAAGATCATTTTGGAGCTACTGGGATCTTCTGTAGTCGTCTCAGGCAGATGTGGAGGAGCTTGAGAGGACGGGAGGGATTGGGGGGTTACTCCCAATGTGTCTCGGAACTGGCTTGTCTCCATCCTACTTTTAACAAAACTAGAAGTGCCTTCCTTAGTGGAAACTGAGGCTGCGGCTGGTGTAGCGAGAACTTTGTAGTAGGATTTTAAAGAGGGTGTAATTTTCACTCTTGATACCGAGACCTTTTTCCCTCTGCCTCTACCTCTACACCTGGGGCTCTTGGTTCCTACAGAGAACTCTGCTCTTTCCCCCCCCCTCTCCTTCTCCCAACCTCCCTTCCTCTTTTTCTGACCCTCGGGCGACCTGGGTCTATTACAATTACTTGTGCTATTTGAAGAGGAGGGGTCTTGGATAGTTGCTTCAGGAAGAGAAAGAAATTGTATAGCCCTTGTGCGGAGTGTATACCTGCACACTTTCCATGCCAATGGGTCGAATCTTGTCTGCTGGCCCTTACTCCTCTCCATAGAATGTTGGCCTCTACCTCCTTCTGACTCCCCCGCTCTTAAAACGCTTCCTAGGCCCTCCACATCGACCACAGGAGGTGCATACTGCCAAATATATCCAGGTGGGGCCAGGGGGGAATCGCCAAACCCACAGCACTAACTACTCTAACCCCCTCCTGGACCATCTTACCGCCTTCACGTTCTGCCGAACGGCACCTGGCCATAGTGCTTGCCGCCCTATCTCCTACCTTGGGGGCTTTTCCCCCCGACTCGTGATTCCAGGCGTATCCCTGCCCCTCCGCTCCGCAGTCTCCGGTGCTGACTCCGCCTCCGAGAGCCCGGATCTGGAAGTGCACGGTGCGGCAACTATGCCACTCCTGAGCCGCGCCCTCCCACAGCGGGGCTTGGAGCGCGCTGCACTCCTCCCGCAACTCCAGAGCCATCAGCCGGCCGGCTGTTTTACAAGAGGAAAGAAGGTATTACGGGAGGTGTAGTGGGGAAGTGGCGAGCGGGCAATGAAGGGGGAGTCCTTGGGCAGTCCAAGAGTTACATTGTCCGGCCGGAGGGACTGACGACCCGCGGCCGCTTAGCTGGTGGCCGCCATGGTCCCCACCTGGAGCATTACATCAGAAGGGAGCGGGTGTGTAGGGGTGAGGAGGGAGAGTGAAGGCTGGTTAGGGAGGTAAGGGAGTTCAGGAGGAGGAAAATGTGAAATAAAATAAGTTAATTCTGCTCGGGGGACTGAGGCCCATTAGGCTTTAAGCCTAGTATAGTAGGGAGAGTTCCCCAGTGGGGCGGGGGGGTTGATAGTGGCACAAGGATCAGGAGGGGGGAGGGAAGGGGGGAGCACGGGGTGGGGAGCAGTGGGAGAAAACTTATCCTCTATCATGTCAGAAAGCCAACTTCATGATCTTTACATTAGCCATTGCCACGGTTAGCACGACTCTCGGATGGATGACTTTTTTCAATGGGAGCTAGGGATTTAAATCTTCTCTCATGGAATGTCAATGGTTTAAGATGTATGCGTAGACAGAGACTAGTCATGAAATATTTAGAGCAAAGCTCAGCCCAAATATGTCTAATCTGGGAGACTCACCTGGACTTCTTAGAGAGTCGTATTACTTTCGCGCGGTATCCCTGGATAAAATATTTCTGCACATCAGAGTAGACTGTCCATTGCAAGGGGGTTGCTATTTTAATTAAACAAGGGGCAGGCTGTGTAATAAAATCATTTAAAACAGACAAAACTGGGAGGTGGATTATAGCCAAACTAGATTTTGGAGGAACAGAGTTAGCATGCACATCCTTCTACGGCCCAACGACAGATAACCCTACATACTTATGCAAACTACAATGGAATCTAATGGAAGTAACTGTTCCTATAATAATAGGGGGGATTTCAATGTTTTGCTTGACCCCTTGCTGGATAGATCGAATCAGAGTCGCTATGTAGGTGCGCCTCTGGTTCGTCAGGCCCTAAATAATATGATACATGATCTGGAACTTTCAGATGCCTGGAGGGCTAAGAAGGGCAATATCCATGGATTCACTGTCCATAGCAGGAAATATGGTCACTTTTCAAGAATAGATTATGTGTTGGCAGACAGTTCTGGTATGGATGCTATAACATTGATTAATATTTATCCAGGTCATATATCAGACCACTCTGCAGTTGCCTTCTCCCTAGCAGGAAGCAGGCATGTATAGAGACCTAGATGGACACTTAAAAGAGCGATGTTGACGGATGCAGGGATAGTTGAAGAGCTCAAACGTGCATGCCTTGATTATTTTGCAGCAAATATTGGGTCTACGTCTCTTGACTTTGTATGGGACGCCTTTAAGGCTTTTTTGAGGGGCACTCTGCATAGTCTCATATGCACTAAGAATAGAGAGGAATCCCAAGTTTTAAAAAAGATGGAAGATAAAGTTGGCCAATTAGAGGCAGATCTCTCCCGGTTGAATCCGGGGGCAGTTGAGGCAAAGTTACAGGCACAGAGGCAGTCTGCACTTCACATTTCAAGCAGACACTGAAAATTATGTGGTATATTTGAAGTTTACCTTTCCACAGACTCATATACCTGTGTTTTACACATCTAGCATCTTCAGATGGATAACATATATCAGAATATATCTCCAAATAGAGAGTTTCCTCAATCAGAACAATATGCAGACCAGAAAACTTCACAAAACACATTTCCCATTTCAAGAAAACTCCCGAAATTATATGGCGTGTTTCAACTCTACCTCTCTAGACACTTTTACAAAATAGCCTAATCACTAATACCTCATGTCAACATGTTTTAAACATCACTTTTGTGCTGCAGCTTCACCATTCTACTAGTACTCACAGTGTTGTACCTAGCCACATATTCTAAATATGTATGTGTTATGGAGACATTTGGAATGCAAATGAAAGTATTTGTTTCTTTATAGATGAGAATATTTGTATAAAATTATTTTAAAAATATAATATTATTTTTACAAACTATTTAAACTTGTCTTTTTTTTCAGATATTTACCATGATTACTAAGAAAGATTGAGTATGGCTAGAAAAGATCAAAAGAAAAGACAAGAGAAAAACAGTACTATTTAAAGGAAGGAGAAAAGCAGAAATTAGATGAAATTCAAAATTATACATTGAAGAAAAAGACTTCTGGAAAGAGAACTAAAGAGTTTGGTAAAACACTTTTAAAGAATGTAAAGATTTTTCAAAATGTAGAAAAGAGAAAGGAAAGTTCTACAAGCAATCGGAAGGAAACAAGAAAAGGACATTTTAATAGAAAATCATGTTATGGGAAAGCAATCCATGTTGAAAGGCGGCTGAAAGAATATAAGGACATTAGGAAGAGAATGTATAAAAGTAGAGTACTACAACATTTATTGAAAGACTGCAAAAAATATAAAAGGAGATCAGCAGCTTATAAGAAAAAGCAACAGATTGAAAGTGTTGTAGAAAAAGCTTTTGAATTAAAACGAAAATTATTTATATTGATATTGAAGAGAATGAAAACATTAGATAAAACAATGGTGTTTTTGAAGGAGAAAAGCAAAAGAAAAAGACTGGTTAATAGAAGTAAGTTCTGCAAAATATTTACTGGTGAATGGAAACACACTTCTAGCACTGAGCCTTTCTTTAATGAAGAAAGCTATTTTCAACAAAATACATTAGTTCATGCAGTTGATACCAGTGGTCGTTGTTATGAAATGAAAGATGGTTGTCCAATTCAAAAAGAAAAGATGGTTTCTAGGGATGTGGAAGAAGTAATAGCTGAAGAAGTTCAAGGAAGGTGTACACAAGCTCCAGTATATAAGTGGGATTGTAGTAGTAATTGTAGTATTCGACAGGAATCTATTGACATATTACGAGTTGTTTTACAAAATTATTGCAAAATTATTGCAAAAAAAGTCTTAAACAGAAGATTAAGATGTTACAAGGACTAGATCCATGTAAAGTAAGAAAATATACTAACTTGCAAGGTCATTCTCTGGCTTGTCTTTCAAGAAAAGTGTGTGAAAGTACTTTTCATCATTTAAGAATGTTAGCAGTACATCACTCACAAATGCAGAAGTTAGTAAGGAGACTCTCCTATGTAAAAAGTCCTGCATTATCTTTAAGTAAAATAAACTCAACTCTTTTGCATGGTTCACTATCGGATGTAAAAAAAGTTTGTGATGATATACAGTTTCATTATTTTGGTTCAGAAGAGGAGTGTAGAGAAAGTGAGAACTTGATAAGTGTAGGTGTTGAAGAACAGGTGGAAGATATTAGTACTGAGAAGTTTGTAGAAGAAATTACAAAGTTTAAGATACTTTCATGTGAAAAACCAAACTATGGGGGTCATTATGATGGCGGCCGATCCACCCACCATCCAGACAGCAAAGACCCCCCGCCATATTATGATGGCTGGGGGGTCCACCGGTCGACTCGTCGACCGGCGGAAAACAAGGATAATATGGTGGCGGTGTCTCCAAGACACCGCCATCAATATTATGATGACTGCGGAGTGCAGCCTTTCCATGGCGGCATTGCCGCCATGGACAGGCATACGGTCTTTGCAACGGGCCCCCACGGTGTTGAGGGGGTGGGGGGTGCACATGGGGGGTACCTATGGTACCCCCCTGCATATGTATGCACAAGGTGGCAGGCACCGCGCGGTGCCTGTCATGTTGTGCATGCACATGCACAGCGTGCATTCACAGCATTGTGGCGGGCGGTGCGGTGAGCACCGTCCGCCACAATGCTGTGAATAGGGCTTGCCACCGCCACGGTGGCGGTGGCATCCTAATAGCATGTGCGGGACCGCTGCACCCCTTGCGGACGGTCCCGCATTCCGCTGCGGTGGCGGGCGGACTTTGTCCGCCCGCCATCGTAATGTTGCCCTATGTTTGTATTTGTTGTCGACGTACTCACTATAGAAGTCAAACTAGGAATGTTGATGTGTATTTAAAAAGTGAAAAGGTAAACAAAGATAAGTGGGAGCAATTTGGTGCTTATTTGTTGGTGGAAGGTCGTTTTGAGTTGGGTACTGATCAACGTATTTGTAAATATTGTTACAACAAATTAGAAGAGAACAAAGTGCCAGTTAGAACAGTACATAACAACTTAGAGTTGGTAGCTATTCCTCCGGAACTGGCAGATTTAAATAAATATGAATCCATTCTTATTCAATCTGTGCACCCGTTTCAGGCTATAGTTCGTATGGAGCCTAAAACATGTAAGCTGCCTTCAACAGATTTACAAAGAGGTCTGAAAGGAAGAGTTGTGTACTTACCTTTAGATTTCAAGAAAAATATTGAAATTGTTGGTATAGACAGAGAGGAAAGTTAGCCTATAGTTATTCTCGTTAATGGTGTACCAACAAAGAGTTGAAAGATATGGCAACAGTTAGTAGATGTAACCACACTTCAAAAGGCTAAATTATATCTTGTACAGAACAATATTTATTATAAAACTGTAAATGTGGAATGTTAGACCTGGCATGTGCTCCCTATTGTAAATTGATGTATGTATTAGTGACTCCATGATTGGATGATTGGTTTACTTGTCAGTCCCTAGTACAGTGCACTGAGTGTGCCATGGGCTTGTAAATCCAATGCTGCTGGTGGGCTTGCAGCACTGGTTGTGCCCCCCACAGAAGCAGCTTGTAAAGTGTGTCTCAGGCCTGCCATTGCAGAGCCTGTGTGCAGCCTAGAGCAGCCATGTCGACTTGGTGAGTGCACCAACTTACCAGTCCCTAAACCCTCCCTTTACTGCATGTTGGTCACCCCTAAAGTAGGCCCTAGGGCAGGGTGCATTGTAAGTATAAGGTAGGACATGCCCTGGTGTGTGTGGCATGTCCTAATAGTGAATTACAGCCATTTTTGTTTTTCACTATTGCAAGGCTACCTGCTCCCCATAGGCCAGAATGGGCAGTTTGATTATTACACCTTATAATCCTAACTGACCCAGGGAACATGGTAGAAAAACGAATTTAGTATGCCTGAACTCAGGATGATAAAATACATATTTTAGTGAAGTTGGTTTTAACATTCAACATTCGATGTCGCATCAGACGCCGGCGTATCCCCGAAGAAGCCCGCTGCATCCTTCGAAGCGCCTCACAGCACCGGAGAAGAGTGTCACCGTCGCATCAGACGCCGTCGCATCCCCGGGGCAGATCATCGACCTCGCATCAGACGCCGAAGCTTCGCAACACGAGGCGCGCCCCGCATCCCAGGAGAAGATCGTCGACCTCGCATCAGACGACGTCGCATCGCCAGGGAAGCGTGTCGCAGGGCCTGTCGCGGCTCCAAAGACTCATCGAAATTGCCGCATGGCCGTCGGGCGTGCACGCATCACCTCTTCGTTGTCGCAACCTCAAGAAGACGCCACTTTGTTTCTTTTGCACCAGATCTTCAACGCATCACCGTCCTTGCGTGTAAGGGACTACCACATCACCTTCCCTGCAACACTTTTTGTTGCCCTGCGTTAAGCATCTTAAAGTACATTGAACTCAAAATGTCGCATTTCCATTTTAAGAGACTCAAGCTAATTCTACCATCTTTAAAGTACAGTATTGTGGATTATTTTTGTCGTTTATGATCTTGTGGTAAATCTATATAAAAGATACTTATTTTTATAATACAACCTGTGTGGTGTCCATTTGTAGTGTTGTCACTGGATTACTGTATGTGTTCACAAATGCTTTACACACTGCCTCTGAACTAAGCCTGTCTGCTCGTGCCAAGCTACCAAGGGGGTGAGCAGTGGTTATTTCAGGAGTGTACCCCCTTACCCTGACTAGAAGCAAGGGTCCCTATTTGGGCAAAGGTACCTACCTCTGCCAACTAGAGACCCCCAGTTCTAACATTGGTGGTCAGCGGTGAGGATTCTGGACTTGCATTTGTGACTCATGTACAGTGATTGGTGAACACTACCTAGTGAGTGCAGACCAAAATGCAACCACATACTTTTGGTAGATATTCTTTTCTGGGACTTTCTATTTTTGCTAAAAACTGCCAAGTTTAATCACCATGGATACAGCAGCATCCATAGTATCTGTTGATAATGATTGGGAGGAGGAGAAACTGGAATGCTACACCGTTAACCAGCTCAAGCACTTCTGCAGGAAGTTCAAAGTTTCTATGACCGGAATCACCAAGAAGGATGATTTCCAAAGGCGCTGAGGGCCTGGGTTGAAGCAAAGAATACCCCTGAGAATGAGGAGGGGGCTGAGAATGCAGATGAGCAGCTGGATGGGCCAGTGGGTCCAGGGGAGAGGAGAGCATCTTCCCCCATAGGTAGCAGTGTTTCTGCCTGAGGTCTGCCCCCAGAAGAGCTGGAGGACAGAGAAAAGAGTAGGATGCATGAGATGGAGCTGACCAAGCTCAAGTTCAAGGGGCAGTTGGAATTTGAATTGCAATCTAGAAAGTTGGCTTTAGAAGAGAAAAGAATGGATCATGAGCATGAAAAAAGTTTGAGGGAGATAGAGTTTAGAGCCAAGAAGTTAGAGATTACTCCCTCTGGTGGCAGCACACCGTCAGTGCCTGTTGAGGCTAGGGTGTATATTCCTAAGGATGTGGTTAAGGAGTTTTTTAAGAATGATGATATTGGGCAATGGTTCAAGGCCTATGAGGTAGCCATGACTTCCCACCGGGTCCCTGAGATGGATTGGGGAGCGGGGTTGTGGGGTCGGTTCCTTAGTGAGGGGCGGGATACTTTGTTGGACTTGCCCTCTGAAGTCTATAATTCCTACTACCACATGAAGAATGCATTGATGACCAGGTATGGGTTAACTCCTGAACTCTATAGGCAGAGGTTCAGGAACTGTAAGAAGATTGAAGGCAGTACCTGGGTTGAATATGTGACCTTTTTTTGCAGAGCCTTGGATGGTTGGGTAAAGGGTAGCAAAGCAAATGATTTTCAGGCGCTCTTTGATTTGATTGCATGGGCGCACTTGTCCAGTAATTGTTTTCCTGAGCTACGCCAGCACCTGATTGACAGCAGGCTGACTAACCCTAGACAGCTTGCTGAGGAGGCGGACCGCTGGGTGAGCACCCGGGTCCACAAGGGTCACGTGGGAGACTCCGCCAAGGGTGGGCAGGGTCCCCAGCAGAAGAGTGGGGGGGACAAGGGTAAACAGAGGGAGTTCCAGAGAGGGCCCCAAAGTAAACCCCAAGGGAACCAAGGGAAAGGTTCCCAGCCTCCCCTGAGAATAAGCACGGGGCCCCGACAGGTCCACCTGTTCATAGGGGACCCCTGGTGTGCTACAAGTGTGGCGCCCTAGGCCACAAGGCCAATGATCCCTGTTGCCCTTTGTTTGGAAAGCCAGCACCACCTGGTGCAGTCCCCCGGCAGTTGGCTAGTGTAGCCCTGGGGGAGGAGATGGGTGCCCAAGGTGGGCGGGATCCTGTAGTATTGTCCCTTGTCTCATTAGGGGACTCTGAGATGGTCCCTAGGACCCAACTGCCTGAGAACACTAAGAAGTACAGGCAGTGGGTGACCATCAAGAGGCCATAGGGTGGAGGCTCTGAGAGACACAGGAGCCAGTGTGACAGCTGTCAAGTGTCACCTGGTGTCTAAAGAGCAGGTGGTCCCTGATGCATTCTACCCAGTTGTTGCCGCTGACAACACAGAGAGCCACTGCAAGGTGGCTCAGGTTCCCTTTGAGTGGGGGGTCTCTGGTACTCTTCAAGTAGCTGTGAGGCCAGCCATGCCTGTTGACTGTTTGTTAGGGAACGATTTGGAGAGCTCCCTTGGGCTAAGGTGGAGCGGAGTGCTCATTTGGAGATGTTGGGCTTGCCTGATTGGGTGTGTGTGACCACCCGGTCCATGGCAGCCAGATGTGTTCAAGAGGACCTGGAGCCTGAGAGGGAGGCCCAGGTGCCTGCCGGAGAGAGAAGAGGCAGGGGGCGTGGGAAACCGTCCCCCGAAGTTCCCACGGTCCAGGAGGAGGCAGACCCTGAGGGGGATGCCCTGGAGCCTACAGGGGAACAGGTAGCTGAACTGGGGGACCTGCCTGAGCTGAACCATTGGCAGCAAGATGGAGGACCCTCCAGGGAGGAGTTCTGCGAGGAGCAGAACAAGTGCCCTTCTCTCGTGGGTCTGAGGCAGTAGGCCACAGACCAGGCAGCAGGTGATCAGTCTGGATCACATTGGATCTACTGGGAGAATGGTCTCCTGTATAGCGAGCCTAAGGTTGCTGAGCCTGGGTCAGCCCGTGTGCTGGTGGTACCCCAGCGCTTCAGAGCCTTCCTACTGGGTTTGGCTCATGATGTGCCTTTAGCAGGACATCTGGGGCAGGACAAGACCTTTGAAAGGCTTGTCACCCATTTCTTTTGGCCCCAGATCTGCAGGAGTGCCGCCACTCACTGCAGGACCTGTCAGACTTGCCAGGCAAGTGTAAAGAGTGGGAGGAAGCAGAAGGTTCCTCTCCAGCCATTCCCTGTAGTCAGCACCCCCTTTGAATGGGTGGGTATTGACATTGTGGGGCCACTGGACTCCAAGACTGCCATGGGCAACAGGTTCATCCTGGTCTTGGTGGACCATGCCACTCGGTACCCTGAAGCCATCCCTCTGAGGACAGTGACGGCCCCGTGGTGGGACGGGCACTGATGGGAATTTTCTCCCGTGTGGGGTTCCCTCAAGAGGTGGTGTCTGACAGAGGTACTAACTTTATATCCAAGTATATGAAGTCCCTGTGGCAGGAGTGCGGTGTAACGTACAAGTTCACCACTCCTTACCACCCCCAAGGAAATGGGTTGGTTGAGAGATTCAACCGGACCCTGAAGGGCATGATTATGGGTCTGGAAGAACCCATGAGGCGTAAGTGGGACGTCCCCTTGCCATGCCTTCTTTTTGCATACCGTGAGGTGCCACAGAAGTCTCTAGGGTTCAGCCCCTTTGAGCTCCTGTATGGTCACCCAGTGAGAGGACCTCTGAGTTTGGTCAAGGAAGGCTGGGAGCAATCTCCCAGGAAACCTGCCCAGGATGTACATAGCTACATGCTGGCCTTCAGGAACCAAACTAGGCGTTTCAGGCAACTTGCTGAGGCAAATCTGGAAGCCAGCCAGGAGGAAATGAAGCGGTGGTACGACCAGAATGCCACTCTGGTGGAGCTTCAACCTGGTCAGAAAGTGTGGGTCATGGCCCCAGTGGAGCCCTGTGTGCTCCAGGATAAGTGGACCGGACCCTTTGAGGTGGTGGAGCGCAAGAGTCCTGTTACCTACTTGGTGGACCTGCAGTCTCCCAGGAACCCCTTGCGGGTCATGCACGTCAACCGCCTGAAGCCCCACTTGGAGAGGTCCCAAGTGGGCATGCTCTTAGCTACAGATGCTGGGGTGGAGGAGGAGACCGAGCCTCTTCCTGACCTCCTGTCAGCCCAAGAGCAAGATGGATCAGTGGAGGGTGTGAACCTCTCTACCTCCCTGACACCTGAGCAGCAAGGTGACTGTCGCCAAGTGTTGGGGCAGTTTCCTGACCTGTTCTCCCTGGTTCCTAGTGTCACTGACTGGTGCGTCCATGATGTGGACACTGGGGACAGTCTTCTTGTCAAGCACAAGGCTTACAGGGTGACTGACAGGGTGAGAGCTTGCATCAAGGAGGAGGTCTCCAAGATGTTTGCATTGGGGGTGATTGAGTCCTCTCACAGCCCTTGGGCCAGCCCAGTGGTCTTGGTCCCAAAGGCTGCCACGCCTGGTACCACACCCGAACTCCGGTTCTGTGTGGACTACCGAGGACTCAATTCCGTCACCAGGACTCACGCACACCCCATCCCCAGAGCTGATGAGCTCATAGATCGGTTAGGGGCTGCCCGGTACCTCAGTACGTTTGACTTAACGTCTGGGTACTGGCAGATCGCCTTGACTGATGGGGCAAAGGAGAGGTCAGCATTCTCCACACCATATGGGCACTACCAATTCCGGGTGATGCCCTTTGGGATGAATAATGCCCCTGCCACCTTTCAGAGGTTGGTCAACCAGGTGTTGGTTGGACTGGAACAGTTCAGTGCCGCCTACCTGGATGACATCGCAGTGTTCAGCGCCAGTTGGGAAGAACATCTGCGCCACCTCTGGGAAGTGTTGATGGCTCTGCGGAGGGCAGGCCTCACGATCAAGGCAAGTAAGTGCCAGATCGGGCAGGGTTCCGTGGTGTACTTGGGACACCAGGTTGGGAGCGGCCAGGTGGCGCCCCTACAGCCCAAGATAGATACCATTCTGGCTTGGGAGCACCCCAAGACCCAGACAGCGGTGAGAGCCTTCCTAGGACTCACTGGGTATTACAGGAGATTTGTCAAGGGGTATGGCAGCATGGTTGCACCCTTGACAGAGCTGACTTCCAGGAAGCAGCCCAAGAGAGTGATTTGGACTGACACCTGTCAACAAGCTTTTGACACCTTGAAGACAGCCATGTGCACGGCGCCCGTGCTCCTGGCCCCCAACTTCTCCAAAGAGTTTATAGTTCAGACAGATGCTTCAGAGCATGGTGTGGGGGCTGTTTTGTCACAGATGAATGAGGAGGGCCTAGACCAACCCGTAGCCTTCCTTAGCAGGAGGTTACTTCCACTGGAACAGAGGTGGAGTGCTATTGAGCATGAGGCATTTGCTGTGGTCTGGGCGCTGAAGAAGCTGAGACCATACCTGTTTGGGATTCACTTCCGGGTTCAGACAGACCACAGGCCCCTTACATGGTTGATGCAGATGAGGGGTGAGAATCCAAAGCTGTTGAGGTGGTCCATTTCCCTACAGGGGATGGACTTCACAGTGGAACACCGCCCTGGTACAGAACACGCCAATGCTGATGGTCTGTCCAGATTTTTCCACCTTAGTGAAGAGAACTTCCTAGAGGTAGGATAGTTCTCCCCACATTTCAGCTGGAGGGGACATGTGTTAGACCTGGCATCCTTGGCGTGGGTCTCCCTTCCATTTTTTGATGATGCCTCCAATGTTATTGATCTGTTTTTGCTGGTTTAGATGCTTTGGGCACTGTGCCACTGCTATTCAGTGCCACAGTGCAAGTGCTCCCTATTGTAAATTGATGTATGTATTAGTGACTCCATAATTGGATGATTGGTTTACTTGTCAGTCCCTAGTACAGTGCACTGAGTGTGCCCAGGGCTTGTAAATCCAATGCTGCTGGTGGGCTTGCAGCACTGGTTGTGCCTCCCACAGAAGCAGCTTGTAAAGTGTGTCTCAGGCCTGCCGTTGCAGAGCCTGTGTGCAGCCTAGGGCTGCCATGTCGACTTGGTGAGTGCACCCACTTACCAGTCCCTAAACCTTCCCTTTACTGCATGTTGGTCACCCCTAAAGTAGGCCCTAGGGCAGGGTGCATTGTAAGTATAAGGTAGGACATGCCCTGGTGTGTGTGGCATGTCCTAATAGTGAATTACAGCCATTTTCGTTTTTCACTATTGCAAGGCTACCTGCTCCCCATAGGCCAGAATGGGCAGTTTGATTATTACACCTTATAATCCTAACTGACCCAGGGAACATGGTAGAAAAACGAATTTAGTATGCCTGAACTCAGGATGATAAAATACATCTTGTAGTGAAGTTGGTTTTAACATTCTGTGTTTGAAAATACCACTTTTAGAAAGTAGGTATTTTCTTGCCTAACTATCCAAGCCTGCCTCTGCTAGGTTGTGTATTCCTTGTCTGGGTTTGTGAGTGACAGGGGCTGGGGGACTCCAGGAGACAGGGTGAGTCAGCACAGGGCTGAATAGAGAGATCTACATCCAGAGTGGAGGGAGGAGTTGCACCTGGGTCTGAATAGGGCTGTGCCTGCCTTCCACAAAGCTGGCTCCACCTCCTGCCGGGCGGCTGAGCACTCTGCCCCACATTCTGAAAGGAAAGAAGGAGTCCTGTAAACAAAGTGCTCCAGGACTGACCAGAACTGGTTTTGGACTAGGCAAAGGCCTCCCTGCCTTCAGAGAACAAAGAGAAAAGGTGTATAAAAAGGGGACCCAGACCCCTAGGAAATTAGATCACTTTTGGGAAACAAGAAGAAACCTTTGCTGAGGAGCGGAACCAAGAAGAAACTGAGGAGAAGACTATCCCTAAGCTAGAGGGATCTGCCTGTAGTGGTTGCCTGACTGCCAAAGAAAGGAGAAGGGAACTTTGTGTGTACTTTCATCAACTTGTGAAGGATCTCCAAGGGCTTGATTTTAGAGCTTGCCTCCTGCTGAAGTCTCAGGGACAACAGATTTCACCCACCAGATCCCCCTGTATTCCCTTGCTGGGAATTTGGACCTTCTGACACACTTGCGTGTCTCTGGGAGCTGGAAGCGCGACTCAACACGAAGAAGCGTGTCGCCGCAGCCGCTGAGTCTCGCATCGCCGTAGAAGAGTGTCGACATCGCATCAGACGCCGGCGCATCCCCGAAGAAGTGCGCTGCATCCTTCGAAGCGCCTCGCAGCACCGGAGAAGAGTGTCGCCGTCGCATCAGACGCCGTCGCATCCCCGTGGCAGAGCATCGACCTCGCATCAGACGCCGACGCATCGCAACACGAGGCGCGCCCCGCATCCCAGGAGAAGATCGTCGACCTCGCATCAGACGCCGTTGCATTGCCAGGGAAGCGTGTCGCAGGGCCTGTCGCGGCTCCAAAGACTCATCGAAATAGCCGCACGGCCGTCGGGCGTGCACGCATCACCTCTTCATTGTCGCAACCTCAAGAAGACGCCACTTTGTTTCTTTTGCACCAGATCTTCAACGCATCACCGTCCTTGCTTGTAAGGGACTACCGCATCACCTTCCCTGCAACACTTTTCGTTGCCCAGCGTTACGCATCTTAAGGTACATTGAACTCAAAGTGTCGCATTTCCATTTTAAGAGATTCAAGCTAATTCTACCATCTTTAAAGTACAGTATTGTGGATTATTTTTGTCGTTTATGGTCTTGTGGTAAATCTATATAAAAGATACTTATTTTTATAATACAACCTGTGTGGTGTCCATTTGTAGTGTTGTCACTGGATTACTGTATGTGTTCACAAATGCTTTACACACTGCCTCTGAACTAAGCCTGTCTGCTCGTGCCAAGCTACCAAGGGGGTGAGCAGGGGTTATTTCAGGAGTGTACCCCCTTACCCTGACTAGAAGCAAGGGTCCCTATTTGGGCAAAGGTACCTACCTCTGCCAACTAGAGACCCCCAGTTCTAACATGGAAGAACAAGAAATATGTTTTGAAGATGAAACAGAATTTTCAACTGGCCAAATAGAAAAAGTGGACAAGTTCAGGAGTGAAGAGATTTACGAACATTACAGTATAAATCCTCTACATTCAAAATAAGTGATAGGAAACACTATTGAATTATTTCAAGTGAAGAAAGCGAAGGGAACTCCCATGAGTGTATGGGAAAAAAGTTTAGAAGCTCGTTGTTTTCCACAGCTCTTCCCCACTGGAGAAGGTGGATGATTTGATGAACGAGCAGTACAGATTCCAGCTTCAGAATACCGCTCGTCAAGATCGTACTCTGAAGATCCAAGATTTCGACAGTGTATTCCATGTATATTTCATCTTCTGGTTGAAAGTGACTTGTCTGGAGTTTCATATGCAGTGAACCACATATTAAAAACAGGAGTTCATCTTACACATGTTTCTGCAAGGGAATTCATGGACAAAGTTCAACAAAGAGACGATCATTTAGAATCTCAGTTAATTAATTTTATGGCGTGTCAACGTGGTACCAATGAGTATTGGTATCGTTGTCATGAAGAACTTAAATGTATGTTAAGAAACTTAGGTTCTTAACATACGGAACGGGTGAGTGGAAGTGTGGAGGAGTTATTCCTCAGCCTCTCCGTGCCTCACCACCTGAATTATTGAAAACACTGTAATTGCGGTGACGCTGAAATGCTGTAACGTTGTACCTTTTGCCAGTTTTTAGCCTTTTAGCCTTTTCAATTCCGGACATTTTTAACTGTTTTCATTTGGGGGCAAGTATATTAAATATATTTGGCATACTCACAGATAAGCGATGGTGAGACGTGGTGCCCCCGTTCTGCCGCGGCTTCGCCGTTTGTGCGGAGGGGCACCGGACACTCCCCCTACCTCAGATACTTCCGGTAGGAAAGGGCTGAGGTCAAAGAGCGCATCCGGCGAGCAATAAAAGCGCATGCTGAGCCGGACGCGCAGCAGAACGGGTGAGTGGAAGTGTGGAGGAATTAGTCCTTAGCCTCTCCCTGCCTCAGCGCCTGAATTATTGAAAATGCTGTAATTGCAGTCATGCTGAAATGCTGTACCTTTTACCAGTTTTTAGCCTTTTAGCCTTTTTAATACCGGACATTTTTAACTGTTTTCATTTGGGGTCAAGTATATTAAATATATTGGGCATACTCACAGTTAAGCGCTGGTGAGACTTGGTCCCCCGTTCTGCCGTGGATTTTCCGTTTGTGCGGAGGGGCACCGGACATTCCCCCTACCTTGGATACTTCTGGTAGGAAAGGGCAGAGGTCAAAGAGCGCATCCAGCCAGCAATAAAAGCAAATGCTGAGCCGGACGCGCAGCGGGCGCGCCGCTGGTGTGCTGAAGGCACGCCAAAGGCAAGCCCGTCTGCGCCAGTCCACGTCCGGAATGCGGCTAGGGCCAGAAATGCAGCCGGTTCCAAGTCAGGTTTTGTCTACTCAAGAGAGGCAATCCAGGCACTTAACACACTAGCAAGTAAGTGCCAAGTTCATTTTCAAATTGATAAAATAAAGGGCCCTCTAACCTGCCTGAAATGCAGATACAAGCTCAATTATGAACACAGCCCCCTCCCCGATCATGCCCCTAAAGCGGACTTCAAAACAGACTCCAAGCAGCTACGGGCCGGCCTAGTCAATGCCAGATCACTAGCCAAAAAGGCGCTACACATTTATGATACACTTGTAAACCTTAAATTAGACTGTCTTTTCATCACAGAAATCTGGCTAAAAGATTGTTCAAACCCTGATGTTGTGCAAGCCCTTCCCCCAGGATACACTATATCCAGACAAGATAGAACTATGCAAAGAGGGGGGGCCTAGCAATAATATACAGGAACACATTGAAATGCTCCACATTCAACGTCGCAGAACTAAAAGAGGCAGAAAGTTTTGGTTTCTGTCTCCAACCAGATAGCTCAATGTCCTTTGCTGGAGCCTTGATCTACAGACCACCAGGGTCTAGCCACAAGTTTCTAGATACCCTGGGTGAAAGCATGAGCTCCCTGGTGGTCAGATACTCCAACTTCACCATTTTTGGAGACTTTAACATACACTTGGAATCAGCTGACACCCCAAGTACGAATAACTTTGGAGAGATCATAAATACTCTGGGACTGAAACAACAGATAGAGGGGCCCACACACTGTGCAGGACACACCCTGGATGGACTCTGTACCAATTCTACCAGTCTTAAAGTAGACCCTCCGGTCACTATAACCTGGTCTGATCACAAGTTTATCCCTCTCAGGATTGATTGCTCCAGCAAACAACCTGTGAAAAACTCCAGTCAATATGACCTCACATTGAGACGAAAGTGGAATAAACTGCTAACAAATCCTAACTTGCATGCAATGGCAGAACTAGGTAAACCTACCCTAACAGGAGACCCCTCGACAGATACCCATATGTTTAATGACTGGATGGCCTCACTAGCTAACATCTTGGCGCCTCCCGCCCTACCCAGTAAAAGCCTCCCTAATAAAAACTCTGCTCCCTGGTTCACCCCTCTGCTAAAAGAACTACAAGGCCAGTGTAGAAAACTGGAACGCATATGGAGGAAAAATTACAAACCAGAAGAGCTCACCCACCTTTAAAGCAGCTCTTAAACAATATCATCAGCAGATCAGAATAGAAAAGAAGGCACATTACTCCAATCTCATCAACCAGGCAGCGTTCGATCAGAAAATGATCTTTAACATCGTAAGATCTTTCACTGACCCAAAAGTGTTAGAACACGAAATTCCTCCATCTTAAAGTTTATGTGACCAGATAGCAGAGTATTTCGACAAGAAAATTAAAGACTTAAAAAAAGACTTTAAGGAAAATAACTCCTTGCCTACAGAAGCAGTTGTCCTGGAAAATAAAACAGGGCTTAACTGTTTCGAGGAGATTAGTCTTGAACAGTCCTGGCAAGCTATTCTCTCATGTAAATCAGGTTCTCCTCTTGATCCCTGCCTCCTGCAAATTTTACATGCACTCATTGACATCATAAACCCTATTATCAACCAAATAATTAACTCCTCCTTCAAGCTAGCAAAAGTACCGGAAAACTGGAAGATTGCTTCTGTTAAACCCCTCCAAAAAAAGAAATTACCAGACCCGACTACTCTCTCTAATCTCAGACCCATCTTGCTGCTACCATGTCTGATCAAAATAGCAGAGAAGCTAGTCAACACGCAATTAAATGACTTTCTGCAGGAAGCTAATATTCTACACCCCAGGCAATCAGGTTTTAGGCCTGGTCACTCAACAGAATCAGTGCTGCTTCATACAATGGAAACCTTCAAATTTGCCTTAGATCAAGGTAAAAATGCAGTACTGATTCTATTGGACCTATCGGCCGCATTCGATACGGTCTCTCACGACATTCTGGTAGACAGACTAGCGGATAGCGGCATCTCTCACAAAGCTTTAGCCAGGTTAACATCTTTCCTGGAAAACAGGAGACAAATAGTAACCTTAGACAACTTCAAATCAACAGAAAAACAATTGCTCTCTGGCGTCCCACAGGGCTCTGCCCTGAGTCCAACACTTTTTAATCTTTATATGATACCATTGCTTAACCTGATTGCATCCTTTGACATCGAGTCTATCTCGTATGCGGATGACACTCAGCTAATCCTCACTCTTGACAAAAATTCCACAGCAGCTGAAGAAAAATTCCAGCACTGTCTATCCGCAGTCATGGATTGGATGAAAACAAACCACCTCAAATGTAACAGTCAAAAAACAGAGATCATGCTGCTTGGGAAATTCAACATCTTCATGCCCAAACAGTGGTGGCCAACTGACACAGCACCACCTCCTAACACAGTAGACACAGTGAGAAATTTAGGGATTAGATTCGATTGTGCACTATCCTTCCACCAGCAAGCCCTCTCGGTGGCGGACACGTGCTTCCACATGATTAAAAGCCTCAAAAGTTTTTTCGATCTACTCCCTGTCACAGCTAGAAAAACAGTTGCAGTAGCCCTAATTCTGTCACGTTTGGATTACTGTAACAGCCTATTCGCAGGAGCAAAAAAGGTAGTTCTGAAAAGACTACGGATAGTCCAAAACGAGGCAGCCCGGATGGTATTATAACTACCAAGGAGGTCCTCGGCCACAGCAGCACTCAAAACCCTCCATTGGCTGCCCATACATAAAAGGATTCTCTTCAAAATCTTAGTAATCATCTTTAGAACCCTCAGGACAACAGGACCCAAATACCTAAGGTCCAGAATTAAACCATACATCACCCAACGACTCCTGTGATCATCCTCAGAAAACCTTCTAGCACCCGCCCCCCCCTTCCACCTGTCATCTAGAGGGGGAAAGTCAATGGCAGTCCTAGGAACCAAAGCCTGGAACAGCTTGCCCACCCAGATGAGTCTGGCACAGTCTGAACTCATGTTCAAGAAATTCTTAAAAACCTGGATTTTTGCTGCCCCAGACCACTTAGTGCTATCACTCATCTGATCTTTCTACCCGACTGTACTCACTAATTTCCTCACCACAGACCCCCTCGCTTTCGATAGAGCCAAGATGCTCCTCGGAGTGAACGCTGCGCTCTATAAATGCTCTCATTAATTCAGGTACCTCTACATGGTTTGTTACACTTAGCTGTGCTGAATATGCGTGGGACAATTTACTTGAATTTCTACGACAAGCAAATTCAAATTTAAAAAACATTGAATTGAAGACAGCTGGAGAACTGTGTTCCTTGGATCCTGTAAATGTGTGCAGATATTTTAATCATAGGTTTCAAGCTATGATGTCTTTTATCTCCAATAAAAATAATCCACCTCTTGGAGAAGTTACTGATTTCTTTTGGAGAAAGGAGTACCAAGCCAGAGGTGCTCCTCATATACACATGCTGTTATGGATCAAGGATGCACCAAAACTTGTAACTGATACTGATGAAACTGTTTTGTCTTTCATCGAAGAGTATGTTACCTGTGCCATTCCCAAAAAAGTAGGAGAAAACAGCTTGAGACAACAAGTTTTACGGTTTCAAAGTCATCGATGTGGAAAATATTGTCGACGAAAATACAAGTCAAAGGGAAAGTTTTATACAAAATGTCGTTTTGGATTCCCACGTCCAATAATTTCAAAAGGAAGAGTCAATAGTTTTATGTCAGCAGTAAGGCATACTATAACTTGAAAATCACCGAAGAATACATACATCTTAAAAAGAACTGAAGATTCAAAGTATATTAATGACTACAATCCAGTGTTTTTGACAATGTGGAATGCAAACATGGATAGTCAGTATGTTGCAGATAATTCAATTGCTGTAGCTCGCTATGTTACGTCATATATAACCAAATCTGAAAAGACAGAGTTGAAAGAAATGTGGGAAGAAATTTCACAGGAAAAGAGTCTTTGCAAGAAATTGTACAGCTTTAGCTTGAAAATGCTTTCCCACCGAGAGATTGGATCCCATGAATGTTCGGATCGGTTGAACTCTGCCAGTTTATATTCAAAGTCAAGAGGATTCATTTGGGTAAGTCTAGGTCTTGCCGCCACACAAAATAGAGTATTGAAATCTCTACAAGAAATCGAATACTTAGCATTGAATGAACCAGAAAGTACAGATATTGTTAAAACTAATATGTTGGATACGTACTATCCCAAAAGGAGTCCACATCTGGAATGCCTATGTCTCTATGAAGTACTGCAATGTTACAGCTTTAAGAGAAATGTTACAGAAAATATAAATGAAGAAAATTATGTAGTGATTGGATGTGACGGATGTTTGGTAAAACATGCCAAAGGAAAACTCAGTTGTGAAAGTCCAGATAAGAGGGAATTTTTCTATTTAGCACTTCTGCATCTGATCAAGCTTTGGCGTAGTGAAGCGGAATTACTTGGAGATTTCGACTGCTATGAAGATTCTTTTCATGCATGTAAAGATAGTATTCAATGCACAATCTTCCCAACTTATCTACAAATGTTAAATGATGAGATTGAACAAGAAACTACTATTGCAGCTGAAATAGCTAGAGACAGTTCTCAAAATAGTCAAAGTTCGGGTCCACTAAGTCAAGATCCACCAGGACAACCAATTATTGAAAATGAAGGAGCAATAGCCATGAATGAAGTGGAAACTGCAATGCTACAAGCACAACAGGATATTATTCAGTTGGAAAAGTTACAAGAACAACTAAACATTGATCAAAAAGAAATATATCTACAAGTGACAGAACGGATACAACATGGTTTGGAACATGAAAAAAAAGAATGCTAATGCTCATCATTTAAACCTATTTTAATGTACATCAGTGGTCAAGTAGGAACAGGAAAATGTTTCTTTATTAAAGTTTTGACTAGTTATCTATACAAAACTACAGAATCACATTTATCTTGTGTTGTAACAGCTCCAACTGGATTAGCAGCACATAACATTAAAGGAATTACTTTACATCGATTACTCACGCTACCAATTGAACATGAAAATAAATTGGAATATCACAAGCTATCTGGAGAAGCTTGGTATGAAGTCTCAAGAGTACTGAAGAAAATGAAACTTCCAATTATTGATGAAGTGAGCATGATCTCAAACAAATTGCTTGCCTTTGTTCATTTAAGAATGCAACAGATTTTAAAAACAGATTACGATGTTTTGTTTGGAGGAAAACATGTAATTGTATTTGGCGATCTACTACAACTTACTCCTGTAGAAGGGCAACCTGTTTTTCAAACACTTCTCCATGAAGAGACAAGGAAATCTTTGGGAAGTATTGAAAATGTGAACATATGGTCTCATTTTGAATATAAAGAACGTATTAAGAATATGCGACAAGCAAGTGATGAACATTATGGAAATATTCTTCAAGATATAAGAATTGGTGTCTTGACAAAACATGGTAAAGAAGCTTTAGAAAGCCGACTACTGAGGATCTTGTTTACAACTGGAAACACAGCGGCTGAATTAATGTACAAAATTCTAGGGGAAAAGAAGTTTATAGTTTGCCTAATACCTACTTTGCAAGAGTGTTCTATATTTAATTAAGAAGTTTTAACACTGGAAAAACAACAAATAGTGGAAATTGAATCTATTGTTAAAATTGAACATCAAGGAGTGACTATTCTTCTCACAGAGAAACTACAGTCAAAATTGAATTAGTTGGAAAAGTCTGTATCTAAGACTGCAGGCTTAGAAAAGACTTTACATGTATGTATAAACTGTCGGGTAATTTTACGGAGTAATTTGAATGTAGAAGAAGGTTTAGTAAATGGAGCAATGGGAAAAGTTGTTGAATTTGTAAATTTTCAGAACAGAGATGGAATAGAATTTTTGAAGAGAAAATTTGATCAGATTAAAGAGGTAAGACAGATTGGGCGTAGTGTTGTATGTTTTTTGCTTGTAAAAGACTTGTATGTTCGCAGAAAACAGTTTCCTTTGTCTTTAGCATATGCAGTAACTTTTCATAAATCTCAAGGTTTAAGTATAGACAGTGCTTTTGTAAATATTGGAAGTACAGTGTTCAAAGAGGGAATGGCATACGTTGCATTGTCTCGAGTAAGAACATTTTCTGGTTTGTATTTGATTGATTTTGATGAGAAAAATGTTAGTGCAGATGCAAATTGTGGAAGAGAGTACAATCGTTTGAGAAGACTTGATACTGATTTAGCTGATTATCTGATATATGAGAAACGTGTAGTGTGTCCAAAATGGAAATGTGTAAAACATTCAAATGATGTTCAAAAAAAGAAAACCATTCAAGAGAGTCATGAAGATGTAAAGACAATGAAAATGGAAACTGTTGATGAGATTGTAGGATACCAGTTGGAAAACAGTTCAGGTATCAACTGCTATGCTAGTGTAATTTTGAATGTTGTGTTTTATCTAGAAGAGCTTCATTATGAAATTATGGGAAATCATGAAAAAAGATTTTGTTCTTTATTACGTCATGTATTTAACCAATTGGTAACTGACAGAACTAAAATCCATACTGCTTCTGATGTTCGACATGTTTTGGATATATGTACTGGTTCTTTGACATTCACTCTTAATGTTCAACAAGATGCACAAGAATTTCTTTTGTTTATGCTTGGAGTATTAGAACATGAAAGAATACAGATTGAAAACTTATTTGAACTAAGTTACAGATAGGATCATAAATGTGAAGAGTGTTCATTTACTTCCAGCACTGAAATAGACACAGAACGATTCATATACTTGACGGTACTAGATTGCAAATCTGTACCTTTTAACAAATTAGTGAAAACAGCAAATCAGGATATGAAATGCTCGCATTGTAAATCAGACATTACATATCGAAAGATTTGGAAAATATCTCATTTTAATACTTCAACGTTGTAGAGCAAATGGAAGAAAATTGGAGACCAAAATAAAAAAATTTGTTGCAAGTCAAATATCTCTTTCCGGAAGAACATTTATAGCAGTGGCTATTATTTTACATGATGGACACTATACTGTGTATTTAAAATGTAATAAAGGATGGACACATTGCAATGATGCCCACTTGCAATTCAAATCTAGATCGCCTTTCGATTTACAAAATTCATATTTGATATTTTTGAAGCCAAAGTTTTGAATACATTATTCGGCCTATTGGGAAGATGTCAACACGAATGATCAAATTTATATTGGATTTTTTTGAAGTGGAAGTTTTGAATACATTATTCGGCCTATTGGGAAGATGTGAACACGAATTAACAAATTTATATTGGATTTTTACCAAGAAAAAGTTTTGAATACATTATTCGGCCTATTGGGAAGATGTGAATAGAAAGTGGACAGGATTAAAACAATCAGTATTTATAGTTAGTGTTTAGGTTATTATTTGTGCTAATTGATATTGGATTTGGAAAACTGTTCTTAAAAGGAATAGTTTATATATTTGTTGTCTATATTGTACCAGATATAAATGAGAGTATACATTTAGGAATTGTTTTTCAGAGTAATAAAAGACTTAATGTATAAGTTGGATGTAATTTAGAAACTTTAGATGGGTAAACATATAGGTACACATATTGGAAATAATGCTTTGCGGTAATTTGGGTTTATTTAACAATCTCGTTGATTGTTTTTTTTTCCCGCTGTTGTATGATGATATTACGTTGAAATCACTGCGTATGGTGAAGTTCAGTAGAATCTGAACACAGCAAAAAAGGGAAACAAAAAATGTTATGCAATTCTAAAATTATGTTGTGCTCTTAAAAGTGTAATATTTTAATTTCTATAATGTATTAGATTATATAACATTTTTTTCTTCTTCTTTACAGTAGGTAATGGTGAAGTTTGAAAAGAGTTTTAATTCAGTTTACGACAATACTATTCAAAAATAGAGTTATGTATCTAAATTACTGAAAAAGGTAAGAATACATAACATAATATGTATGTTAACATTCATTTATGTATTATTAATTTCTTATAAAATAATGTTGACTCTTTACACTATTTAAAAACTTTCAGATATCATCAGACAGGTAGTGTCCCTGCACTCATGCAATCACCCAGGCACTACACATGCACTCATCCAATAATTGAGACACTACTTTTGCACTCATGCAATCACCCAGGCACTTCTGTTGCACTCATGCATTCCCTCTAACACTACCTATGCACTCATCCATACACTCAGACACTACTTATGCACTGCTCTAATCACATAGGCACTACTTCTGTACTCATGCAATCAGGCAGACACTACCCATACACTCATGCTATCATTTAGACACAACTGTTGCACTCATCCATTCCCTCAAACAGTACCTTATCACTCATCCATGCACTCAGGCTCTACCCATGGACTGCTCCATGCACCCAGGCAATACCCATGCACTCATGCAATCACTCAGGCCCTACTGCTTCACCCATGCATTCCCTCAAACAGTACCTATGCACTCATCCATATTTTTATTTTATTTTTTTAGAGTTTTAGATAGCGCGAACTAGACCCGAGACATCGGGTATCAGAGCGCTTTACATGAAGCCCAGTCTCATTACAGAAGGACACATATACTCAGACAGTACCCATGCACTGTTCCATGCACCTAGGCACTACCCATGAAGTTATGCAATCACTCAGGCACTACTGCTGCACTCATGTATTCCCTCAAACACTACGTATGTACCTTTATCCATACACTCAGACACTACCCATGCACTGCTCCAATCATCTAGGCAGTACCTCTGTAGTCCTGCAATTAGGCAGACCTTACCCATGCACTCGTGCTATCATTTACACACTACTGTTGCACTCATGCACTCCTATAAACACTACCCATGGACTCATCCATGCACTCAAGCACTATCTATACACTTCTCCAATCTCTGAGGCACTACGGCTACACTCATCCAATGAGCCAGGCACTATTTTTACATTCATGCAATCATTTAGACAGTACTGTTGCACTGATCTATTCCCTCAAACACTACCTATGCACTCATCCATGCACTTAGGATCTACCAATGCACTTATGCATGTATCCAGGCATTATCCATGCAGTCATGCAATCATTCAAACACTACTGCTGCACTCATCTATTTCCTCAAACACTACCCATACACTCAGGCACTACCCATGCACTTCTCCAAATGCGCAGAAACGACTACTGCACTCATGCAATCAGCCAGCCACTACTCATGCACTCCTCCAATCACTTAAGCAGTTCTATTGCACTCATCTATTCCCTCGAACACTACCCATGTACTCATCGATGCAGTCAGGCTATACCCATTGAGTGCTCCATGCACCCAGATACTACCCATGCACTCATGCAAATACTCAAGCACTACTGCTGCACTCATGCATTCCCTCAAACACTGCCTATGAACTCATCAATACACTGAGGTACTACCCATTGACTGCTCCAATCACCCAGGCACTACCCCTGTACTCATACAATCATCCAAACAGTACTCATGTACTGCTCCAATCATTCAGGCACTTGTTTTGCATACATTCATTCCTTCAAACACTATGCATGCCCTCATCCATGCACTCAGACTCTACCCCTGCAGACATGCAATCACTCAGGCAGTACCTGTGCACTCCTCCAATTACCCAGCCACTACCCTTCCACTCATGCATTCACCCAGGCACTACCTATGCACCCCTCCAATCACCCAGGCACTACCCATGTACTCATGCAATAGCCCAGGCACTACCCTTGCACTCCTCCAATCACCCAGGTACTACCCATGCACTCATTCATGCACTGATGCACTATATATGCACTCCATCGAACACCCAGGTACTACCTCTACACTCAACCAATCACTCAGACACTACCCACGCAGACTAGGCCCCCCTCCTTGTGTTTGCTTATGGAACCAACTAGGTCCTGGGACTGGGTTTCAGGCACCTTGGGACACAGCCCACTCTCACTCCTTCTCCTCTGAGACAGGACGTGGGACCCTACACCCCTCCCACTACACTGGGGCCTATCTGGGCTACCACAAACCTCCCCTACCTCACTTGGTTGGGGAAAACCTGAGCCACCCCCTTCAGGATTACTCCCAAAAGCTTCTTCAGACCCTCTGGAATCCACCAAAATGTCTGCCTCCAGCACAAGCTCCCTGGAATCAGAGAACTTATACTCCACCTGGTGTTGGATTAGCTCTTGAAAACAGAGACTTAAAATATGCTCTCCAACAACTGAATCACACAGCCCCCCACAGTTGTTAACCAAGCTACCCTTTGCATCACCATCCGGTGCTTCACACAAGTACCCCACGCCACTCTCCTGAGATTGGCAAGACAGTACCTGACTGTCTCTGTCACTCAACCCACACTCTTCTGGGCAGTCTCCACACTCACACACCAGGACTCCTACCATGGGGGAACCCCTCTCCCTGCACCTCTCATCTAGAGTCAGTAGAGTGTCTCTCTCACCACTAGGAATATGATCCCCGGTGTCAGTTCCCCAATCCACGTCAGGGACACTGCACACCACTGGAGCTACCTCATAAACCTGAACCCCCTGGTGTATGTTAATCCCCTCCTTCAAGTCAGGCGCCACATCTCTGGGTGTGAGTAATTCTCCCTCAGCACTAGACACTACATTTTTGCTGCCAGCATCTGAGCTGGACTCCACCTCCAACCCAGCCAAGCTCACTTCATGAGCTACACACATTTCTTTTTGCTTGGTGGAGACACTCAGGGCCTCAAGCCTCACAAACTCCTGATCGAGCTCTCTCATTATCAGCTCATATGCCAAGATCAATTTGTTTTCTTCCAAGGCATAAGCTCTCCTGCTTTCCTCTGCCTTGGCCTGGATTTCCATTTCCATCTGCTTTGTTTTGATCCTCAGGACTTCTAGTGTTGTGTAGTTCCTATAAACCTATATAGGATCTGCGCGTTTAGACAACATACACTGTAGGATTGGTGTAAGACTGATTCCAGTCACCCCCACCGGGTATGTTGGCCTGCATACCTCCTAGCTCACAGTGCCACTAGAAACTCCTCTTACCAAGGAGAGAGTAGTTCCTGGCAACTATCGAACATGATATCCCTGATCCCTCAGGACCGTGGAAACAGTGTACTACTTTTCGTTCAGTCACCAGGCTCACTTAGTCTCAGAGAGATACACAGAATAAACGGTATGGTTGTTTTTCAATAAGCATTTATTGAACAATCGTTATTCTAGTGTAAAATAGGTGTGCTGAAACAACCACTAGACAGTAACAGATATAAATGATCAGAAGCACTAAGAAAGTAAAAGGATGGTAGATTTCTACCATTTTGCTATAACAATGAATAGAGGCAAGCATATAAAATACATGACAATAAAATGAGTACTCCTACGATGCTACCCTAACTAGATGTGCCTAAGTGTACCTAGCATGTGTTTAGGTGTTAAGCCAAGAATCCCTCTAGGATAAAGTCAAGCCCATTACCTGAAATGAGAGACTGTGGGACCCCGTCTTGGACTCGAGTTGGACACCCCGCAAGGGATGGTAGACCACTGCGAGCTGGAGTATCTGCATGCAGAAATCTCGAGGGTCTCGTGTCAGTGTGTCGGCAGGGAAGTCCTGATCTCCTCTGACTATGTCAGCAAGATGTGGGGGCAGATTTACAAGCCCCTTGCGACAACTTTAAGACACCGCTGCATCACTTATGCGACGCAGCAGCGTCGTAAACTATGCGTCACTATGCGACAGAAAAAAAGCCCTGCGCTACATTATACCTACGTCAGGTATAATGTATGCAGGGTGGGCGTTCCATCGCAAGGGAAGCCCCGTAAAAGTGACGCAATGAAATCTACAAGATTTCACTGAGTCACTTTTACTTCCCCGCTGCGTCAAAACCTTACGCCTGCTTGTAGCAGGCGTAAGGAGTGATGCAGCATTTCAAGTATAGGATGCCCCTGAGCAGTGCTGATCTGCAGGGATGCACCAGTTATTGTAAATCATCCTGTGATGTTTATACACACAAAGGTCTCCCCGGGGGTTCTACCTTACTGTGCCACTTGTTGGACTTAGGATGACTTCAGGAATTAACCTTGTACATAGTTAATATGCAGGAGATGGTAGTCCTGCTGAGTATCCAAGAATCCAAGAATCCTCATGCATAATGTATAAGGCTGCTGTTCAGGGAAAACCCCATGTTCTGTAAGCAGTACCGTAACTAGGTCAAGGGTCAGTCCTAGCAGCCCGTTATGTATGTAATGTAGGGACGAATATAGGTGAAAGGTTGGGATGTTACCCGGGCCTATACTGGGGTAGCTATATGGAATATAACACCCACTCCTCATTCAACTGGATGACATAACTAAATTCTAATGTACCACCAGGCTGACTAGATACTAGTACGCAAGTGACTATAGTAGAAACAATAGTTTCACAAATTTTTTTTTTAAAACTCTAAAATGTTCTAAAACAGAGAAATTGTCACTCAAGCAATAGCTCTAATGTGTCTGTATATATAGTTCGAACGACTACAAGCATCGGAAAGCCATGCAGGTCATAAAAGTGTCAATTGTTTTGGAGTTGCAGCTTGATTTTTTTTTTCAAAAAAGGCCGAATTTTTCCCAGCACACGACGAGCCAAATGTTTATGTGTCCTGGCTGGTAGACGCAACATTGCTGTAGCCTGCCCTCGCAGACGATGATCCCTGTAACACCTCGCAGATTACGTCAATTGAGCACAGATGATCTTCTGTACTGCCTGTAGCCGATGCTGGGGCAGCCTGTGTGCCATCCAAGGCCTGGGTGTCAGTGGAGGAGCCGGTATCCATTCCAACAGGAGCAGAGACTTCCTGTGGAGGCTCTAAGAATGTTGCCATCAACACAGGAATACGCTGGGGACACTGCAGAACATGGGCCCAACTGATGGAAGTGTCAGACAGAGACCCAACACGCATTCTTCTCCGCAGAACAGGCATCGGAGAACAGGTAGGATGCAGTCCATCCAGACTAGTCTAAATGACAGGAACCAAGAGGCGCTTAGTTCCCGTAGGCGAGGTGTGCCCAGATGTTGTACCATGCGATCACGGTATTTACGTTCCAGGAGTACTGTTTCCATCTCCTTGGTGACTGGGACGTCCATTGCGTAGCAGAAAAAATTACAATCAGGATACCTGCTATTAGAAACAGGATCAGCAGAAGTCCTCCAAAAATGCTTCCGAATACGGAGTGTATAAAGTTTGGTATAACTCCGAGGACCGTCTGAAAGGTGCTTAACAGTCCCGAACCTATGGTCTTAAATAGGTGGACCATACCCGTCGTATCAGACATGTTAAAGATACGATTCACCATTTCTGTGAAATGGAAGGGGCAGTTCGTACGTATGAGTGCCTGTATCTCAGCCGAGGACCTTGCGATCTGGAGATCAAAAGTCTCCCAGGCAGAGGTTAAGGGTACAGTTTTCTGTAGAAGCATGCCTTTCATTCTGCTCAGAGTATCATATCAAACCATATAAAGGAAACATTCAACGAAGGCCATAGCGGTACCTCCCTGACTGTGTGTGTCGGTGGAAACAATACTTGCATACAGCAAGTAACCCTGGAGCTCACAGTGACTAGATATGCGATGTCCGGAAGCATCCCACAACAACCTTGATCATTCAGCATCAAGTAACTCCCATTTGAAAGTAGCCTGAATACTGGAGTAATCACGGCTGCCGGGGTACCCCTCAAGTGACAGGATAGGTTCGCTACAGAACCATTGAAGGCCCCATGCAGCATAATATCCTGGCATATGAGAGATCCACTTAAAGCGTTTGTACGGCTTAGAAGCACTACTAGATCCCCACTCCTGCATCAAAATCTATATGGTAATTCCCAAGATTCCTTGATGAATTCCCTACCTATTTCTTCATATCTGCCCGCCTGTTGTTGTTTTAGGCAATATTGAAACTGGAAAGTTGTGACCGGTAACGTTATATGTCCATGGATCAACCACTCTGTGGACAGTGATTCTGCCACAGTAAAAGGTAATCTGTCCAGTTTTTCATTGTATATTTTGTATATTTTGCTCCCCTTTGTGCCATTTTTATCTGTTTTTCTGTTAGATTGTATGCAGAAAACAGTGACGTATTGTTGATAAAATGCCAAGGCACATAACCTGTGCTCAATGATTGCAGCGTCCGGCTTAATAACATAATAGAACGTAATTGTGATTGTCCGTGCTGTAGTATGGACAAATCTTGTTCTAGTACGTCAATAGCAGAAGATACAATGTTGCCCAGTAAATAAATCCTGGAAGTTAACGTAGTCATGCCATTGTCAACTACGGCTAGCGCCTTTTCTAAGTTAATCCTATCTATTTCTCATATTCTCTCCGCTGCTTCTTGTTGGGAGATTTTCCAAATTTCATTATAGACAGCATAATAGAAACGTTTTTGACGTGGCTTTCTGGGACCTAATAAAAAATCCCGTAGGTCCACATCCTCTGTTAGTAGCCAATCGAGGCATAACTTCCCAACACTGTATGATGTCACCACCCCCGGATGTTCTCTTTGTACATAGCATGGGTCTGGCCTATGGATACTGAACCCTTCGTTGGCACCCCTGAATCTTTCTTGACATCTATTTGTGTCGGTGGGCCAAACCAACCATCCCTTCCAATTGGGGTCTGATCTATTGTATTGTAAAATGTCATCGATTGTAGCCACTTTTTCTGATGTAAAATTTTCCTCAGTATGTGATGGTGTTGGAATCCGAGGCATGTTCAAATCCTTGTTCTTGGCTATTCCAAGGCAGTAAGTCTGTTGCACAGTATCATTCAAAAATATCATCTGCTGGGGAATGAGGCATGCTCTAAATAGCGCTTCGGTTCCCTGGACTTGCCAGTCTCTAGAACCTCAGACTGATTTTAAGTCTATAGTGTCATTCCATAAGTCGAAACCCTGTTCAGACAGTTGGGTATTAAAGGACACAGAGTAAATCTGTTTGGTGTTAGTCAGCATATTTTTCTGTGCAGGTGTAGGTGCAACCTTATAGTAAGATGAGGTCTGGTCAGAAACATTGAACCCTGAAAAATATGGGAATTTTTGTGCAAACGTTTTCAAACTACTTTTCGGTGGTGTAGGACAATGTTCCCATTGGTGATATGTGAAAACATTCCTAGAGGTACTGGATTTGTGTAGAAAATGATGACCATAATGTTGATAACAATACATTGTGTTAAAGTCTGATGTGTCTTCTAACATTTCATTGCTGGAAAATGCAGCATTTTGTTCTAAATCAGACAACATGTTATTCACAGATTCAAAATCCCAATCATCGGAAAATGTACTGGAGGTAATTATATCATTTAAGGAAATTTTAAATAAATGAGGTATTTTTAAAAGTTCGGTCGGACCAAATACATCATAATCAACCTTGTCCCATACTATACCATCAGGTATAGGAACTGCTGTAATGTTCATTGATGACAAGTCTCTTTGTTCACGATGTGATGAAACATAAGGTTTCAGGATCAAGTTCACTTTGGATGCTGCAGAGCTTTGGCGAAGGTAAGTTCCATTAACAAATAAGCAGAAGACAGTTACTAAGCCTATCCCAAAAAGAAAGAAAAGTATCCCGTGATTATCCAAATTTCTAGCCAAGGTGACACCAGGTAAGTCTTTTTAAGAAAAATGAAGAAGTCTTTGATTTGCTGTTGACGATATATTGGGGCTGGCATTGTTTCAGGTTCACTTGGATCCAAGGAAAAGGTAGCAAAGTCGATGAAATAGCCAGATGCAGTTCGATCTATTTTTGGCAGCTCAGCAGGTTTTGTTGAACTTGTAGATGGCTCTTGTTGAGGCATGTTTATGTAGACCTCAGTGTCAGGTCAAATTGAAATTTGTCTTTCATTTTGATTTTGAATTTCTATTTCAAGAGGAACTAGTTCCATGGCATTGTTGCATAGTCCATCATTCCGTAAAGGAGACTCTTCAAACGTGATGAGTCTTTCCGTTTGAACTTCCTGTATGGTAGCGGAAGGAGGGCATCGGCTACTCAGGAGTCCACGAGGCCTATCATTCAGTATTGGCCACATAGTGTGGTTTTCATCAGATCAATGGAGAGAAATGTTTTCTCTTTTTTCCCAGCAAAAGGCGGCAGAAGTACAGTTCTTGTCCCTTCAACGGCCTGGACAGGTACAGGCTCTCTGTATGATGGCCCAAATTCCTTTTTGTCCACTATCTTTTCTCTGACCAGATCCCCAACTTTAGGGACCCAGACAGGTCTTGCCGTGACTGACTTGACTTCCTCAGCGGAGGTCCGCTTCACTTGCACATTGCTTTGTAGTGCCCTGGATTCATTCAGATCCTGTAAAACAGCCAAACGTTTATTGATGTCAAAAGGTTTTTCATCTGCCACTATGCCTTCACAATCGAGATCAGGTACCCACATTATTGTTCCAAAAAGGACCTCGTAAGGGGTGACACCCCCTAGAGAACTTCTTGGCATGTTGTTCAAGGCCCTCTGAACCCCATATAAGTGATTGACCCAACTACCACCCACGCCTAATACTCTAGCTGTTAATGATTACTTTAAGTCCCGATTTTTCCTCTCCACAACCGAATTTCCCTCTGGATGATACGGAGAGGAGTACCGCAGTGCAACACCCAAACTTCCCATGGCTTCCTTGTAAGCCCCAGAGCTAAACACGGGGCCTCGGTCAGAATGTAATGTGCCAACTGCGTATGTCCCTATAAAGACTCGCAAATCAAGCGTCAGTCGAGCGCTGAGGCCATACCCATAGGAATCTCGAGCAGGAATCCACTGCAACCATGATATATTTGTAAGCCCCATCAGTTTGTAGGGGGCCGCAGTGGTCCAGATATACACAAGCAAGAGGTCTGTTTGATATAAGCAATGGTGTCTGCGCTGGGCATGCTACGGTAGAGCCCTTCATCTGTTGACAGATGTTGCACTTTAAGACATAATCTTTGGTCTGCTTCGTTAACCCTGGCCACCAATAGCGTTGTTTCAGTAAAGAAACTGTCGCTGATACACCTGCATGCGCAGAACCTAGACCCTCGTGTGCAGCTAAAATTAAGCCCAATCTGCGATCCATGTTTGGCATTACTCTATCCCCCACTCCGGGAATCTGAGAAAATGGAACGTTATTTGCATCTAACTTGTAGGAGTACTTGAGTGGAAAACCTTTCAGAAGTGCCTTATTGTCTTTGCGTGATGCAATGACAGCTACCATAATCTGTTCGTCTATTCGCGTTTTAGAACGAGTGATTGCAGCTACAGACGCAGTTTGTACTGTCCCCTTTGCGGCTTCATCAGCCAATTAATTCCCTTCAACGTGAACGCCATCACGTTGATAACTCATCGTGTGTATCACTTGAGCTCTTGGTAGTTCGTTTTTTAACTCCGCTACCTGTTCCCATAGCATTTTATGCTTAATTGTGCCACCTTTTGAGTCTTTAAACCCATTTTGTCCCCGATACTGAAGATATTCTTTGTATAACTGGACACAGTAAAAAGAATCGCACACAATTAGTGTGGGGAATTCTCGATCCGTATTTATCAGTGCCAGTAATAGTGCTTTTAATTCTGCTAGCTGAGCCATGCGGTCTCCTAGAGACTGTGGGCCCGATTCACAAAAGTAATCTGAGACAAAATCCTAACTTTACGACTTTTGGTATTCACAAAAGGCATTTAGGAGTAGTAACGTTAGGATTCCTAACGTTACTACTCCTAAACTGAGACAAAATCCTAACTTTACGACTTTCAGTATTCACAAAAGGCATTTAGGAGTAGTAAAGTTAGGATTCCTAACTTTACTACTCCTAAACTGAGACAAAATCCTGACTTTATGACTTTCGGTATTCACAAAAGGCATTTAGGAGTAGTAAATGCCCTTTGTGAATACCAAAAGTTGTAAAGTTAGGATTTTGTCTCAGATTACTTTTGTGAATCGGGCCCTGTGTTTTCGTACAGCTTGGACAGAACTTTCCGTCCTGCATACAACCTTTTACAATCACACATGCGGCGCTGTATTGCTTTTTACTTCCAATGACCGGCTGAGCAGATACGTCAGTGTAAATTATGTATTCATACTGATCTAGAGGCATACCTTCATTCGGCAGATGATATTCTTGTTCATATTGCAAAAATGCTTGTGTTTTCAGACTTGGGTCTTATCTGTATTCTACGTCTGATGCAGTGAGAGAATTAGCCCATTGTATACATCTTGGATGTAAGGCTTTAGCATTAGGAATGCTTGCCTTTGTAGCAGCTTCTAAGGCTGGTACTGGAGTCACGACAATTATTCGTTTCCCCTGAGCCACTGCTCTTTCTTTCACTACAGCAGTCTGTACTGCTGTCAGGATTTTCAGTGTAGAAGCAAAACGCATTTCAGCGTTTGTGTATAAGTGTGATTTGTATGCTATGGGTACTGTTTCACCTTCATTGAAAATCAGGTAAGTGTACCCAGATTGACCCGCTATAACGCAGATCAGCAGATTGCGTACGTTTACTCGTGTCCGCAAGTGTTTTGAAGCTATCATGTCAGCTTGTAGAGAACAAAGGATATCTGTGTGTTCCTGTGTCCATTGCCTAACTGAAAAATCTGGTCTTATTAAGTCGTAGAAAGGTTTAACTCTTTCTGCATAATCCAAAATGTATGTTCTACCAAAATTCAGGAATCCCAGTATCGAATGAATTTTTTTTTATGATTTTGGAGGTTGGAGCAGCGCACATTTTTCTAAAAAGTTAGCTGCCAAGCTCTTGCCTTCACTTGAAAGCTCATATCCCAGAAATAGGACATTGAGGTGGGCAATTTTTGATTTTTTGAAGTTGAATTTGTAACCCTCAGAGGTGAATCCCAAAATGATGGTGCTCACCCTGGTCGTGTTCCTCTAGGTCATCATCGGTCAGATAAATGTCATCTACATAGGACAATGCCCCTTCTTCCATATTCAGAAGTAACTCAGTTATTCTGGCAGAAAAACAACCCCAGGCTGTTCTTATACCCCTGGGGGAGTCGACAAAATTGATGCTGGGACCCCAGCACTGAGAATGCTGTCAAATATCTGCTCTCAGGAGCTATATTGTGGCAGAAAAATCCATTCGAGATATCTAGTGTTGTTTTATATTTTTTCCGCACAATGTTATTCATCAATGCAGCACTGTGTGCGTTCTGTATTGCAAATGTTTTTGTGCATGAGTTTAGATGTCTATAGTCTAAAACTAGACAATATGAATTGTCGGGTTACATTACGGGAAACAAAGGATTATTCATCGAAGAGGTGCAAGTTTCAATCACCCCCTGGTATTCAAGTTGATTTAAGATCTCCTTGACCTGTTTATTAGCTTCTTGCCTAATTGGATATTGTCTCTGTGGAGTTGGAGTGGATTTTAATGGTATCCCGTGGTGGGTAGAATCTTCATCCCACCCAACGTGGTTGTAGTATAGTGCAGGAGCAAGGGCCACCGCCCATTCCTGCGCGTATGTGTGTTTTAGATATTGGGGAACGAGGTCGGAGAAAGCTGGCATAAGTACCGTTTCCCCTTTTGGGCAATCCATAACAATAGTAGGCGCCCAATCTCTATCAGCTAAAATAATGTTGTAGCCAAAAGTCAGGTTCTCCCAAAAGAGACCTTTAATTTTTCTGGGCTTGTCCCCCTCCATTTGGAGTGTTGTTTCATGTAACCTATGTGGGACACTTACCCTAGTATCAGGTGTTTCCACCGTGATATGTTCACTAAGCTCCGCTGTCACCAGAAATTCCATCAGGTTCTGGCGAGCTATTGTTACTTCTGCTGCGCTGTCTAGCATCGTCAGAGCCCATTCCCCGTTCAGTAGTTGAGTCCTCAGAATTCTGGGCATGTCTAACTTTGAGACCTGCTACTTTCTTCTATTTGAATTGAGGTTTTGCTTTAGGCTTTTCTTCTTTTTTGGAAGTGTAGTCTGAAGTGCGTTGTGCGTATCTGGACTTTGTACGCTCTTCTTGTCTGTGTTCTGACCGTCCTTCCCTCTCTGAGTTTTTCGATGAACCCTGAAAGAAACGAGAGGAATGTGTATCAGTGTCCTGATACCTGTCAGGTTTTCTAATGTTGTCCCTATTTTAAGGTTATACCTCCTTTCGGAGGGCTCCTGTTGAGGAGACCTACCTCTGGATTGAGATCTGTTCTCTTTATTCTTTTGTTGTTTGTTATTATCCCATTTCTTCTTTGAAGAAGCAGGTGCTTGCTTAAAAGTATCCTTTTGGGACTACCCATCAGTTGAGGTTTTATTGCTCTAGCCCCCAAGCTGTCTCTGCCTAATTCTGTATAAGCAGTTTCAATTATTTTAGGTAATTCATGTCCCTGTTGTAGAGGAGTGAACTCCCTTAGGCGTTGGCGTATTGCCACTGATGCTGCCTCTCCTTTAATATTTGCTAATATTATAGCTGATACCTGGGCAAAATTACCCAGTAATTTCATCTCTAAGTACAGAGCAGGTTCTGCTCCATGCTCGTTCTGTATTTGTCTCAATACATCTGGTATTACTGCTAATGACAGGATACCATGAGTCCTGGTATATATGGCAGCGAACACTGTACCCCAAGAGGTACAATACTCTATCTGGGGTGTTATCCCCATGAGCAAGCAAATTGTTAACATTCTGTGTTTTTCATGTGGGCTGGTGTTTGGAAATACTGCCTCTAGCTGTATTACTTTTTGAGCCACCCAGAATGGCATTTGTTTACGTTTAGTGGGCATTTTACCCATTACTGTGTGTAATGTTTGCGGTGTAATTTTAGTTGTTAATGTTTGAGTCTGACTTGTTGGTGTAGCCGTCGCTGGCTGAACTGTGAGTGTTTTTTCATCACAAACTGTGCCATGTTTCTGTAAAGTCTTATTAGTTCTTTATGAAGTGTAAGTAAGTCTCCTGCTGGCATTGTTTCAATGTCAGGATGTGGTGTGTAGGCCACTAGTACCGGCCATGTTGCTCCGTCTCTTCCGAGCGGACCGAGTCTTACTTTATTTCTTGTATGGGGTAGGGCGCCTTTAAACCAGTATAAATGCTCCTGGTAAGTGAGCAGAATTTCAATATCCTCATATGGACAATATTCGTTTGGTATTTCATCTTCTGTGTAGTAATGAAATGTCTTTGTTTGTGCATTTGCCTCTGGGAATTTAACCCAGAAATAGAATACCTCTGTTCTAAATTATTCTTGTGCCTTAATCACGAAGGTTACTGGCCCACCCCTAGCTGTTAAACAATATGAAGCTAGTTTTATGGTGATGGCATTTCTAACATTTTCTGAAAGATGTATAGCATCTGCATCTTCTTCTTCAGCTGAGAGATTTAATTCTCGCACTATTTCATCCTGCTCAGTCATTGTTTTTGTAAGAAGACTTTTTCAAGGGAACTGAGATAAGGTGTTATGCACAATAGGAACAATCTGTCCTCCAAGCTTGATTAACCAACAGCCAATACATAGGATTTTTGCCTACTCAGCTGCGGCAAATGTTTGTCCCCTCCCACTCCAGACGTCTCTGGGGAAATGTGGGTAGGGGTCTCTGAGAATAGCACAACTGAACTACTCAGATTTGACTGTTAAATTAGTACCCAACCAACATTGGGCACCATGTCGTGTAGTTCCTATAAACCTATATAGGATCTGCACGTTTAGACAACATACACTGTAGAATTGGTGTAAGACTGATTCTAGACACCCCCACCGGGGATGTTGTCCTGTATACCTGCTAGCTCACAGTGCCACTAGAAACTCCTCTTACCAAGGAGAGAATAGTTCCTGGCAACTAACGAACATGACAACCCTGATCCCTCAGGAACGTGGAAACAGTGTACTACTTTTCGCTCAGTCACTCGTGCTCACTTAGTCTCAGAGAGATACACAGAATAAACGGTACGGACGTTTTTCAATAAGCAATTATTGAACAGTCGTTATTCTAGTGTAAAATAGGTGTGTTGAAACAACCACTAGACAGTAACAGATATAAATGATCAGAAGCACTAAGAAAGTAAAAGGATGGTAGATTTCTACCATTTTGCTATAAACATGAATACAGGCAAGTATATAAAATACATGACAATAAAATGCGTACTCCTACGATCCAACCCTAACTAGATGTGCCTAAGTGTACCTAGCATGTGTGTAGGTGGTAAGCCAAGAATCCCTCTAGGATAAAGTCAAACCCATTACCTGAAGTGAGAGACTGTGGGACCCCGTCTTGGTCTTGAGTTGGACACCCCGCAAAGGATGTTAGACCACTGCGAGCTGGAGTATCTGCATGCAGAAATCTCAAGCATCTCGCGTCAGTGTGTCGGCAGGGAAGTCCTGATCTCCTCTGACTATCTCAGCAAGATGTGATGTTTATATACCCAAAGGTCTCCCCAGGGGTTCTACCTTGCTGTGCCACTTTTCAGACTTAGGATGACGTCTGGAATGAACCTTGTACATAGTTATTATGCAGGAGATGGTAGTCCCGCTGAGTTTCCAAGAATCCAAGAATCCTCATGCATAATGTATGAGGCTGTTGTTCAGGGAAAACCCCATGTTCTGTAAGCAGTACCGTAACTAGGTAAAGGGTAAGTCTAGCAGCCCATTATGTATGTAATGTAGGGACGAATATAGGTGAAAGGTTGGGATGTTACCCGGGCCTATATTGGGGTACCTATATGGAATATAAACTAGCTCCTGCTCCCTGACCTTTTGGTTCTCCTCCAGTTCCTCTGGGGGAAAACTGATAGCGGAATGATTGTTGCCAGCCCTAGAGGCTGCTCTTCCCACAGGCAGATCCTGTGATCTGAAACCATCCCCTTGCGCATCCTCATCTACCCCTGCATCCTCTGCCCCCCCAGCCTCTTTGGCCTCCCACCAGGCCCTTAAGGCCTTCTGTAGCTCCTCCTTCCTGGAGCTGCTCTTCATGGGACATCCAAAGATCCTGCAAAACTGCTTGAGGGGACCTACTTTGTAACTAGTTAACATTTCAATATCAAACTACAGTTCTGCAACATCACTTGCTGGTTTATCCTTTTGAGACATGATGCATGGATACTTTAAGGTTTACTCAAAAATAGAACTAAAAACAAAACACAGTATGTGGTTGCATAGTGGTCTGCACTAAACTAGTGATATACACTAATCACAGTGGGTCAAGTACAAATACAGGTTCAAATCCTCACCGCTGACCACCAATGTTAGAAATAGGGGTCTCTAGTTGGTGGAGGTAGGTACCTTTGTCCAAATAGAGACCCTTGCTTCTATTTATTTATTTAAAGTTTTGTATAGCGCGAACATGACCCACGCGGGTATCAGAGCGCTTTACATTCGGGTTGAGGAAGACATAGGTAGATAGTTGTGGTAGAAACGTAAAGCAATATACATCAGGAACAAAAATGACATATTGGCGGGTGACACTGGGCCTTAACAGAGGCCAGGTAGTAGTTAAATCAGCTAAACAAGATAGGCGACAAAAGGAGAAAAGCGTCTAGCTCAGCGCAGTGTTCATCAGTAGTGCTTTCACTTCTCTGTTGAAGGCAGATGTAGAGGGGATCAGTCTTGTTTCCACAGGTAGGGTGTTCCAGATTCTCGGGGCGATGCCTGAGAATGTACGTTTGTAGGTTTTCTGTTTTTTAAATTTCTTCGACTTAAGGAGAAGTGTGCTGGTGCTCCTCACGGGTCGGGAGCCACCCGATAGTTCGAGCTTATTTGACAGGTAGAGAGGGGTATTGAAGTGTAGTGCTCTATGGGTCATACATGCAAATTTTAACTGAATCCTTGCCTCAAATGGAAGCCAGTTGAGCGATTTCAGGTCTGGGGAGATGTGGTTGGTTTTCTTGGAACCAGTGACGAGTCTAGTCGCCGCATTCAGAGAAGCTTTGAGGGGGGCTAAACTGAGTTTCGGAAGTCCGCATAGAGTAGCACTGCTGTGTTCAAGTCTTGAGATGACTAGTGCTTGCACCGCCGATTTGAAGTCATCTTGTGGAAGGTAGGGTTTAAGTTTTCATGAGGATGCTCAGTTGGAAGTTCGCTCCTTTGGTAGATGCTCTGATGTGATCTTGCATATTGAGGTTCTTATCTAGCACAACTCCCAGTGATTTCAGGGAATCAATGATGTGTGGTGTGCAGTTGAGGGCAGTGAGGTTTCCTAGATATTTCACAACAGTGGGGGTTTGCCTAGTGGGTGAAATGAGGAGGAATTCAGTTTTCACAGCATTTAGTTTGAGGTGGTTGGAGGTTAGCCAATTTAAGGTTTTGTGCAGGGTTCCGTTAAGTGACTTGATATCTTTGGGTGAAGATATTTTCATGTACAGTTGGGTGTCATCCGCATACATGTGATATTGGATGTTGGATGCTTTGAGGATCACAGTCAGTGGTTCCATGAAGAGGTTGAAGAGCGTGGGGGAGAGTGGGGACCCTTGGGGGACACCCAGCGTGCAGGGGCTGGAATTGGATAGAGTTTGATTGGATTTGACTCTTTGCGTTCTGTTGTTGAGAAAAGAGGCAAACCATTTTAGGACAGTGCCTGAGAGCCCCATCCTGCATTCCAAGAGGTTAAGTAGATTGTCATGTTTGACCGTGTCAAATGCAGAGGAGAGATCGTTCTGGTCCAGCAAAGTGAGAGCATCGTCCAGTATATGAGTGATGGCCGTTTCAGTGCTGTGGCCAGACCGGAAGCCCGATTGGAATTGGTCGAGAAGTTGGAATTGCTCAATGTGTTTGCGCAGTTGTTCATGTACACATTTCTCCAGGAGTTTTGCCAGGGTAGTGATGTTTGTGATTGGTCGATAGTTATTCAAGTCATCAGGGTCCGCCGTGGGTTTTTTGAGAATAGGGAGAACTAGGCCCGCCTTCAGGCAGTCCGGGATCTCACCCTGAAGAAGAGAAGCGTTGATGATCTTGGACCATAGCGGGACTAGTGATCCTATCATTTCTTTAAAGAAGTTGGGGGGGAGGGGATCATTGAAGTGATTTGAGGGCTTCAGGGACGATAGTATGCTGAGGATGGCAGTGTCGTTGAGGGGTGTGAATTGACTCCAAGAGGCATTGTTTTTGGGGGAGAGAGAGGGCAGCATAAGAGGGGGCGGGGGTAAGGAGGAATCAGGAGAGGGTGAGAGTTCGATTAGTGCAGACTTTAGGTCTGATTCGATCTTTCTCACCTTTCTTATGAAGAAATTAGCAACGACATTGCAGTTTGGCTGAGGGCCGGAGATGTGTGGGGATTGGCCAGAGGTGTTATTGGATTGTAACTTAATCAACTCAAATAGCCTTTTCAGGCGATTTTTGACTTTGTCAAGTTGGGATTTGAAGAAGGTTGCTTTCGCCGTTCTGATGAGTTTGTTGTATCTACTCCTTTTTAGTCTTAGAGTTTTTAGTAGATCAGTAGATGGAGCGGATCTCCAAACGTGTTATGCTAATCTCATGCTGCATCTGTCATCATTTAGGCTGTCATTGAACCATGGTTTGGAGTCTTTGATGGGTTTTATTTTTAGTTGAAGGGGGCAGTAACATTCAGGGCAGACAACATGGCGTTGTTATAGTGATCAGTGAGGTCGTGAACGTCTACCAGTCTACTAGTCAGGGAAAGGGGGATACACACTTTAGATAACCCCTGCTCACCCCCTTGGTAGCTTGGCACGAGCAGACAGGCTTATTCCAAAGGCAATGTGTAAAGTATTTGTACCAACACTCACAGTAACCCAGTGAAAACACCACAAAAGGACACCACACCAGTTTAGAAAAATAAAATATCTTTATCTAAACTAAACAGGACCAAAATGACAAAAATCCAACATACAAATTTAAAAATATCACTTTCAAAAGGTTTCAAGAACTTGTACCCTAGAAAACTATGGATGTGTTACTTTTCACCAAAGTACCTGTAGATGCGTCAAAGTTCCAAAAGCCAAACAGCCGCAGAGTCGGAAAACAAAGCGATGCAACACTCCTGAGACCTTGGGGAGGCAATGCGACAGTCCCGCTGCACGCAGAGGAAGGGTTGCATCGAATCCGGTCTGTATGGGGAGTGATGCGTCGATTCTTCGTGACGGTTCCGGTCCGCAGGTGATGCGTCGGACGAACTTGCCGCACAGGTACAATGCGTGGAAATCCGGGATGCATCGGCGATCTATGCAGTGGTGTTGAGCGGCGCTGAGTCGGACCTCTTCAACCGCGATCCCTCGATGCGTCGCTTCTTGCAGCGGCGACAGGCTCTGCAGCGGTTTCCGCAGCGGCGATGCATGCAAATTCTTCTCGCACCTTGGAAAACAGCCGCAAGAAGAGCAATGAGTTGATTTCTGTAGTTCTTTGAGTTTCTTCTTTCTTCCAGCTCCCAAACAGCAGCAACAACCTCCAGAGGCCCAAAACCGGCACAGGCACCTCTTGGCAGGTCAGTACTCACAGCAGCAGAGTTCAGGGGAGCTGGGGGTGAAGTCTTTGTGTCCCTGAGACTTCAGAACAGGAGGCCAGCACACTTCAGGCCCTTGGAGATCTCCTTCAAGCAGGGGACACAGCACACAGCAAAGTTCTTCTCCTTTCCTTGGCAGAAACAGCAACTGCAGGCCAACCCCAGACACACAGCAAGGGCAGTACCTCTCCTCAGTCTCTCCAGCTCTTCTCATTGGCAAAGGTTCCTCTTGAATTCCAGGAATGATCTAAAAGTCTGGGGTTTTAGGTCTGATACTTATACCCCAAAATGTCTTTGTTCTCTTTGTGCAAGGGGCTCTGTGCCCAGTTCAAACCAGATCTGGGGGGCACTCTGCAAGTGCACAACAACATCCATTGTCAGTGTGAGCCTTGGCTCCAGACACACCTCAGGGGGGCGGAGCCAGCATTGTGGAAGGCAGGCACAGCCCTATTCAGGTACAGGTGCTACTCCTCCCACCACTCCAAATGAGATCAGGCCTATTCAGCCTAGTGCTGACTCATCCAGACTCCTGGAGCCACTGCACCTCCCCAGCCCCTGTCACTCCAAAGCCAGACAGTCAATCCACAAACAGGCAGAGGCACACAAGATGGTTGAACAAGAAAATAGCCACTTTCTAAAACTGGTATTTTCAAACACACAATTTAAAACCATCTTTACTAAAAGATGTGTTATCAAATTCTGAGTTGAGGGATACCAAACTCCATTTTTGGATCTTATCCCTATGGGAAGATATGCTTTTAAAATGTCACAAAGCATTCCCCATTCTGTCCTATGGGTAAGATAGCCTTTCAATAGTGAAAAACGAAATTGGCAGTATTTCACTATCAGGACATGTTACACACACCAGTACATGTCCTACCTTTCACATACACTGCACCCTGCCCAGGGGGGTATCTTGGGGCCTACCATAGGGGTGCCCTATATGTAAGGAAAGGGACGGTTAGGGCCTGGCAAGTGGGTGCACTTGCCAAGTCGACATGGCAGTTAACAAGCTGCGTGCAGGCACCGCGGTGGCAGGCCTGAGACATCTTTTCAGAGCTACTCATGTGGGTGGCACAATCAGTGCTGCAAGCCCACTAGGAGCATTTGATTTACCAGCCCTGGCATACTCAGTGCACTTTACTAGGGACCTACTGGTAAATCAAATATGCCAATGATGGATAACTAATCACAATAACAATTTACACAGAGAGCATATGCACTTTAACACTGATAAGCAGTGGTAAAGTGCCCAGAGTCCTTTAGCCAACAAACACAGGTCAGGAAAAAATAGGAGGAAGAAGCAAAAGGTTTGAGGATAACCCTGCAAAAAGGGCCATTTCCAACAGAAATCAATTGCATAAGGAATACATCCATATCACATTGCACGCCCCAACTGGCAGAATAGCGGCCATTTTGCCTAGCGTGTTTCACACAGAAGACTAAATGATATTAATGGATAATAACCATTAGCCATAATCATTCGGTGCTTATCGCAACATACAACAGAAATCTCGCCCCATTGGGCAAACCACGGCAAAATGTCTTTGCCACAATTGAATCCTATATTAAATCAATGATCTTAAGCCATAGATCTATGCTTTGGTCTTCATGTAACAAAACACTCTTGCCCCATTGGGCCAAAAACTAACAAATTGTTCTTTATATGTGATGCACAAGGGATAACTGTAAATCCCTCTTAGGTGATCCTATTCGCACCAATACAACGATAATGAAAATGGATAAATACAAATTCCAATCAATAGTGAAACACAAAGAAAAGACAAGAAAAATTAGATATCTCAGCTCTTTTGCATCACTCTCATGGAACCGGTAGTTCGCACTCCATTAAGTCATTTACATCTAGGTTGGCCCTGTAAATAAATACAAAATTCAAGATACATTACTGGAAGGTATGTAAAAATGTGAAATTTACAACCCACCCTCTTCAGAACTATCTCATCACTGTGTCATAACTGTGTGAATAAAAACAACAATAAAATCATTTAGAACCAGGCTGGTTTTTCTAGTATTTCTACAGGTGAGTGTTCATCTCCTCGTCGACATTAATGCCTATAGGTTCTATTGTGTTCAAACGTAGAATGTACTTGCATTCTAACTGCCTGAGTACCCTCTCTCTTCACCACCTCTGGGTGATTTCTCTACCTGATTGATCACACTGTATGTCAGAGCCTGTGGGTTGCATTCATGATGTTGCTTAAAATGACGTGCCACAGGGTAGGTTTCATCAATGTTTTTGATTGCACGTATTTGTTGCAGTATCCTCTTATGTACTTGCAGGATAGTGCTGCCAACATATTTCTTGTCACAGGGACAGGCCAGCATGTATACTACAAAGTCAGACTTGCAATTGAGAGATTTGTTAATTGTTATTCTCTCCCCTAGATCTGTATAGGTCACTGTTGTGTTCACACCATGCATACAAGCTTTGCACTTACAACACTTTCTGAATCCCTCCGCTGGTTTTAACCAAGTCCCATGGTCAGTAATCTAATTCTTGATTTTGACATCTTTTATAGATCTAGATCTCCCTTAGGTAATCAATGGTCTATCTCCCAAATCCATACCTACCACCGGGTCCTGCTTGATTAAGTGCCAGTGTTTCTGCAAAAATTTTCTTATCTGATTATGTACCTCGCTGTAAGTGGTTATAAACCTGCACTCCTCCTGCACAGATATGTTACTGTGTTCGGCTATTCTTGATATCTCTCTATTTTTCTTGAGTTGTTGATTGAACAACAAATCAGTTCTTGTTTTGGTACTGACCTTATCTTTAGCCTGTTTCAGGATTTCTTCGCTGTACCCCCTCTTCCTTAATCTCTCTGTCATTTCTCTTTCATCTTGGTGGAAGGAATCTTGGGTACTACAAATCCTTTTTGTCCTTATCAGTTCTCCATATGGTATACTCCTCTTAAGGGCACCCGGATGTGATCAAGAAAATTGATACACGTATCACTCACACGACTGGTGAAAGATAAATTCAGATCGTGAAGAAAAGAGTCACTTTCAAAATCCTCACTCACGCCTACAAATACCTACACAACAACGGACCCAAATACCTCAACGACAGAATCAACTTCCACGTACCCAAAAGAAACCTCCGATCTTCCAACCTCGCACTGGCCGAAGCCCCGCGCATCCACAAAGCCAGAGCAGGGGGAAGATCCTTCTCTCACATTGCAGCCAAGACCTGGAACGAGCTACCGGCAGACATCAGATGCGCCCCCTCCCTGAACACCTTCAGGAAGACCCTCAAGACCTGGCTCTTCGGCTAAACAGATCTGCGGACCCCCCCCTCAGCGCCTTGAGACCCTCACGGGTGAGTAGCGTGCTTACAATTCCCTGATTGATTGATTGATCGTTATCATTGATCTGTGTGACAAACTCAGTGACTGATTTGTGATCCCCTTTCCACAGTATAAACAGATCATCTATGTATCTGAGCCAGATGATAATATTTGATGATCAGTCCTGTAGTCCTGTGCTATGGAGCACCTGCTCCTCCCACCAGCCCATGTGTAGGTTCGCATAGCTGGGTGCAAAGCAGGTACCCATCGCAGTCCCTTGCAACTGTTGACATAGATCATTATTAAAGAGGAATACATTGCTCTTCAGACACCACTCTATCATGCCCAGCAACATCTCATTGTGTTTCAGGCACTGGATCGGTCGTGTTTTTCAAAAAGTATCGTACAGCATTCATACCATCTGCATGCCTTATACTGGTATAAAGCGAATTCAAATCTTAGCAAACAAGCAAGAAATCAGGTTCCCAGTGTTTATCCAAGATGTGTTTTAGGAAATCAGCACTGTTTCTGATCTGTGAAGGTAGATCTTGTACGTAAGGCTGTAAGAAATAATCGACATATTTTGATACATTCTCCAAAAAGCTTCCTTTTTTTTTTATTTTTTATTATCCACAGTACCAAAATATCAAAAAATACATACAGATCTAATAACAAGACATACAAGCAATTCATTTCATTCAATTATACCACAAAACAGAGTTGAATTAAATTAAATTGGGTTATCATTCCACTCAACAATTCATATGATCGACCATTGCCCCCCATATATATATAACTAATTTACGTTTCCTTGATCCTTTCACAGAATACAGACTATACTCCAAATTATACATATTATAAAACCGGGCTCGCCAGATTTCAAAAGATGGTGCTTCCGGCTGAAGCCAAGAAGATGCTAAACATAGTCGAGCTACCGCCGTAGCAATAAAGAGCAGATACCGGAGTTTATACAAGGGTCTCCCTTGCTCGAGATCCTCGCCAGTCCCCAACAAAATCATAGAGGCAGATATTTTAACGCTGACCCCCGAGATTTCTGTCATGAATTTCTCTATATGTCATATATACGGCCCTAGCTTGGCACAATCAAAGAAAATATGAAGACTATCAGCGTTATCCGTACCACATCGAAAGCATTTGCCATCATTACCCCTCCCCCATTTCATCATCTTGGCGGGAGTATGATAGAGATTAAATATGGTTTTGTAAAACTGGGCTTTAAGATTCGCCGACAGACAAATTTCCCCGGCAACAGCAATTGCCTTCTCTATAGACACCCCTGGCTCTCCCACTTTTGCTGCCCACTTACAATTGTGTTTTTCCAGATCATCCCTCCTTGACTCTAATAGGATTTTATAAAGAGCCCCTATCTTTTCTTGACCCCTAATAGCTTCGACTATTTTAAGTGGTACCATAGCCGTGGATAATTTGCTCAAGAAATCTTGTATTTGTAAGAATTTAAAAAAATGATTCTTGTGGAGAAGAAATGTTGCTGCTAAATCTGTAAAAGAAACATAAAGCCCCCAGCATCATAAAAATCCCCTATTTGAGAGATGCCATTCCGTCTCCAGCTACTAACGATTTGGTCATGAAATATTGGTGGCAATATGCCTACGGCCGTAGTTGGAGTATAAAAATGTAATCCCTGAATTTGTAAGTATTTTCGGACCACATTCCAAACTTTAAAAGCTGCCCCTAAGATTCTAAAACGTGTTCTTTTATAATAGCTCCTATCCAATTTCTTGAACAGGCAGTTCTTGACCTCTTTACCTAACACCATCTGATAAATTGAGGGAACCTCAGCCGTATTGCTAACTTCTTCTACAGTCAACATTAACCGCATATTCAATAAGAGACAAGAGTAGTAATACAGTGTAAAGTCGGGGACTGACCACCCCCCCCTTTCTCTAGGAAGAGTCATAAAGTGCATTGCTCTCCGGGGTTTCCCTGGAGCCCACAAGAACTTGGCACAAAGTGCCTGCAGATGTTGTAGCTGGGCGCGGGATACCTCCAGCGGTACAGACCTGAAGAAATACAACACCTTAGGGAGAATATTCATTTTGAGGATGTTAGCTCTACCTACCAGAGAAAGATGTAGGCAATCCCAACTATCTAACGATTGCTTTCCCCTGGTAGTAATATCCCCCCAGTTAGTATCGACCAGATCTTTCAAGTTTTCTCGGATCTTAATTCCCAGATATGTGACTTCCTTAACCACTCTAGGATCGCTGGCCATGATCTGTTTTGTACACAAAATCTGGGTTTTAGATGTATTCATCTTATAGCCCGAAACCACGCCAAACTCGCATGCTAAGCGTTCTACTTCAGGTATAGCCGTGAGAGGATCCGATGTTATGATGGCAATGTCATCAGCATATGCAAAGACACGAAACTGGTCTTCCAAAACGCGAAAGGGTTTAATCTGGGTACTTCTCTCTAACATTCTTAGAAAAGGATTGATATAAAGAGCAAACAGGAGGGGAGAGCATGGGCAACCCTGCCGTGTGCCTCTAGAAATTTTTATAGGGCCTGATGCCAGACCCATAGAGCAGATCCTTGCCGAAGGTGATCGATATAGTACTTTTACAGCCTGAATAAAACCCTGACCGAACCCCATCCGCTGCATAACCCCCCAAAGGAAATCCCAGGCCACACGATCGAACGCCTTCTCGGCATCGAGCAGGATCAGCCCCAGGTCCCTAGCTTCGACCTGAGCAATATCAAAGAGCGTCACAATTCTGCTAATGTGATTCACAGTCCACCGGCCAGGGATAAATCCATGTTGTTTTGGGGAAACCAGGGGCGAGATAACCTTTGCTAACCTGTTCGCAAGGATTTTGGCATAGATCTTCCCATCACAGTTGATGAGAGAAATCGGGCGATAAGACCCTGGCAGATCCGATGGCTTGTCTTTTTTCCTGAAGATGACAATGTTGGCCTCGTCCCAAGATTGCGGTGCACTTCCCATTTGGGCGGCTTGGAGGACGGCCAACAAATCTATTTTGATCTCCTGAAAAAAGGTCCTATACACCTCCGAGGGAAGCCTATCGGGGCCCGCTGCCTTACCAACCGCCATGCTATTTATGGCTAGTTCTAGCTCTTCCATAGTAATAGGGCTTTCCAAGATCTCTGCCTCCTCCTGACCGACTTGTTCCACCAGCTGTTGTATTGCAGTGTCCCCTATATGCGACCCTGTCTCTTTGCCTAGATAAAGATTTTCATAAAATTCATAAAAAATCTGGAGAATTTCCTGAGGGTCATAGACCATTTCACCTAACTGATTCTTCATGCCGGCTATTCTGTGAGCAGCTTCGTTAGAGCGTAGTCTGTTAGCCAGGTAACGCCCTACCGCTTCTCCATACTCATAGCATTCCTTTTTGTATACCAAATATTTAGCTGCGATTTCCTTACTCCAGGATAGATTAATGTTAGCCTTTAGTTCGTCAATATCGTTTTTAGCCAGGATCCCCTGTGTAAGGTTTTCTTCCGCAGTCTTAAGTTTAGTATACAATTCCTGCATTGCAAGCTTAGCTTTCTTTTGCTGGTACAAACCATAGCTCAGGACCTCCCCTCTAAAACAGGCTTTAAAAGCATCCCACAGAACCCCAGCGGATGTTGAGTGCCGGTTATCTTGAAAAAAACCCTTGATCCAGCTCTTAATATGATCTATAAAGGGTTTTTCAAGAAGCAGTTTCCTATTAAAGGTAAAAATTTGTGGATTTACATGAGAGCCTAATGCGGGTATATCCAGGACTACAGGTGCGTGATCAGATGTGATTCTTGGAAAAACATGGATTTGGGCTTCTGTGAATAATACAGGTGAAGCAAAAAAATAATCAAGTCGTACTAACTTTTGATGAGGATGGGAATAAAATGTATACCCAGGATCATGTGGACAAAGATAATCCCATACATCGACCAAACCATGATCCATCAGTAAGTGAGATAGCGCCTTAAAAACTCTGGGTTTCCTACCCTTATAATTTTGTATGCCCAATTGAAGTTCCTTATTGACCAAACTAATATTAAAATCTCCACATAGCACCAAGGGGGTGGGCCATGATGGGAGCTCCACATTGAGTTGTTCCAAAACCACAGCTTCATCAAGATTGGAGCCGTAAACAGTGGAAAGCGTAAATTTATTCACCCCTATCATACATTCTACAATAAGCCAACGCCCCAGTTTATCAACTAATACCCGTCCTGAATTTTGTATGATAGGTTTGGCTAGCACCGCCACTCCCCGAGTCGTTACAGATTGCTGAGAAGCTGCTAAAAGCACAAAACCCATTTCTGCTAAGATTTTCCGCTTTCCCCAGGATACATGAGTTTCTTGTAAACAAACCACATCTGGTTGAATCACCCGGAGTTCAGCAGCTACCCTTTGTCTCTTGTTATAACTATTTAGACCACATACATTCAATGAGCAAATTCTGAGCCCAGATCTAGCCATTAAATAAATAGGGGGTCGATCCGATATTGAATTCTCTGAAAACAGGCAATAGATCTGTGAAACTTAAACTCAAACTCAAAACTATATCGATACTGTGGATTAATTTCTTTATTTTACCCCACCCAACCCACCCAAACCCCCCCTGACCCCCCCAGTCCCCACCCACGCCCCCCCTACCCCTACCCGTCCATGAGGCTTTGGGACCGATAGTCCCTGTGATGACAAGCTCCCGCCACCCAGGTGAGCCCCCCCACACCACACCGCGACCCTATGGAGCAGACATGGCATCATATTAATTTCAGAACATCCTTAGACCATGAACATGTGCTGATGTCAACTTATCCTTAATTATATCTCCAAACTTACACATAGGGTAAGATAACACAAGAGAGAGAGGAAAAGGAAATAAACAAAAGAAGAGAAGAGAGAGGGAGAGAACAGGTAGAGACCGATGACAGACATAATTGCAAATCGACATCTTGATTGAAATCCTGATCCTCATTCTACCTGATTCTACCAAAAACCGCCAGATTAAGCGCATTACAGCGTTTGCAAAAACTCTTTCGCTAGTATCTCCGAGGTAAAGAACCAGGTTTGATCCTTAACAATAACTTTGAGCTTAGCTGGGTTTAACAAAAAAACTTGAGCCCCTTTGGCCTGAAATGGTGCAATGAGCTGACGTAAATGCCAGGGCCTTTCCACCGTAAGACAGCAGAAGTCAGGCCTTACGAAAAATTCTAGCCCTTTCCCAGCCCTTTTTCTGTCAGGGCGTGCCAAAGAGTACACATCTTCCCTGGCCAAAAAGCTGTTAAGAGATATTAAAGTCACTCTGGGTCTGTCCGAGGATTGACCGGATCTTGGGCGTGGATTAAATGGGAAACAATGCGCTCTCTCTACTTCTCTTGCCCAGTCCCATTTCAGCTCTGGAAAGGCTTCTGCAAATAAATCAATAATGAATTTGTGAGGATCTTGTCCTTCGACCCCCTCTGGAATTTGCAAAACTCTAAGATTGTTCCTACGAGAACGATTTTCAATGTCAGCTAACTTCCATTGCGTATCGTCTTTTAGGGACCGTAGAGAGTCAGTTAGAGCCTTCTGTGCAACCAATTCGTTTTCGAGAGAGGAGATTCTTGCTTCTGCTTCATTAAATCTCGTTGTGAACTCTGTGCAGGTCTTTGCTATACATCGTACAGAGTTCTGTAATTTACGACATGAACCCTGTACTCTCTGGTTCTCTACTCGAGCCTCCTCTCTATGAGTAACCATGGTTTGATAAATCAATGTTAATGATATGTCCTCAGAAGCCTTGGTTGACGGATCTGTACCAGTCCCCAGGGTTCGCCCATTCTCAATGCTTAAATCGGTTGAGCAGGAATAGTCCCACTGCAGAACATTACTTCCATTGCCACCATTCCTTGGCTTAGCACCGCTTTTCAGATCTAATTTTTTACGCACTGTGCGCGGACTGCCGTCTGATATATCACCGGAATCCTTCAAATGTACACTAGAATCACTACCTCCGTCATCCTGCATACCAGACCTGGCTGAGGCCCCGGGAATAGACTCGAGGTCATCATTTGAGGAGTTTGAGTGGTCAAATAGCGAAAAAAAATAGTCCCCAGTCTCTATATCCTGTATTGTAGACTTAAAATCATTGGCACCCGTTAAATTGGCATTGGAACCGAGAGCAACCAAAGGTACTGAGGGTTCGCATAGATTAATAGATAAGTATCCCTCCCTGGTTGCATCCTCAACCATTTCCTCGACTATTTCTCTGACTTGGACAGCTCTGTGTGTGGACAGTGATCCCATGTTGGAGTTATCAGCGACCGCATCATGAAGGTCACAGACTCTATCTCTCCCCTCAGATTCTGAGGTGGGGTCCATAGTGCGCCTGTGTCCTGTTGCCACAGCAGGAGATGTACCCTGAGGGGGTTTAGGGAGTTGGGAAGCTTCCCCCTTATCTTTTACTTTACCAGCAGAGAATAGTATGGGTATAGTAGACTTTCCCACATTCTCCATGGATTTTCCTCCTTTTCCTCCCTTAGAGACAGTGTCTTTATTTGGCGATTTAGAACCACTCACTGTACTTAATGTATTCTTTATTGAAGTTCCGATGTTGTCCACCAGAGGGCGAGTCCTCCCTCTCACTCCCTTGGGAGGCATTGTCGATGCGGCTCTCTCCAGTCCTTTGCGGGCGCCGTAATTTGCAGACACCGGGAGAAAACGCCGACTCCAACTCTGGGCGTACCGCCAGCAACAGCAATATTGCAGGCGGCTTAATTTTCCCGAGAATGATGCGGCCGCGGTAATCAGCATCCTGTCCCGTACCGGTCTTTCCTCAGCTCCTCTCTCACAGGTACGTTAGCATAGAGTGAGGGGTTTAGCACCTAGGAGCAGCCGGCTTACGCGTCCGACCCAACGGACGCCATCTTGCCTGACCAAAAAGCTTCCAATAGCTGATATAACTGGTCTACATTTAAAGGAGCATACGCTCTAACCTCCACCTCTTTCAACAAACTTTATTTACAAAAGAGGCATGACCATTTCATCCAATAACACTTGATCTTTGGGGCACAGAGGCTTAAAGATTGAGTTGAAATGAAAGACACAGGTAACGGCAAAGTGCCAACTTAATTTTTCAATTCCTAAGGTAGTTTCAGACCATTGTTCCTTTTTGCCACGTTGCAATTATAGTGTTACATAATGTTTACAAGTTAATGCCTTTCAAAGCCTTATGGTTCCCTTGAAGTGTCATTGTATGAATTTTTATGTTAGTTGTTTTGAAATGTAAAATACTAAACTTAAATCTAGCCTTACAAAGTATTTAACTATCTGTCTAATGATCCTTTGCGCACACAGATTACAGGTTTTAAATTTCTAAATTATGGCTTTTTAATCTTTAATATATGTTGTGCTTGTGAGAAGTTGGCCTGGTATATGCTGTCCACTAATTAAAGTGGGCACCTTGTACCAGTCCAAACGACCCTTATGATGTATGACGTCAAAGACAACCTTCAGAAAGCTATCCTAGTGGTAGCTGTGGATAGCAGTATATCACCTCCTATATTGACTAAATGAAAGGAGAACCACACAGTAGTTATATAAAAATATGTATTTATTAATATAACACTATCTACTATCCTCTATACGAGGATAGAACATAAAGCACACAATACGAGATCAATAGAACAGTTGTAAGTAGCACAATACACAGTGGGCTCTAGGGGGAGACGAAACCATATACTAAAATAGTGATATAACAGTCATGACTGAGATCAAGACAAGGTCTGGAGCACGTAGAATCTCTGGCACCTCAAGGAACCACCCCAGGTGAGTAGATAGGGACCCCACGGAGGACGGGTGCAGTGTGTGAACACCACCGCGGGCTCCGTACAATTCTATGGGGAAGTCGCGGTTACACTTTTAGAGTTTAAGGACCCTTCTAGGAGGACTTCGAGTGAACCCTTTGGAACTTAAAAGTTTGAAGAGCCACCCCACCCATGGATACCGTAGTACCCGAGTTACCTATCCCAGAGAAGCCGGATGCATAGGTCTGGGGTGGCGTCGGAAACTGCTGTCGTTCTCAATGGAGGGCTGTGAAGAAGTACTGCTGTCGTGAAGGTGAAAAGGGTCCGGTGGAATCCAAGCCTGGATTTGGGAAGGACGGAACCTGAAAGCAGAGGGGACAGAGTCTGGGTGACTTCAGAGTGACCAGGGACTCGGTAGACAAATGCCCACCGATGTCGGGTGCTTCAGGTGCGAAGAAGGGTTGCTTGACTCTGCAGCCACGTGGACCAGGAGATGTCGAGGATGACCAGGAGCCGGAGGTGAGCTGTCCAACAAAGGATGTCGAGTGCTGAGGGGTCGGTGTCCGGCTGGAGCACCAACAAGCCTTGGCAAAAGTAACCCACAAAGGAAGGTCAAGCAGGTTACGGTGTGGACCAGCAAGGTCCAGGGGACTCACCAAGCAATGGGGAGTCAGGGCATGTCTGGAGCAACCAGGAAAGCCCAACAGAAATCAAGATGACCCTCAGAGAGACCCACATGCCGAAGAACCAGGAGTCGCGAGGGGACCTCGGGCAAGATTGCACAGTACCAGCCCATGGAGCACTCTGTGTGAGGAGGCCGAAGTTCTTTTTTTGCAAATACTGCTCAGGGTGAGGATGACAGGGAGTCCACTGCACAAGCTCGGGAATCGCCAACAAGCATATGCAACTGCAAATGGATACGGTGCACAGGGGTTCGGGTTATGCAGTCCCCACGAGGGATACTGGCCTCAAACTTGCTGAGAAGGCAGACCGACATCGAGAACTTTCGAAAACCCACCTCCTGTGTTGCTGAAATCTTCGGAGTCCGCAGGAGCTCAGGAGCAGCAGACCGGTCAGTTGCGTTAAGGTGCCTGCTAGGGCAGGGGAGTGACTTCTTCACTCAAAGGGAGATTCTTCAGTTGTCCTTAGTGCACCACAGGTCCTGCACGGAGCCTGTATGGAGCAAGGGCACAGACAAAGCTTTGGACGGAGAGGGAGATGATGTCGGGCCCAGTCGAAGTACAGCAAAGTCCAGAGTGTCCAGACGGTCGAAGGTCAGTGGTTTCTTCTTGTAGAATCTTGTCCACGTAAAATCTAAAGTCTTACAGCCAGGTAAGCCCTTAGGTACCCACGGAAGAGGGTTGGACAGATTTGGGGGACCCTCCTAGGGGAGGGTCAGGACAGAGGGGTGGTTACACCCATGTCCTTTGTCCAGTTTCGCACCAGAGCAGGAGCCAATGGCTCCCAGAACTAGGTTGAGCTGGACTCTGCACAGGGACACCAAATGTGCCCCGAGTGCAGACTTTCAGGCACTCTCAGAGTGCACCCAACCAGCCCCAATACACTAAATCCTGTCTGGGAGGTGGTCACACCGCCTTATGACAGGATGCCTATTGTGCTGCCTTCCTCTGCACGAGCTTGGCTCAGCAGCAGGAGGGCAGAAGTGTGTCTCTGGTCGGCAGCATCCATTTTGTGCTGACCGGGTCGAGAAGGCTGGCATCGGATAGACCAGTGACCCCACGAAGCTCGCTTCAGAAGGGTGGAATCATACCTCCCACACTGGTTACCGGTATGGAGGTATGATTCCAAGGTGTTTGATACCAAACACGATATGTTTCTATGCAGCCGTTTTCGAGAAAGCATTTACCGCGAGGTTATAATGCACCTCTACCTATATGTCCGGCTGAGTCACAGACATTCCGGGAGAATGGTCTCCGAAGGCTGAAGAGAGGCTGTGCTCATGCAGGGGCACCCTCTCACTAAAAACTCAGCACCCTGCCTTCAGGATTGATAAGGCCTGCTATGGGGTGACTTATATGTTTTAAGTGTAGTGACCTATAGATATAGTGAACCTATATCTAAAGTAAGTGGTGCAAGCACCATCTTACACAGGCTGCTGTAGCAGACCTGGATTTCCATTTTGCATGGCCTCTCATGGGTGGCATAATACATGCTTCAGCCCATGGGAGGCCTCTGGGGTACCTATGCCCTGGGTACATGGGTACCATATACTAGGGACTTATAAGGGTACCCCAGTATCCAATATGGAGTGTACCAAAGTACATGTGAGACAATTTAGAGGAGAAAGCAGATAGACTGGGGTCTTGTTTAGCAGGATCCCAGTCAGACTAGTCAAAAACAGTGCAACTTCAAGCAAAAAGTGGGGGTAACCATAAGAAGCAGATCCTACTTTTCTACAAACCCCCCCCCCTCCAAAACGAAAGGACATGAGACTAACCTTGACCAGTTGAGTTTTCATTTTCTAAGTGGAAATATCTGGAGAGTCCATCTGCATTGTCATGGTTACTCCCAGGTCTATGTTCCACTGTATAGTCCATCCCCTGTAGGGAAATGGACCACCTCAAAAGTTTGGGATTTTCACCCTTCATCTGTTTTAGCCATAAGAGGGGCTTCTGTTCTGTCTGAACAATGAAGTGAGTGCCAAACAAATATGGCCTCAGCTTCTTCGGAGCACAAACCACAGCCAAGGCTTCCCTCTCAATAGCTGACCAACGTTTCTCTCTGGGAGTCAGCCTTCTGCTTATAAAAGCTACTGACTGATCCTGACCCTCTTCATTCAGTTGTGATAACACAGCCCTTACCCCCAACTCAGATGCATCAATTTGAACAATGAATTGTTTGGAATAGTCAGGACTGTGCAGAATGGGAGCAATGCACATGGCCTGCTTCAGGTCATCAAATGCCTTCTGACAGCTAACTGTCCACTGAACTTTCTTAGGCATTCTTTTAGAGGTCAGATCATTTAAGGGGGTCACTATAGATCCATATCCCTTAACAAAACTCCTGTAGTACCCAGTCAGGCCCAAGAAAGCTCTGACCTGAGTCTGGGTAGTTGGATCAACCCAGTCCATGATGGTCTGGATTTTGCTCTGCAATGGTTGAACCTGGCCTCCACCACAAGGTGGCCCAGGTACACAACCTTACTCTGCCCTATCTGGCACTTGGAGGCCTTGATAGTGAGGCCTGCCTTTTGCAGGGCCTCCAGAACATTTCTTAGGTGGACCAGGTGATCCTCCCAGGTGGAACTAAAGACAGCAATATCATCAAGATAAGCTGCACTGTAGTCTTCCAGGCCTGTGAGAACTTTATTCACCAACCTTTGAAATGTGGCAGGTGCATTTTTCAAGCAAATGGGCATCACCACAAATTGATAGTGCCCACTAAGGGTTGAAAATGCTGTTTTGGGTTTGGCATTCTCAGCTAATCTGATTTGCCAATATCCAGCTGTGAGGTCAAATGTACTCAAGAACTTGGCTGAGGCCAAAGTATCAATGACCTCATCTGCCCTAGGAATAGGATGAGCATCAGTCCTAGTGACTGCATTGAGCCCCCTGTAGTCTACACAAAACCTCATTTCTCTATTACCACCCTGGGTACAAGGTTTGGGTACCAGGGCTACTGGACTAGCCCAAGAGCTATCTGAGGGTTCAATGACTCCCAATTCCAGCATCTTTTGGACCTCAGTCCTGATGCAGTCCCTGACATGGTCAGGTTGCCTGTAAATCTTATTTTTAACAGGCAGACTTTCACCTGTGTCCACTTCATGGGTACACCAGGTGGTCTGACTAGGAGTCAGGGAGAACATATGTCTGTACTGATTGAGGACCTTCCTGCAATCAGTCTGTTGCTGCTCAGTGAGGCTGCCTGCCAAGGCTACACCATCAACTGAGCCATCATCAGGGTTCTGTGAGAGGAGGTCAGGGAGTGGGTCACTCTCTTCCTCCTGTCCCTCATCAGTAGCCATGAGCAAGCCCATGTCTGCCCTGTTAACATATGGCTTGAGTCTGTTCACATGGAGCACCCTGTGGGGGCTCCTGGGAGTTCCAAGGTCCAGCAGGTAGGTAACCTCTCCCTTCTGCTCAAGAATGGTATGGGGGCTACTCCACTTGTCCTGGAGAGCTGCTGGGGCCACAGGCTCCAACACCCATACCTTCTGTCCTGGCTGGTACACAGTCAGCACAGCCTTTTGGTCATGCCAAGCTTTCTGTAATTCTTGGCTAGCCTCAAGGTTTTTACTTGCCTTCTTCATATACTCAGCCATCGTGGAGCAGAGACCAAGTACATAGTCCACTATGTCTTGTTTAGGTGGTTTGAGAGGTAACTCCCATCCCTCCTTCACTAAACATAAGGGTCCCCTAACTGGATGTCCAAACAGAAGTTCAAAAGGGCTGTAGCCAACCCCCTTCTGAGGAACCTCTCTGTAGACAAAGAGAAGGCAGGGCAACAGGACATCCTATTTTCGCCTAAGCTTTTCTGGGAGGCCTATGATCATGCCCTTCAGGGTTTTGTTGAATCTCTCAACTAACCCATTGCATTGTGGGTGTTAGGTAAGCCTGGGCGTAGTTCGCGAAGTAGCGCTACGCGAAGCTACGCAAAGTGCAGTTCGCACTACGCGAACTACGCGTAGCACTACGCGAACAGCGTAGTGCACTGTTCGCAATGATTGAACAGTGCCGGATGCTTGTCCGCACTGTGCAATCATTGAAAACGGCATCTTGCACAGTGCGAGCTGTCTTTTACTGCCGCTCGAGTAGATTTTTACTCGAGCGGCAGCTTTCTCAACGCGAACTGGTAGTTTCTCATCGCGAGCGGTCGCGAGCATACGCGACCACTCGCAATGAGAAACCTGACCTCCCTGCGTTGAGAATCTCGCCGGGATGTCATTTTGCTTGCTCGCGGTCGCCAACTTGACGCTGAGGACCGCGAGCAAGCAAAAAATGACCGCTGCACTACGCTACGCTACGCTACGCTACGCGTGTTTGCACTGTGCTACGTGCAATTCGCGTTGTGCGAAGTAGCGCAAACTTCGCAAACTACGCGAGCGTAGCGTAGTGCTTTGCCCAGGGTTAGTGTTAGGGTGTGGTAAATTTGTAATTTACTCCACACTCCTTCCACATAGCAGTAATGTAACTAGACATGAAGTTTGCACCTCTGTCAGTTAAGACCTCCTTAGGGAAACCCACTCTGGAAAAGATTCCCCGGAGGGCCCTGGCCACCACAGGAGCTGTGGTGGTTCTAATGGGTATTGCTTCTGGGTACCTAGTGGCATGGTCCACCACCACTAGAATATATCTGTGCCCAGATGCAGTTAGAGGATCCATGGGACCAATTATGTCATTCCCAACCCTCTCAAAGGGAACCCCCACCACAGGTAGTGGTATCAAGGGGGCATTTGTGGTACCACCTGCCTTACCACTGGCTTGACAGGTGGTACAGGAGCGGCAAAACTCCTTTGTGTCCTCTGACATGTGAGGCCAGTGAAAGTGAGGGACAAGCCTGTCCCAAGTCTTACTTTGGCCTAGGTGTCCTGCTAAAGGGATATCATGTGCCAGTGTCAGTAGGAAGCCCCTAAACCTTAGAGGTATAACCAACCTCCTGGTAGCACCAGGCTTGGGTTCTCTATCCTCTGAGTAAAGGAGTCCTTCATCCCAGTAGATCCTGTGGGACCCCCTGGTACTCCCAGCAGCCTCAGTAGCAGCCTGCTGTCTGAGGGGTTCAAGAGAGGGGCAGCTGTGCTGCTCCTGACTCAGTTCTGTCCTGGAAGGGCCCCCTATCCCCAAGAACTCAACCTGATCAGGTTGAAGTTCCTCTGAGACAGTTCCTTCACAGGGACTGGGGTTATCTCCCTCAGGAGACTGATCCTCACTGTGAGTCTGGGGGGAAGCCACTGCCTTACCCCTACTGCTCCTTCTCGTGGAAGGCACCTGGTCCATTTTTCCAGGATCCAGGGCCTGTTCAGTTGAAGACATTTTGGCCTGTGACCTAGTCACAGCAAACACATCTACAGAGATGCCCAACATTGCTGCATGTGTCCTGAGTTCCACTTCAGCCCAGGCTGAAATTTTCAAATCATTGCCCAACAAGCATTCCACAGGGAGGTCTGAGCTAACCACAACCTTCTTAGGGCCAGTTACCCCTCCCCGGCTGAAATTAACAACTGCCAAGGAATTGTCTGTCCTGACATTGTTAGCATTGGTCACTTGGTACATCTCACTAAGTATGATCTGGTCAGGCCCCACAAGATCTCTTGCCACCATTGTGACACTAGCCCCTGTGTCCATATATGCCGTGGCCTCCTTACCATTAATTAATGGCTGTTGTCTGTATTTGCCCAGATTACTGGGACTGACAAATAGGGAGGCAATATCCATGCCTCCATGACAGACCAAAACAGCCTGAGCTGGAGTTCTGACTAAGCCAGAACCCATCTCAGATCCCAGGGTTAACCCTACTATACCCTTGTTCCCTGTACCACCACTTGGAGCTGAACTTGGGGGAACAGTTGCCTTAGGGGCAGTGGTGGTGGTAGTAGGATCCTTGGCCCTTGAACAATTGGCATCCCTTGTCCAATGGGTTTTCTCCTTACACAGGAAGCACCAAGGTTTCTTTTTGCCTTTTCCTTTGTTAGACTGTGACTCCCCCCCAGATGCAGGTTTTTGGGGCCCTGATGAAGACTTCTGGTCTTTACCCTTTTCCCCACCCTTATCTGAAGGTTTAGCATCTTGCTTCTTCTGGTCACCACCTGTGGTCCGGGTTTTCTGCTTCACCCTGGTTCTGACCCACCTAGCTGCCTTCTTTCCCAATTCTTGGGGAGAAGTCAGATCAGAGTCAACCAAGTACTGATGCAACAACTGGTTTAGAAAATGATTAAGGATCTGCTCCCTCATAATCAAATTGTACAATCCATTGAAATCATTCACTTTGCTGCCAAGTAACCAGTCTTCCAGAGCCTTAGTAGCACAATCTACAAAGTCTACCCAGTCCTGAGTCTGTGTCTTCTGGGTGTCTCTGAACTTAATCCTGTACTGTTCAGTGGTTAAGCCAAACCCATCAATGAGAGCACTCTTCGGGACTGAATAGTTGTCAGCATCCTCTTCTCTAACAGTGAGGAGCTTATCTCTACCTTTGTCAGCAAAGGAGAGCCACAAGATAGCTGCCCACTGCTCTTGAGGGACCTTCTGTACTTTACAGGCCCTCTCTAAAGCAGTTATCCATTTGTGGATGTCATCCCCACCATGGTAGGGAGGGACTATCTTGCTCAGGTTCCTATGGTCATAAGTATACTCCTTAATCCTAGGAACACTGTTGCTGCCACCATGGGACTCTAGTCCCAATTTCTTTCTAGCCTGTTGGAGTTCTAAGGATTCCTTATCTAGGGCCAATTGCTCTTGCCTGAGCATAAGCTTTACTTTCTCAAGCTCTAGAAATTGGCACTGTCTTTCATAAGAGCTATCTCTCTTATGAGATATGGTGGTCCCTATAGAATGTCCTGAATGGTCAGATTCTGCAGAGAGAGATCTAGATCGCCTGGGTAAACTCTGCACTCTTCCTGGCTGAGTAAAGAGAGGGCCACTGGGGCATTCTCCACCATCTTCCTGAAGATCTAGGCTGTCCAGGTTGGAATCATCTTGATCCGCTTGGCCAGGGTTTGAGTCTAGGTCATAAAAGGTGTCACCTCCTGACCTGTCTTCATTCCCTGCCCCACCCACTCGTTCTACCTCATCTGACCCTGGAGTATTTCTAAGGTCATCTAAGAGTAACACCTCAATGAGACGTTGGGTGTTGGCATTTCTCCCTGTCTTCAGCTTCCTAGAAGCACACATGGCTTTCAAATCCTGAAATGTGAGACCATTGTACCTAGAAGGCAGAGAGCCACTGGCTTCTCCTTTAGAAGACATAATAGTCTGGTGTGGTGTATGCACCTACCTAACCTAGTGGGAACTAAACTCTCTTAGGTTGGAGAAAGGGTGTGCTAGACCCTTAGCTTACCCAACCCCAAGTTCAGTAGAACTTACTTATTCTAATCTTTAAGTATTATATGTGCCTGAATATTTTAGTGGTTTTTAGTTTATCAATACAAAGAGATTTATCTGGTAAAACAATTCATGCTTGAATCCCAACCGCTGCACACCAATGTGAGAATTTGGCCTGGTATATGCTGTCCACTAATTAAAGTGGGCACCTTGTACTAGTTCAAACGACCCTTATGATGTATGAGGTCAAAGACAACCTTTAGAAAGCTATACTAGTGGTAGCTGTGGAGAACAGCCTTCAGGCTTAATCTTGAAGGACTGTAAAACAGCTTGTTTTACCAGAATATCACCTCCTATATTGACTAAATGAAAGGAGAACCACACAGTAGTTATATAAAAATATGTATGTATTAATATAACACTCTCTACTATCCTCTACATGACGATAGAACCTAAAGCACACAATATTAGATTAATAGAACAGTTGTAAGTAGCACAATACACAGTGGGCTCCAGGGGGAGACCAAACCATATACTAAAATAGTGGTATAACAGTCACGACTGAGATCAAGACAAGGTCTGGAGCACGTATAATCGATGGGACCCCAAGGAACCACCCCAGGTGAGAAGATAGGGACCCCACGGAGGACAGGTGCAGTGTGTGAACACGACCGCGGGCTCCGTACAATTCTTTGGGGAAGTCGCGGTTACACTTTTAGGGGGATATTCTCAAGAACGTGCGATAATCATCGCCAAAATAGGTTAACCCAAGTTTTCATATCGCCGTCTATCGCGGGAAAATAACCCCGTGTTAACGTGGCATTCACAACACGGCGGTAACATTTGATAGTACCCCGATAACGCGGCAAATGTCCGCGATAACACTACCGGGACGGCGATAAAAATCTCAACCCGAACGTGAAAAAAGTTGAGATGTGCCCAACTGCCATAAAAAATCCAGCGAGAAGCAGCGCCAGGCCTGCAAGTCCCACAAGTCAGGCTGCAAAGAGCACAATAAAAGTGGCAACCCAAAACACAAACAACTGCGAAGCACCATGGAGGTAGCCGGAGCAAGCACAGAGGACAACCAGAAACCCACGAGCCCCACGGAGGACCAGCCTGGGACCTCGGGGTCAGGGAAGGGCAAGGAGAAGAAGAAGAGGAAGACGCGGTTCAGTCCGCAGGAAGACAGGATCCTGATCACGGAGGTGATAGAGCACCATCAACAACTGTACGTCACCTCCACTGTGTCATTGGCAACAAAAAATACAATATGGCAGTCCATCCTGGACAAGGCGAATGCAGTCGGAGTGCTGAGGAGGACAATGGACGAGGTCAAGAGGTGCTGGAATGATTTGAAGCGCAAGACCAAGCAGAAACTCGCAGACAACCAGAAGGCAGCAATTCAGACTGGAGGTGGGAGTCCAGCGCCACAGGAGGAGCTGGATGAGATGGAGAAAATGGTGTCCACAATCATCAGTGGGGAGACGGTGGCAGTAGTTGGGCGACCGGACACTGCTCAACATGACCCGACACAACAGCAACAGGGTGAGTAACCACCAGGGGCTGGGGGAACGGGGGGAGATGGGCACAATGGCACACATGCACAATTAAGTAGAGCACATCTGCGGACACACCATGGCCAAGAGTCACAACTCCAACCAAGAGCCCAATTTACCCAAGTCTGCCACATCACAGCACTGCATAAGCACAGAAGTGAAAGCCACACCGCCTGAAAGGGATAAGGGCCAGCCAAATCAGAGCTGAAGGGGCAAACTCACCTACAATGCAGCACACACACATAAGATCCAGAGCACCGCAACATGTACAACAAGGTTGAACAAACAGCAACACCAGCACAACAGAACAGAGGACACAACTGCTGCCACTTGTGTGTGGAAAATGGCCATTCGCATGTGGCACAGCAGGAAACTGTGAGATGATAATGTACTAGTACAATGCCACATCCCTGATGGTGCAGTAATGCATGTATGGCCGTGACCCAGATACGCAGTGAGACAAACATTGTCATGCAAATCAACACTCATCACAGTTGAATACAAGTGAAGGTGCGTAGACTTAATTAGCATATGCATGTCAGTACAGCCAAGATAAGTGCCACAACATGCAGACCAATGCAGCAGTATGTCAGAACGTGGAACATTGCCAAGCGCCGCTGTCCACTCCGGGGGAGTGCTGCATCATTCACAGATGTGTGTTTACCCGCGTTGTTGTCCGCTCATGTATTCGGAGTCCAGGCGAATGCAGCCATGTCCACTGTAGTCGTGGGAGATGTGACCAGAACCCCAAGTTCCAACAAGGTGTCGGGACATGTGCAATGTGTTCCAAACTGTTGTGTCTGCAGGTACGTAGTTACACGTCCATGAAAGCTAGTGCAGCTTCGTAGGCAATCATTTCCAACATGAGGTCGTTGTCGACTTCATCGAACAGGACGGCGAGGCTAACCATTAGCAGGTCCGGACAGATGTGCTGTGTCCACCCCCTTTCACCAATTAGCACTACAGCCCAATAGGGGAGTGGCTCAATTTGCTCACTGCACACGAGGAGTTCTGCAATCTCCCAGGTCCAGCTGCCAGCATGTATGCCAAATATCCAGGCATCCCATAGACGGGTGTCACGGTGACACTCATGGTCGCGGGCCAACAGGGGGCGCACACACATGTCGAAATCCAGTTCGGATACCGTCCTGTTGGATAGGCAGACATCCATGGACCACTCGAATATGCACGAGCGACAATGCAACACAGGCTGCACGCAGGTGACATTGGCAAGGCGGAAGCTCAGCTGGTAACTGATCCGCAGCACTACCAATGGCAGTGCCCCCAGTAAATGTAGCATACGTGCACGGTAGAGTTCCACGTGACAGGGGTTGTGCAAGTGTCTGTGATGGTCTGCCATTGCGTTAGTGGCTCTGGTTGAAGCGGCACTGTTCTGACCTGCGCCAGTTCTGTGGATGAAATGCCACAGCTCGGAGCAATAAGTTGTTTTAGTGTGCAACGGTTATACGCCTGGGTTAGTGTGGGAGTAAGTGTGAAGGCCATTCCATGCAAGATAACTTCGAGCAAGGACTTCTGTGTGTGGGGTGTGTATACGTTGGTCTTTCGTCGGGCTGTGCGTAGTGTGGGATTCGTCATCAGCTGCCATAGTATCTGTCAGGGGGTGCCGGGCACATGCAATTCCGAGGTCGGAGGTGCAGATGTGCTTTCGCCTGATAGCTCATACAAAGGAGCATTCATCCCTAATGTTAGTTTCTCATCTGCTTGCATTCAGGCACTGTGAAGTGGCTTGTTGGGGGTGGGGTGGGATGTGTGCGACTTTGGGATTCATGTTCGACATGTCTTGCATGTGGCAAATGAGCGGCATCACTGCGTGTAACGTTGCCTCACAGCTGCTCCTCCCTCCCCCGAGCCTATTTACTTGTGTGCGCTGCGCGGTTGCATCACTGGCACTCCTACGGCACAATCAATCAATCAATCAATCAATCACAGAATTTGTAGAGCGCACTACTTACCCGCGAGGGTCTCAAGGCGCTGGGGAGAGGGAAGGGGGGGGATGCTGCTACTGGTCGAACAGCCAGGTCTTGAGGAGCCTCCTGAAGGTCAGCAGGTCTTGGGTCTTTCGAAGGCTTAGTGGAAGGGTGTTCCAGGTCTTGGCGGCGAGGTGTGAGAAGGATCTGCCGCCGGTGGTTGTTCTTCGGATGCGGGGGACGGTGGCGAGGGAGAGGTCGGCGGAGCGGAGCTGGCGGTTGGGGACGTAGAAGAAGAGTCGTCTGTTGAGGTAGGCTGGGCCAGTTTTGTGGAGTGCCTTGTGTGCGTGGGTGAGGAGTTTGAAGGTGATCCTCCTGTCGACGGGGAGCCAGTGCAGGTTCTTCAAGTGGGGGGTGATGTGGCTGTGGCGTGGTACATTGAGGATCAGTCGTGCGGAGGCATTTTGTATGCGCTGCAGTCGCTTGATGACCTTGGCCGGGGCTCCCGCGTAGAGTGCGTTCCCATAGTCCAGTCTGCTACTGACGAGGGCCTGGGTGACTGTTCTTCTTGTGTCTGTCGGGATCCACCTGTAGATCTTGCGAAGCATGCGGAGGGTGTTGAAGCAGGAGGAGGAGACTGCGTTGACTTGCTTGGCCATGGAGAGCGTTGAGTCGAGGATGACTCCCAGGTTGCGTGCGTGGTCGGTGGGTGTCGGGGCTGCTCCCAGCGTCGTTGGCCACCAGGAGTCGTCCCAGGCTGAGGGGTTGGAGCCGAGGATGAGGACCTCCGTTTTGTCCGTGTTCAGCTTTAGTCGGCTGATCTTCATCCAGTCGGCGACGGCCTTCATTCCTTCATGGAGTTTGGCTTTGGCGGCGAGGGGGTCCTCGGTGAGGGAGAGGATCAGTTGAGTGTCGTCGGCGTAGGAGATAATGTTGAGGTCGTGTTGTCTGGTGATGCGTGCGAGCGGGGCCATGTAGATGTTGAACAGTGTTGGGCTGAGGGACGATCCCTGGGGTACGCCGCAGATGATCTCGGAGGCTTCGGATCGGAAAGGTGGGAGGCGGACTCTCTGGGTTCTGCCGTCGAGGAAGGAGGTGGTCCATTCCAGGGCCTTGTCTCGGATCCCTGCGTCGTGGAGGCGTGCGCGTAGAGTGCGGTGGCAGACAGTGTCGAAGGCGGCGGAGAGGTCCAGCAGGATGAGGGCTGCGGTCTCACCATTGTCCAGCAGGATCCTGATGTCGTCGGTGGCGGCGATGAGGGCAGTCTCAGTGCTGTGGTTGCTGCGGAACCCTGATTGGGATGGGTCCAGGATGCTGTTTTCTTCGAGGTATCGGGTTAGCTGTTTGTTGACGATCTTCTCGATGACCTTGGCTGGGAACGGAAGCAGAGAGATGGGCCGGAAGTTCTTGAGGTCTCTCTGGTCCGCCTTGGGTTTTTTGAGTAGGGCGTTGATCTCTGCGTGTTTCCAGCTCTCTGGGAAGGTCGCGGTCTCGAAGGAGAGGTTGATGATGTTGCACAGGTAGGTTGCGATGCAGCTGCTGGCTTTGTTGAAGATGTGGTGCGGGAAAGGGTCTGACGGGGAGCCGGAGTGTTTTGTGCTCATGGTCTTGATGGTGTCCTTGATGTTCACGCTGGCCCAGGCTGGCAGGGGGTCGTGGTCGATGGTGTGTGGCGGGTCTGGTGTATCGATCTTAGTTGGGGTTGTCTGGGTGTCGAAGCTGTCGTGGATGTCGGCGATCTTGCAGTGAAAGAAGGTGGCGAGGGAATCGCACAGGGGCTGCGACGGCGGGATGACGTTGGTGTTGGAGCTGGGATTGGAGAGTTCCTTAACGATGTTGAAAAGCTCCTTGCTGTTGTGTGCGTTGTTGTCGAGGCGGTCTTTGAAGGAGATTCTCTTGGCGGACCTGATGAGGTGGTGGTGGTTACGGATGGCGTCTTTGTGGGCTGTGTGGCTGTCCGGTGTCTTATCGCTGTGCCATTTCTTCTCTAGTTTCCGGCAGGTACGCTTGGAAGCTAGGAGTTCTGAGGTGAACCAGCTGGCTCTTTTGGTGGTGTCGCTGTAGGTGAGCTTTTTCAGTGGGGTGAGGGTGTTGGCACAGTCGTCCATCCATCGTCTGAGGTTGCAGGCAGCGTCGTCGGTGTTGGATGGGTCGGAGGGAGGGCTGAGAGCGAGGGTTGCCCGGAGTTGGTCTTCGGTGACTTTGCTCCAGCAGCGGCGTGGGATCTGTTGGGTGCGGTGGTGTGTGGTGGGTTTCTGGAAGGTGAAATGGATGCAGCGGTGGTCGGTCCAGAGGAGTTCCATGGTGTGGCTGAAGGAGATGTGGGAGCTTGAGGAGAAGATGGGGTCAAGCGTGTGGCCGGCGCTGTGGGTCGGTGTTGTGACGAGCTGGCTCAGGCCGAGATTGGCGAGGCTGTCGATCAGGGTGGTGGAGTTGCTGTCGTTGTTGTTCTCCAGGTGAAAGTTCAGGTCTCCGAGGAGGATGTAGTCGGTAGAGGTCAGGGCGTGCGTGCTGATTGTCATGCCTGTCTGCGCATGTCCACAAGCCTGACAACGACACTGTGATGTTAGCCATTGGAGGTGGGCGGCCACGTGAGTGTAGGCCTGTGGGAAGGATAGGGCGGACACAGACGTAGAGTTCATGCCTGGCTGAACTCGCGCTGCGATTAAGACTAGGCATTTGGCTCATGCTGCGGCAATACAGATACACACAACACTTGGCATGTATGAGCCAAGACCCGGAGCGGTCTTGCGCTCCTTTATTTCCCAGCAGTGTATGTCCACATGGACATGTCTGTGCTCTGCATTCTGTGGTCTGTCCAGCACATCACCGCCACACTTGGCATTGTGTACAATCTTCTTCATGGGTGAGTTGCCTCCTTCACACAGACTTGGTTCCCACCTCTCCCCACATTCAGCACTTGTGTGGCTGAGGAGTCATGCCGGTTTCGGAAGGTCCGCTGTCTTGTCCTACGCTGCCTTGGTGGTAGTCCGGGTGGGTCCGGAGGGGGTCCGGAGGGGGGGGGGTGGTCCTGGGGGTGGTGGTGGTGGGTGTTGTGGCCCTCTTGGGTCTCCGGGCTGCATGTTCATTGTCTCCATTGCATCTGTGGGTCTTCAGATGTGGCTCTGGGCTGGGCTCCCTTTCATACTGCAGGTAGTCGTCCTGCTTAGCACCAGCAGAAGGCAGGTGTTAAATCCCTGCTGCTAACGTGCCTTATCGCCTGTTTTTGGGGCGCATCGCAGATCTGGCTGGTCGTTGAGAATATCGCAAAGTGGTGTTTTCATGTGTTTTTGCACGGGAACGCCTACTCTGCATATCATTAGCGTTAGTTGTCTCTCTCATCCGTGGCGATGTTTTTTGCGGCAGCTATCGCTGGTATTCTGGCGATGTGGGGAGTTTGCACCAGCTTGTGAATTGGGCGATAATTTTTTCGCCACTTTTGCTGTGCTAAAGTGCTGTTAACTCGGCGATGAGTCCTTGAGAATATGCCCCTTAGAGTTTAAGGACCCTTCTTGGAGGACCTCGAGCGAACCCTTTGGAAATTAAGAGTGTGAAGAGCCACCCCACCCGTGGATACCGTAGTACCCGAGTTACCTATCCCAGAGGAGCAGGGTGCATAGGTCTGCAGTGGCGTCGGAAACTGCTGTCGTTCTCAATGGAGAGCTGTGAAGAAGTACTGCTGCCGTGAAGGTGAAAAGGGTCCGGTGGAATCCAAGCCTGGATTCAGGAAGGAGGGAACCTGAAAGCAGAGGGGACAGAGTCTGGGTCACTTCAGAGTGACCAGGGGCTCAATAGACGAATGCCCACCGATGCCGGGTGCTTCAGGTGCGAAGAAGGGATGCTTGACTCTGCAGCCACTAGGACCAGGAGATGTTGAGGATGAACAGGAGCTGGAGGTGAGCTGTCCCACAAAGGATGTCGAGTGCTGAGGGGTCGGTGTCTGGCTGGAGCACCAACAAGCCTTGGCAAAAGCAACCCATGAAGGAAGGTCAAGCAGGTTACGGTGGGACCAGCAAGGTCCAGGGGACTCACCAAGCAATGGGGAGTCAGTGCCCGTCTGGAGCAACCAGGAAAGCCCAACAGAAATCAAGATGACCCTCAGAGAGACCCACAGGCCGAAGGACCAGGAGTCGCGAGGGGACCTCTGGCAAGATTGCAAAGTACCAGCCCACGGAGCACTCGGTGTGAGGAGGCCAGAGTTCTTTGGTGCAAATACTGCTCTAGGTCAGGACTACACGGAGTCCAATGCACAAGGTCGGAAATCGCCAACAAGCATATGCAACTGCAAATGGATGCGGTGCACAGGGGTTCGGGTTATGCAGTCCCCACAAGGGATACTGGCCTTAAACTTGCTGAGAGGGCATATCAACCTCGAGGACTTTTGAAAACCTACCTCCTGTGTTGCTGAAATCCTCAGAGTCCGCAGCAGCTCAGGAGCAGCAGACCAGTCAGTTGCATTAAGGTGCCAGCTAGGGCAGGGGAGTGACTCCTTCACTCCAAGGGAGATTCTTCAGTTGTCCTCAGTGCACCACAGGTCCTGCACAGAGCCTGTATGGAGCAACAGCACAGACAAAGCTTTGGACGGAGAGGGAGATGAAGTCGGGCCCAGTCAAAGTCCAGCAAAGTCCAGAGTGTCCAAACGGTCGAAGGTCAGTGGTTTCTTCTTGTAGAATCTTGTCCACGTAAAATCTAAAGTCTTACAGCCAGGTAAGCCCTTATGTACCCACGGAAGAGGGTTGGACAGATTTGGGGGACACTCCTAGGGGAGGGTCAGGACAGAGGGGTGTTACACCCATGTCCTTTGTCCAGTTTCGCGCCAGAGCAGGAGCCAATGGCTCCCAGAACTGGTCTGAGCTGGACTATGCACAGGGACACCAAATGTGCCCCAGGTGCAGACTTTCAGGCACTCTCAGAGTGCACCCACCCAGCCCAAATACACTAAATCCTGTCTGGGAGGTGGTCACACCTCCCTGTGACAGGATGCTTATTGTGCTGCCTTCCTCTGCTCGAGCTTGGCTCAGCAGCAGGAGGGCAGAAGTGTGTCTCTGGTAGGCAGCATCCATTTTGTGCTGACTGGGTTGAGAAGGCTGGCACCGGATAGACCAGTAACCCCACGAAGCTCGCTTCAGAAGGGTGGAATGATATCTCCCACAGTAACCGGTGTGGAGGTATGATTCCAAGGTGTTTGATACCAAACACGATATGTTTCTATGCATCCGTTTTCGAGATAGCATTTACCGCGAGGTTATAATGCACCTCTACCTATATGTCCGGCTGACTCACAGACAACCCGGGAGAATGGTCTCTGAAGGCTGCAGAGAGGCTCTGCTCATGCAGGAGCACCCTCTCACTAAAAACTCAGCACCCTGCCTTCAGGATTGATAAGGCCTGCTATAGGGGTGACTTATAAGTTTTAAGTGTAGTGACCTATAGATATAGTGAACCTAAATCTAAAGTAAGTGGTGCAAGCACCATCTTACACAGGCTGCTGTAGCAGACCTGGAGTTCCATTTTGCATGGCCTGTCATGGGTGGCATAATACGTGCTTCAGTCCATGGGGGGCCTCTGGGGTACCTATGCCCTGGGTACATGGGTACCATATACTAGGGACTTATAAGGGTACCCCAGTATCCAATCTGGAGTGTACCAATGTACATGTAAGACAATTTAGAGGAGAAAGCAGATAGACTGGGGTCTTGTTTAGCAGGATTCCAGTCAGACTAGTCAAAAACAGTGCAACATCAAACAAAAAGTGGGGGTAACCATAAGAAGCAGATCCTACTTTCCTACAGTGCTGATTACCAGAGCCTTACCTCTGACCTTGTAGGATACCAGATGATTGCATTCCGAAGGTTAACCAGTCATTGTTGTGCAAGATGGTAATTTTTAAAGTGCATTGTGCTGACCTTTAGATGTTATATTCAGATTGTACCAGTCATAATTGTGCAAGATGGTAATTATTAAGGTGCATCGTGCTGACTTTTGGATGTTATATTCACAAGGTACTTAAAATCTTTTAAAAGGTTAGCCAGTCATTCTTGTGCAAAATAACAGTTTATAAAGTGCATCGTGCTAACTTTAAGATGTTATGTTAAGAAGGTGTCACCAGGGTGCTTACAATCTTTTAATATATATATTCTGTAAAATATGAGCCTACCCACTTTAAAATGCACCATGGGTACCTATGAGATGCAGTGCCATGTGTTACTTCAAGCTATGACTTCCATTGGGTCTGCATGAGATGTTAACTTAGTGCAGTACTTAATTCTAACCATATAAGATGAAAGATGATTGTACTACGTACAATAGCTATTCATTGCTACCCAAGATAGCAAAGCTTACTAAAGTGCTTTGTGTTGACTCTAAAACATTGTTACAATAATGTAAATATAAGAGGTGCTTAAAAAATTATTTTATAAAGTATATCATATATATATTCTTAATATATCAATTTTAAAGTGCACCATGGCTATCTATGTAATAAAGTGCCACATGTTTTCCCAAGGTAAACCTGAAGTACATCACTCACAGAGGACTAATTGTAAGGTGCTTGGCGCCAGATATACAATTCAAGCTATATGTTATTACTCATGGTCTCCCTATCTCCTACCTTAAAATGAGAAAGGTTGGCTTCTCAGCAGGTTTAAGACATTGACATTCCAAGTGTGACATTTTGGTCCATCCTTCGAGATCTCTGACATTTCAAACATGGTCTACTCAAAGTGCATCATGCTACACTGGTTGACATTTCTGTAGACTCTGAAACATCTCTTGTCACATATCTAGAAGTACTATGAATAAGAGAGTTAGTCATTACAGGATAATATCAGCTAGTTTCTCTAACCAACTTATTTCCAACAAATTTATGCAGTAAAAGACAGTAAAAAGACCACAAATCAATAAGTAAAGGGTCCATCAATACACTTTCTACCCCACCAGCGGCCATTGGTGATTGTGCATGATCACACCGATATCCTCTTTGACATGCTAGTACGTCCATCCCCTTGGTTTCAATTTTCTCTCCTAGGAACAGTTCCTGTTTTGAAGCCGGATCATAGGACTGCTCATTGTGAAATTCCTGACATGTTTGATTCCTCATAGGTGTATTTACAATTCAGCGTCTAGATTTAGACCCCATGGGTTTTCAGTTCCCATTGACAAAATCCACCTCGATTGTGCTCTTTGCAAGTTTAATTCTCTCTTACCACCTTTTGCCTTTAACATGATTTGCTGGATTCCATAATAAACACATTTATTGATATCTCCATGGTGTTTCTCCCAGATATGTTTTGCCATTTCATAAGTAAAATACTTATTTGAAATAGCTTGAATATGCTATAAAATCCGGAACTTTAATTTTCTTTTTGTGCTTCCTATGTATGTCAGTCCACACTCACATTCTAATATATATACTACATGAGTACTTTTGCAATGTATATGCCCCTTGATCTTTTTCATCCTTCCATTCACTTTTTTACTTCTGTCCTGTTGTCACCCCATTTACATGCTTTGCATTTAGCACATATGTAAAAGCCTTGTTGATTCGACAGTAGCCAATTCCCTGATTGATCTCGATTGGGTAAAGAGCTTTGGACTAAAAGGTCTCATAGTGCGTGCATCTTCCAATAGGTTACATTCCGGCGATCTTGAATATGGCCTTTCAGATGTTCATCCTGTTCCAAGAATCTCCAGTTATTTCTAATCTATGTAGTCCATAATATATCTGATTTTACCTTCCTCCTTTTGATGTTTTTCTTTTTTGGCAATGAGAGATTATTTCTATTTTTCTCTTTGTTCTTATTAATGCGTCTGTTAAAACTAAAACTGGGTATCCACGGTTTAAAAATTTCTGTGTCATTTTTGATGTTTGTCGTTCAAAATCCTTTTCTTCAGAGCAATTTCTTTTAACTCGGAGATACTGGCTATATTATATACTCCATTTCAAGGCCGCCGGATGTGCACTGTTCACATATATATACATACCATGTCATCAGTGATGGAATATGTGAGGTCATACATATATATATATATATATATGTATCTTTCACCAAGGACTTTTTACGCCACACTCCAGGAGTTTCTTTTCATAGATAATTTATTTAACACACCATCACAAATGCATTTTGGATTTACAAGTCTTGTTCACAGTTGAGTGAGTCCTTTTTCAATTTCTCTTTTTATACAGGCATTCCTATTTGGCTCTCAATGATGCATTGGGGGATGTGTAGTTTCAGAGAAAGCACATATATTGAAAACATTTGTTTTGAAGTGCACACATATTTCATTTTCTCTTTCCCTTCCAGTGCATGTGATTGATCTGGATTTAGATCTGGGGAAGTTTATATTCACTTAATTTCTAGGGAGGTCTGGAGTTATTTTCTCCTGAGTATCTTATTAGTTAGATGTAGTGGGTTACTAACTTGACCACCCCTGCGTTGACTCAATGTACTGGGCTAAGTGCCCTTTTGACCCATGTATCTGTACCCACATGTGTTGTACTGCCATGGCTGTGGAGTCTCAATGTATATCTATACCGTATATATGCCTCTCGCAGAACAACTTTTTTAGAAGAGATGTACAGGTGAGTGACTTGTATGAGTGGCTGTATGCGTGAGTGAATGGTTGCGTGAGTGGCTGTACAGGTGAGTGGCTGTTTGTATGAGTGGCTGTATGGATAGTGAATGGTTGTGTGAGTGGCTACACGAGTGAGTGAGTGAGTGGGTGTGTGAGTGCCTATATGGAGGAGTGAGTGGGTGTATGAGTTCTGGTATGGGTCTGTTAATGGGTATGTCAGTGGTTGTGTGAGGGTGAGCGAATGAGAGGTTGTATGGGGGTGTGAACGGGTGTGTGAGTGATTCTGTAGATGATATCATCAATGATAAAATTTGAGATGGCATCAGTGATCTCACTGACCATGTTATGAGTGATGTAATATGTGAGGTCATAAGCAGTGCATTGCGGGTGCTTAAGTTATAGTTAGCTCAGGTAACTATACCTGTTGAATTTCACTGGTTTTGTGTGAGTGATATTTGAGCCTAACTATAACGAAATTGCTTTCACAGAGAGGGAGCTGTTGAACATTCAGCTCCTTCTCTGTGAAAGCAATTTTGTCCACCTCCAGCAAGCAAGAGTATATTTAATGCTCTCGAACTCACAACAGGTCGAAACGCCGTCGACCCCCCAGTGCAATTCCTTGGCACATGCTCTGTAGTTCACCAAATAATTGACCTTCTCCTAAAACTTTGTTAATGATTTTGTAACACAAAAAGTTTTTTCTGACTATATTGATTGTATGTTTTCTTTTGCGCCATTCTTTGGCTGCTTCACTTGTCTCTTTGCGTCATTCACCTTTATCACAAGCACACATGTGCACAAGTTTGTACAGGTTACACATACATTCAATGTGGTATAGTGCCTTTTTCCTACTGTTTTTTTAATACACACTGCTCTTTGCATATATTGCAATAACGATTCTTGTCTCCCTGTTACCTTCGTTATGCAATTGTTGTGCTTATTTTCATAAAACTGTCTATAAATATTACCTGTTGAGATACTGTCCATTGTTACATACAAGAATCAGGAGGGCACATTTTTGGAAAAAGTTCGGGAAGATTGGTCAAATAACGCTAAAGATTATAGGCAAGTCAAAAAACGCTTTTCCTATGGAAACTTAGGTAGGTAATATATGTATGTATATGTATATATGTATTACCTACTGGCTAGGTAATATATATATATATATATATATATATATATATATATATATATATATATATATATTGCTAATTCCTAACTATAACATCCCTGAAAACCTGTGGTTTTTTCAGTGAATTTCTAAGCTTTTTAAATGCTAATTCCTAGCTATAAAGTCCCTGAAACCTGTGGTTTTTTCAGTGAATATATATTTGTATATAAATATATATATATATATATATATGTATATATATATATATATATATATATATATATAAATACATTTTCAACTCACTGTAATGATATATTTTCTTGTGAGAAAAGGAACAAATTTTGAAAATGTTGGTTGTTTCCCCTTTAAACACAATAACAGTTTTTAATTGGTGTTGGGAAAGGGCAGTTATTTCCCTTTAAATGTACACTCTATGCACCACACTCTATGACCCAGTAGAAGGCTACGGCCGAAACGCGTAGGTCTGTCTATGGATATGCACCCTGCACTTTGCTTGTTATCTGCTCCATGACGCATGGCAGCTTTTAAAGCCTAAATAAAGCGCCTCGTTAAAGGATCTCGATGTGCCGTTCTTCTGTGAGTCCTTGGAAAAGTTGTGCTATCACAGGACTGTGTTCAGAGGCTTCAAGGTAATATGAGACGTAGAGCCGGTCTACGCGAAACGTGCATCCGGAAGAGGAGTTGTTCCTTTTTACCGGCGTTCTTTGGCAGTGTTTGTATGAGGAAGGAACGGCCTCCAACTATCGAGCCATGACGGAGGAAAACAGACGGGTGTGAGATTAATTGCAGGAGCAGCTATTTGTACACACAGATGGTGAGGGGCTTGGCGGCAGGGCAGGGGAAAACTGGTGCTTAGTGTTGCTTGTTTACAAGCGCGCGTGAGGGTCTGCCTTCCACACGTCACTGTTGCTGGGCATCTCTCCCCGTCCTTTGAACAGCCCATCTTGCAACATTGTATCCGCGAAACAAACTCGGTGGCTTGAGAAGAGTGTATTCCGGTTACACCGCAGCATCAAATGTTTTAAAAATATACTGCGTGTGTTTCGAGAACCGGAAGAGACGAAGGCTTTAAATAGTAATCAACATTTGGGTGGACTATCCTGTTTATATATAAAGAGAAAAACATTGTGCTTTCAAAGGGGAAACTTTACAGCATGATCATAGAATGTGAACTGGTACCAGTGAACGCGGCGTGTTTCATTACTGTTTGAAATATGGCTGACAGGTGGAGCAAAAGTGAGCTTATGCTCAAAGATATGTTTAATGAAAGTGGAGATGTGCAGGAAGGACCAAGTCACAGCCAAGGTCCCAATACACAGAATACACCACGGCAACAACTTAGAGAACTGGAACAAGCTAGGATTATGGAAGTGAATAAATGGTGGGAAATGGTAACCCTAAAAAAATACATTGAATGTAAGCACATTCCCAGGGGCTAAAAATCTTTGTTCTACCGACTCCCAGTGACCTGGACTCTGATTTACTCCTCAAATGGCAGAATGATACTACAGAGTGCTCTATGAAGCTGATAGAGACACTGATAATACATGCAGTGAGAAGACTCAAGTCTGCAATGGAAAAAATCGCTGCCTTAGAGAAATCATTGGAAAAATTCTCTGAAACCGTGGAGGGAAAGAAACTATTGGAAGATTTGGAGAACAAGTTGGAAAAACATGAGAAAGAAATACAACTGAAAAAAATGAAAAAATTCAACAGGGATAGAATAGACAATGCCACTGGAAGGGTTTATACCTTTGCCCGCCGTTATGACTCAAATTTCAAGAAACAAACAATGGAACAGATTCAGGAACAAGAACAACTAAGAATCTCAAGTGCAGAAAGCTCAGAGGTCAGTTCGGGGGACGAAGGTGCCCAGGGGGGCAGACCCAGGATGGATTTCTCAGGGGAAATGCGACTGATGTGCATGACGACACAGGGGAGAGGGAGAGGAGAGATCCCCCCACCCCCAAGACAGAAGAACTAAAAGAACCAGGTGCAGCAGGAAGAGGCAAAGGGAGAGACAAGATGATGAGAAAATAAAGTGCACACACCCCACTGATCTAAAGGAAGACAACTTGGTAATCAACTTATCCAACAAGATCTTGAATGAGAAACACATCAATCTGCTCAACAAAGGACAAACATTTTGTCCTGATTCAGGTATGGATTTGGCCTCGGCAAGGGTGGACCTCTATAAATTTTGCAAGAATTTGAAATTAAGAACGTTTTTTGCCAACAGGACCACCCCAACACCTAGTAGAGAACCTACACTGTCTCTATCCAATCTCACAGGAGACGATATTGAACATCTGAGGGTTTTACATAATCTGATGAGCGAAGAAGAAACACAGGTAACATCAGATGATGGGGCAACGAATTTGGACTATTGTGCTACAATGTGCATAAGAACGGATATGTCTGTCAGCAGTAAATGCAGAAGCAAATCCAAATTTTGCCCACAACTACCTCCTGGCAACACAGTGGATGTCTTTCAGGAACTTGTGGCAGAAGACCTAAGAGACATGTACATCAAAGAGAAGACTAATAGAGACCATAGACATTCCAACATGAGAAATGCGGATTGGTGGGAACTCACAGATTTGCGTGAAGATAGTACCATTATAATCAAGCAATCAGACAAGGGCGGGAACATCGTGGTGATGGACCGCATTAAATATCATCAAGAGTAAAGAAGACAGTTGGGTGATTCTACCAACTATGAAAAATTAAAAAACAATTCCATCAACCAGATCATGTCAACTTTCCATACAAAACTACAATTATGGCATGATGAATGTCTCATCGATGAGGATGAACTGCAATATCTAAAAGTAAAACATCCCATCATCCCGACCCTGTATGTGTTGCCCAAAGTACACAAGAATTTAGATAATCCTCCTGGTCGCCCCATTGTTAGCTCCTGTGGTTCGCTTTTGGAGAACACATCCAGATTTGTAGATATTTTCCTGTTTCCGTATGTAATAGATCTACCGTCATACAGACGAGATTCCATGGATTTCTTGAAACATATCAATGACATCCCTTGGAAATCTGGATACATTATGGCAACAGTGGACGTGGTCTCTCTTTACACCTCAATAATTCATGAGGATGGCCTAAAGGCATGTGAATATTTTATGAGATCACGGTCCCTAAGTTTACTCAGACATACAAAAATGCTCCTTGAGATGATGTCTTTTGCCTAACAAATAACATCTTTATTTTTTAAGGCAAATTTTATAAGCAGAAACAAGGAACTGCCATGGGCACATCTTTTGCCCCTTCGTATGCGAACCTCACAATGGGTTTCTGGGAAGCTGAATGTCTGTGGTCAGAAGATAACAGCATTTATTTCGAGAAGGTGGTGCTATGGGTCCGCTATATCGATGATCTTTTTTTGATATGGGAAGGGGAAGAATGTGACATATTTAGACATCATTGAATAATAACTCCCTGAATGTACGATTCACCCATACGTATTGCAAGACCTCCATTGATTATCTCGATATATGGATCTATATCAAAGAGGAAAGAATGTGTACCACCCTCTTCCGTAAAACCACAGCATGCAACAGCATTTTATCGGCAAACAGCGCACACCCTAAAGCCCTAAAATGGAGCATTCCATACGGGGAATTCCAGCGAGTTCACAGGAACTGCTCCGAGGAGGATGAGTACGAAAGACAAATTGACCTAATCTATGATAGATTTAGAAGAAGAGGATACCCTATAATTGTTCTGGATGATGCACGCAGGAGGGCCACTAAATAAAAAAGAGACAATCTATTGCTGCCTAAAAAATGATTAAACCTACAGACTCAACTGCAGAATCAAGCAGATTCATTACGGATTTCAACAGTTCAAATAAAATCATCAAACAAGCAATTACCAAACACTGGAATGTTTTAAAGAAAGATCATGAACTCAAACACCATTTTCCAGAACATGCAAACATTACATACAGAAAAGTACCATCCTTGGGGAATTTGCTAACCCAGAGTTATTTTTCCAACAAAAAAGTAACTGGCTTACATATAAGGGTTTTGTAAAATGCCCTAAATGGAAAGCATGTAACTATGGCCGCAACAGGGTGGATGTCACAACCATACAGGGTATCAAGAAATCTATCAAAGAAAGGATAACCTGTGAAACCACCCATGTAGTCTATCTCCTAGAATGCGACTGTGGCAAACGATATGTGGACAGTACTGTGAACAAATTAAAATTATGCTTTCTTCAACACCAATGGGCTGTAATTAACAAGGATTTCACATATGTACTGGCCAAACATATTTGGAATGAAGGTATCTTGGAAAATAACTTCTTTTACTCTGGTATTGAGCACATCCCAATGAGGATCAGGGGAGGAGACAGAGAACTGGCATTGAGGCGTGCAGAATCTAGATGGATTATTACACTTGGCACAGAAAATCCATGGGGCCTCAATACGGATGCCGAACTCTATACCTTTCTGTAAGATCTGTCAATGGTGTTGTATGATGTCTGATGATGTTTTATGATCCCTAGAATTGACGCTTAACATTGGTCTCTGGGGTTTTTACATTTGGGGTTTTTACATCTAAGTTAATTACATCTGAATTTTGGAATTTTTGCTTATGAACTCCTGCTTTTGAATTTGTGCATTTGAATTTCCATCTTTATTAAGGCAGCAATTTGATCTAATCACATGAGAATGTCAACTTGATTTGGAATATTAGGTCCCTATGAATGTATCATGTTATGACCATGCATTGGTTTTGTTCATATCTTTCCTAGTGTATCTATGTTTTTATGAGCACATATTACTTGTGTTTTGACGAGCACGTGCCACTTTTATATGGGACAAGATCAGCACCTGGCACTTTAAAATCACTTATGTATTCTTTTGGAGATGACAAAGATGATGACCAATTTTTGTTGGTCTCTGTATTTTACAGAAAACCACAAAATATGTTGCACTTTACTCATTTTGGTGGAGTTATGGGTTTTCGAGTGCTGGATACTTGTACTACATAGAGGTTCTCTTTACAAGGCTTGTTAATTATGACATCACCTTGGTTCCTTAATTGGGACATTTGTATGGGCAGTATTATGTAGATTTGGAGGTGATGGTGGAGTGGACCATTGATTGGTTCGAGACTTCATCATATCTACATTTTAGATAGACAAGGCACTTGTCACTTTATATTTTGATTTTCTTGGATTCAGTACTGTAGCAGATGCTTTGGCATGTTACATCTTTGGCAGCTTATATGCGTATTTTATAACTTGCATTTGTACTTTACAATTCTTTTCGATCTTGACCATTTGTTGTTTAAGAGGATATACATTGACTGTAAAGCACTTTGCATTTTATATTTTATATTCATATATATACTTATTGCAATGGAGAAGCAGGATCTTAGAAATACTGTTGGTTTAATTATGCTATTTATAAGCTGACACTTTATATGAATTGCCCATCTCTGCCAATGGTAGTCCTATTCTCCTTGGAAATGTGGTTAATTATGAACACCTCTGGCTGATATCAGACCGAGTATAATGACTTTATGTACTTTACATATAATGGTTTGTGAAGGCTGGGAATGACTGTATATTCATGGTTATTATGCATGCTCCCAAACCTTCTACCGTGTAACTATGTACACTTGGATGCTGTTGCACCATGTCCTCAAGATTCATGTACTTTACAATGATTAGTGCTGCTTTATTTTCAACTCGCTGTAATTATATATTTTCTTGTGAGAAAAGGAACACATTTTGAAAATTTTGGTTGTTTCCCCTTTAAACACAATAACAGTTTTTAATTGGTGGTGGGAAAGGGCAGTGATTTCCTTTAAATGTACACTCTCTGCACTACACTCTATGACCCAGTAGAAGGCTACGGCGAAACGCGTAGGTCTGTCTATGGATATGCACCCTGCACTTTGCTTGTTATCTGCTCCATGACGCATGGCAGCTTTTAAAGCCTAAATAAAGCGCCTCATTAAAGTAGCTCGATGTGCTGTTCTTCTGTGAGTCCTTGGAAAAGTTGTGCTATCACAGGACGGTGTACAGAGGCTTCAAGGTAATATATATATATGTATATATATATGCATATATGCATATATATATTTATATATATATATATATATATATATATATATATATATATATTATTATCTACTGGCGGTCGCCAGTAGATAGTTATAGTTAGGACTTTTTTCCATAGGAAATCCGCAACACTCTATTTGAAATAACTTTGGCGCCGGTTGACGAATCTTCGCGAAATTTTCAAAACTCGTGGGGCGTTCCAGTCCGCCTCCTATCCTGAAGGCTCGGGGTGATTCGTCAAGTGGGGGCCGAGAAAAAAGGGGGGTCCCAAAACGTGTTTTCCCCATGCAATTTTCCATAGGAACCTTTCATCGCAGCTACAGCCCGAACTGCTGAACGGAATTACACCAAATTTGGCAAAAAGGTAGCCCTTGATTCAGAGTCGTGCCTTTTGGTTAAATAGTGTCAATCCGTTCAGTAGTTCCTGAGAAATTTGAAAAAGAAAACACATATATATCTGGGCGGAGCCTAACCACACCTGTCATCGTGAGATCTGATTGGCTGTCAGCACTTCATCCTGGAATTGCTGGCAGCCATCTTGGGACCAGTATAAATGATAGTACCCCATTGAAATGCATTGTAGTGAATCGAAGATTTTGAGGGTTACCAAAAGGAGAACTATAAAGGGTGATAACAGACTTTAGTTTCATTAGAATTCATTTGTTGATGGTACCATACTAATTTCAGGAATTGTGGTGTGTTCTAAGGTGATTTTACCCTGTGAAAAACCTTCTGCTGGGATATCATGAATCATGTTTGAGAGAAAACTATTTTCACATGCTTGTCCCATACAGTTTTGGAAGGTGCTCCAGAAGCTAAAATGAGAGCATATTTTCTGTAAATTCACATTATCTTTCTCAGTCATGTGAGAATGAAGTCTGACATTCTCAGTAAAACATGTACATCCAACAAGGGCAGAGACTGTCAGTTGATTCCTTTGTGTTCTACTGCAGCTTCCCAGAGTGTTCTAAAGAACAACTAGAGTGCTAACAGCCTTACTTATGACAAAAGTATGGCACACCTGAAGCCATCTTGATTGGAATAAACTGGTAACACTTAAAACATTTAATTTAAAAAGGAACAAAATGATGGGAAATTATGGTTAGTGCTGTAGAAAGAAAAATTAGGACATGTTTCAAGTGTGATCTCAAATATCTTCCTGTTATATTTCAACAGGAGCAGCCTGTCAGTTGATGCCTTTGTGTTCTACTGCAGCTTCCCAGAGTGTTCTAAAGAACAACTAGAGCGCTAACAGTCTTACTTATGACAAAATTATAGCACACCTGAAGCCATCTTGATTGGAATAAACTGGTAACTCTTAAAACATTTAATTTAAAAAGGAACAAAATGAGGGGGTTCATTTTGTCATAGAAATTATGGTTAGTGCTGTAGAAAGAAAAATTAGGACATGTTTTAAGTGAGATCTCAAATATCTTCCTGTTATATTTCAACAGGAGCAGCCTGTCAGTTGATGCCTTTGTGTTCTACTGCAGCTTCCCAGAGTGTTCTAAAGAACAACTAGAGAGCTAACAGTCTTACTTATGACAAAAGTATGGCACACCTGAAGCCATCTTCATTGGAATAAACTGGTAACACTTAAAACATTTAATTTAAAAAGGAACAAATGAGGGGGTTCATTTTGCCATAGAAATTATGGTTAGTGCTGTAGAAAGAAAAATTAGGACATGTTTTAAGTGAGATCTCAAATATCTTCCTGTTATATTTCAACAGGAGCAGCCTGTCAGTTGATGCCTTTGTGTTCTACTGCAGCTTCCCAGAGTGTTCTAAAGAACAACTAGAGTGCTAACAGCCTTACTTATGACAAAAGTATGGCACACCTGAAGCCATCTTGATTGGAATAAACTGGTAACTCTTAAAACATTTAATTTAAAAAGGAACAAAATGATGGGGTTCATTTTGTCATAGAAATTATGGTTAGTGCTGTAGAAAGAAAAATTAGGACATGTTTCAAGTTGTGATCTCAAATATCTTCCTGTTATATTTCAACAGGAGCAGCCTGTCAGTTGATGCCTTTGTGTTCTACTGCAGCTTCCCAGAGTGTTCTAAAGAACAACTAGAGCGCTAACAGTCTTACTTATGACAAAAGTATGGCACACCTGAAGCCATCTTGATTGGAATAAACTGGTAACACTTAAAACATTTAATTTAAAAAGGAACAAAATGAGGGGTTCATTTTGCCATAGAAATTATGGTTAGTGCTGCAGAAAGAAAATTTAGGGCATGCTTTAAGTGAGATCTCAAATCCTCTTCTATTTCATTAGAAAATTCTGACATGCAGACTGAAACAATCACTTTCAATACCAGCAGTAGACTTCCAGTTAACTCCCTGGTGAGCAGTAGCTTTACTACAGTGATCTAATGAACAATTAGAGTGCTAACATTCTGAATTTATGGCAAATGTGTGACACATCTGAATGCCTTCTTGATGGAATCAAAGTAAAAAACTGAAAGCATTTCCTACTGAGGAGACTGCAGTAAATGACGAAATTAGGAAACTTCATAACAAATAAGTCTCCCAAGATGGCCACCAGAGAAAAAAGAGCCCAAATGTAGCACAAATATCACCCAGATGTAGCCCACATATAGCCCAATGACAGAAGTGTGCAAAACACTTTTTATTATTATTTTTCTGCAGTTTTATATAGTGCAAACTGGTCAGGTATTGGAGCGTTACATCTTACTTGGACCCCTTATTGCGTATTTTGCACGAAGTACATGAGATTGATCTTGCGAAACATTGAACTTTACGATTCTGTTAACCTGAAGTTGCTCTGAACCGGGCTTTGTAACACCCGTTTTTACCTACTGGTTTTAATTAATTCTCACTGTATTGTATTAGGAAAGAGGATTTACTGTTTTTATGTACACTTTTATGATCTATGTTTCTAAATCAGATCAAATAAAGTTTAATGAATTCTATGGCAGGACGGAGGCGAGGATTATGCATATCTTTCCTCACTTTATTTGCATAGCAGTTCAAAGAAAACGTAACACAACAATCATTAAACAAAAGACTACACAACCCATGAACCATTAGGGGGGTAGTCTCCAAGGCAACTATAGTCAAATCATATCACAGTCCATCGTATATAATATCGTGACGTCCCTTCCTCTTCCTCTTTCTTCACTGCTCGTCAGTTAAGTGCATTCCTTACATTCTTGGCTTAATCTGACATTGTTGCTGTTTGTATAGCGGTTTCTTGTGCACATTATTAGCATTATTGCCTTGGTATTGTTTCATATTCCCTGCGCAGCAGGCTCTTGCCCGAGCGCGTTCTCCCCCTCGCAGTTTCTCCCGCTGTGTGCTCTGCGCGCGGTGAGATCCTGTCAGGCGCGTCTGGTCCGAGCGAGGCAGCTCCGTCGAGCGCTCCCGCAGGTCTTTACGCGCGTTTGGGAATCCGGTCGCTCCTTTAGTGTCCGCTTGATTCCCGACCAACCCTCGCCTAATTTTGACACCGCTGCGCGGTGATTTCCCCACACGGCCACGTTAGTGACCAGCGCCACCTGGTGGTGGTAATTGGTATTGCGCCTCACTCTATTCTTATAACAGCTTCGGGGAAAGCCCAGCTGTTGGAGCACCGGCGAGGGGGCTGTCTTAAGGATTTTAAGGGCATTTGTTCTGTGCTCACACCCTCTGCTATCATGTCTTCTCCAGAAGACCATTTTTACTCCTCCTACCAGGAAGTGGAGGAGGAATGGCCCCCCCAACTTCTCCCTCCAGCAGTGGACCAAGCCCTCTCTCTGGCTATTTCTAGGGCACTGGCTCCTCTTAGGGATCAGGTTGATAAGCTGGCGAAAAGCATCCCTGGGGTGTTCAGTGACCCAGATCTGGTGGTGGCGGGTCCAAGTAGCTCCCAAATGGGGAATAAAAGGGCCGTTAAGCATAACGCGGGGCACTTGGAAGGATTTGATAAACTTACGGAGACCTTCCTCAAGAGTGCGCGAACGCTAAAACATGCACCCTGCCGGGAGGAGGAGGGGCCCGGAGAAAATTACGACACTGTCACCACTATTGTAGACCCTGACAGCGGGTTTCCCTTAGAGGGAGAGGGTGTATCGGAGGACGATTTCTCCTCCGATGAGGATAAGGACTCGGGGCATCCGTGGCGTCCAGAGTCCCACTCCTCTCAGTCCCCGGTTGGGGACGGGGTCCACTCGGACATGTTCGAGCCTACCCAAATTTACCATCCTAGGTCGGCAGAGTGGACACCTGACGCCAAAGTGGCAGAGTATGTGGTGGGGAAAATCCATCAACCCCTTGAAAGGGAGGTCAGGAATAGGATGAGGGGAGAATGCCCCAGGCCCTCACTGAAGGGGACGGTGGCACACACGCCTGAAATTGATGAGAAACTATGTACCTTTTTCTCCAAGTATATGAGGGATCCCAAGAAAGGAATTGATAGGTCTTGGACCTGGTAGGGCCCTTGACCCAAATTATTCAATTGACGGAGTGTTCCAAAGAGTCAGGATCCCCTTTGTCCATGGATATTGTGGCTGGTTGGGCGCACTACCCTAAACCCTAAAACACTACCCCCTCCACTACCCAAACACCACTGCACTACCCTAAACCCTAAAACACTACCCCCAGCACGACACCCTACACTACCCAAACATAACTGCACTACCCTAAACCCTAAAACACTACCACCAGCACGACTCCCTACACTACCCAAACACCACTGCACTACCCTAAACCCTAAAACACTACCCCCAGCACGACTCCCTACACTACCCAAACACCACTGCACTACACTAAACCCTAAATATACCTCCAGCATGACCTCCCACACTACACAACCACCACTGCACTACCCTAAACCCTAAAACACTACCCCCAGCACGACCCCTACACTACCCTAAACCCTAAAACACTAACCCCAGCATGACCCCTACACTACCCAAACACCACTGCACTACCCTATACCCTAAAACACGACCCCCTACACTACACAAACACGACTGCACTACCCTAAACCCTAAAACACTACCCACAGCATGACCCCTTCACTACACAAACACCACTGCACTGCCCTAAACCCTAAAACACTACCCCAGCACTACCCCTATACTACCCAAACACCACTGCACTAACATAAACCCTAAAACACTACCCCCAGCATAACCCCCTACACTACACAAACACCACTGCACTACCCTAAACCCTAAAACACTACCCCCAGCACGACTCCCTACACTACCCAAACACAACTGCACTACCCTAAACCCTAAATCTACCCCCAGCACGACCCCCTACACTACCCAAACACCACTGCACTACCCTAAACCATAAAACACTACCCCAAGCATGACCCCTACACTACACAAACACCACTGCACTACCCTAAACCCTAAAACACTACCCCAGCACGACCCCCTACACTACCCATACACCACAGCACTACCCTAAACCCTAAAACACTACCCCAGCATGACCCCCTACACTACTGCACTACCCTAAACCCTAAAACACTACCCCCAGCACGACCCTCTACACTACCCAAATACCACTGCACTACCCTAAACCCTAAAACACTACCCCCAGCACGACCCCCTACACCACCCAAACACCACTGCACTACCCTAAACCCTAGAAAAGAAACCCCCACCCCATGCCCAATCCCCCTTACCTCTCACTCCTCATGGTTCCTCTCTCCTCGTGTTTCCTGCTTCACATCATCTCTGAGGGGCGGTGCACGTCGTTGTGAGGAAACGGAACAGCCTCTGTTTCCTTACAACGACATGGTTCATCTACATGTTTTTTAGAACGCATGGTCATTTACCATACATACCTTTACAACAAAATTCGTTGTAAAGGCATGCGTGGTAAATGACAATGCGTTCTAAAAAAATGCGTAGTAATGACTTCGTGATGTACAACGCATGTGTGGTAATGCATGCGTTGTAATGGTATCGCGAAGTAAAAAAGTCGTTGTAACGGCTGTTTACCGATCAAAGCTGGCCCCTGTTCTTCAGTGAGACGTTTATTTGATTAATTAGGAGGAAGGAATGTGGTTTTTACCGAAAAGTGCATTCCCAGCTGTTGTATTGTGAAAGTGTCCGCGTGGCCTGGTTTCACTTCCGGTGAGAGAGTGGAAGAGTCTGTTTGGATCTAAAGGAGTTCTGTTGTTGGACGGGGCCGGCGCGACATGTCATCAGAAAACATAGCTAATGGAAAGCGTCCTCCCTGAAGTGTGGAGCAGTGCCATGAGAGGTCAACGAGTGTGCGTCCCACCGCAGTATGACCGTACCGCGTGACCCATGTGCCGCTTCCAGGGTACAGGAGGCAGAAGCGGCATCGCAGGTCCTCTTGAAGACTATTGTAGCACTAATGCTACATTTTGGTACTAGGGCATTTTAACTTCGTTGTTCCTGCCAGATACAAAGAGAAGATCCTGTGTTATTCAGTGCCCTCGTTACCTTTTTTGTGGGTTGTGGTGCTTGTCACTTCGCTACCCCGCCGGTGCACACGACTGGGCACCCCACCTCGTGTGCCATCTGCAGGGCCTCTGCCCTCGGATCACTGGTTTCGGTTTCTGGAGTGGCAACATAAACAGTTGCTCCCAAAGGACTATCCTGAACACTTAGGTGAATATCCACTGCACCAGCATTCCACGGAAATTCTTTCCTAGCTCTCCCACGTCAACGAGCATGGCTCCGCTCGCGACACCGTATGATGTCATCGGAGCCATAAGAGGACCTCGTCGGCGTGCTGACGTCAGTTCTCCCATTTTTTCCGTGCCACCGAGGCAAACAGGGGACCGAGACATTTTCACATGTATACATAGTATAAAAAATACATATATATTCACTGAAAAAACCATAGGTTTCAGGCACGTTATAGTTAGAAATTAGCATTTAAAAAACCTTAGAAATTCACTGAAAAAACCATAGGTTTCAGGCACGTTATAGTTATAAATACCAGCATTTGTAAAGCGCACAGCTACCTCCGGAGAGGTGTCCCGGCGCTGGGGGCCCTCGGGACGATTAAGCGAGCTATTGCCCAGAGTCACATGGTGCTGGGCTAACCTGCCGCCGGCCCTGGGGATCGAACTATGAACCCCGTGGTCCAGAGTCATTTGAGATGTAATCAGTGATGTCATGAGTGATGTCACTGACCATGTCATGAGTGATGTAATATGTGACATCATCAGCAGTGCATTGCGGGCGCGCGAGTTATAGTTAGCTGAACTAACTATAGCGGGGGACTTTCTATGGTTTTGTACGAGTGAAATGTCCAACTAACTATAACGCCCCTGAAACCTATGGTTTTTTCAGTGAATATATATATATATATATATATATATATATATATATATACCAAAGAGTCCGATAAGCGTGATCAAGGCGTAAGCTGAAACGCGTTGCTGGTGCAGTCAGTAAAATTCCTACACTGCAACTCTGAAGGTGTCCCTGCATTTTTTCCGGAACGTCCGAAAAACTGTGTTTGTATATATATATATATATATATATATATGTATATATTACCTACTGGCGGTCACCAGTAGGTAGTTATAGTTAAGACCTATTTTCCATACGAAAAGCGTTTTTTGATTTGCCAATATCTTTGGTGCTGTTTGACGAATCTTCGCGAAATTTTCAAAACTAATGGCCCGCTCTGGTCAGCTTCTGTCTTGAAAGTTTCGGGGTGATTCGTCAAGCGGGGGACGAGAAAAAATGGGGGTCCCAAAACATGTTTTCCCCATGTTAATTTCCATAGGAACTTTTGTCGCGGCGACAGCCCCAACTGCTGAACGGAATTACACCAAATTTGGCAGAGAGGTAGCTCTTTGTCCAGAGTGCACTCTTTGCTTTAAATGATGTAAATCCGTTCAGCAGTTCCTGAGAAATTTAAAAATTAAAAATATCGATATCTGAGCACCGAGGAGGGTTCGCGAACCCTCCTGATCAGGTGCTTCATTCTGATTGGCTGCCAACACTCCAAACCAGAAAGTGTTGGCAGCCATCTTGTGACTCGGTAAAACCGAGTCACAAGAAAAAGGTATAAAAAACAAGAAAAGGGGGCAGGGTAGAAACACCCTGACCCCCTAGGCCTGCTCAGAGGGTCCCACAGGGACCCCCAGGTCCAAAAAAGGCATTTTAAAAAAATATTTTCGGCCGAATTTGCGCTGGGTGCGCAAATCTGGACAAAAAAACAAAAAACAAACAAAGCGCGGGCTCCCGCACTTTGTTTTAATCAGCCCCCGGTTGGGCCAGGTCCCAGGGGCAATCAAGAAATATAGTGCAGGGGCCACACGGCCCACCAGCAGCCCCGGAGACCGCCACCTCCCCGGGGCTTTAATAATTAGGGGGGCCTTGTGGGCCCCCCCAAGCCCCGGGGACCGCCACCTCCCCGGGGCTTTGATTAATGTTAGCAGCTCCCCTTGCCCAAAAGCAATGCCAGCTCCGGCAGGAGGCGGGGAGCCAGCAGGGACCATGGGGGCATTGGGGCTCCCCCCATCGTCCCCAATGTGAGGGCCAGCCCCGGTAGATTGGGTCCCCGGGTCCAGAAGTGGCCCGGGAGGGGGCCAAATGGCCCCCTCCTTTTAAATTTTTTTAACATTTCTTTTTTTTTTTAAATGGATGGCCTGGCCCCGGGGGATGGGGTCCCCAGGGCCATGATTGGCCTTAGGAGGACCGCAGGACTGAAGTGGACTTCATCCCCCGAGCAGCAGTGCGCCAGGAGGCACGTTTGCAGAGTGGTGTAAAAAGGGAGCGTGGCCTCCGACTACTCCCAGCAATCCAGCTGTGTGGGGCTTACTTGAGGTACCTGGTGGGCTAGTTGGACCCCAGGGACTCTCAGGATTCAAGGGGACTTCATCCCCCAACCCAGAACGCGCCAGGAGGTGCGTTTGCAGAGTGGTGGAGAAAGGGGGCGTGGACTGCTCCCACCTCTCAGCAATCCCACTGTGTGGGGCTTACTGGAGGTAACAGGTAGGCTAGTTGACCCCTAAAGACCCCCAGCAGCAAAGGGGACTTCAATCCCCATCCAAGAGCGTGCCAGGGAGCGCGTTTGCAGAGTGGTGGGGAAAGGGGGCGTGGCCTGCTATGAGAACGTAGGAATCCTGCTGTATGGGACTTACTGGAGGTAATAGGAGGGGAGGTTGGCCCCCAAGGATGTCCTTGGGGGCCAACTACCCCTCCTGTTACCTCCAGTAAGTCCCACACAGTGGAATTGCTAAGAGGTCTTTAGAGGCCATGCCCCCCTTTCGCCACCACTCTCCAAACGCGCCCCGTGGCACACTACTGGTTGGGGGATGAAGTCCACTTTACTCCTGAGAGACTTTGGGGGCCAAGAAGCCCTCCTGGTACCTCCTGTAAGTCCTACGCAGCGGAATTCTTAAGCGCTTGTCGGAGGCCCAGCCCCTTTTCTCCACCACTCTGCAAACATGACTAGTAGTTAAAGAAGCATTTGCAATGCAATAGGTCTCGCATTTGCGAGAGTTAGAGCTATTGGTGGTGTAAATGTAAAAGTTTTTTACTAATGTTTTTTGGAGTGGAGTGGATGTACGTTGTGTGTAGTGAAATTATGTGGTATGTTGTGCAGTGAAATTATGTGGATAGAAAGTATGTGGTATTTAGTGTATAGGTATTATGTAGAGTGGGATTATGTGTTATGGAGAGTAATTATGTAGTAAGGTAGTCTGTGTTGTGGAGTGGTAACCTCAGGTTTAGTCTTCCTCGTTTCCATAGAAGCTAAACTATAAACTCTATGAGACAAAAAAAGAAGGAAGCACTGAGGAGCACTTCTGGACCTAGTCAGAGGTATGAGCAGGGCCACTGGAATTGTGCGACTGTTCAGCTGCACCGATTTTTGCATAGTTATACATTCTCCGCATTTGCCACATAATCCATCATCTGCTGCATAATCTGCAGATTTGAACAAAAAAAAACTTGTTTCTAGCTGAAACGGCTCAAACGTTAACAAAAATGCAGCGACAAGTGTTACAGCATGTTGGAAAGCCCTTTGCAAACCTGGAATGGTCACCTGTTACTTATTGCTAATTGTGGGTGTTAAATTGGTACTAATGGTTTGCAAACCACTCTTGCTTCTTTCTGCGCCTCTCTTGCCTCCTTCTTCATTTCTGTTGCTTCTTTCTGTACCTTTCTTTCTTTTTCTGGACTTCTCTTGCCTCTTTCTGCTCATCGCTTCCACTTTATGCACCTCTGTTGCCTCGCTCTGCACCTCTGTCGCCTCTTTCTGCACACACAGGGCAAAAAGTTGGGGGTGCCCAGGGCACAGGATGACTTTGCAACAAGGCCGCTTTCTGCACGTCTGTTGGTTCTTTCTACATATCTCTTGCTTCTTTTTGCACCTTTCTTCCTCTTTCTGGACTTCTGTTGCCTATTTCTGCATTTCTCTTGCTTCTTTCTGCAAATTTCTTCCGCTTTCTGCACATGTCCTACCTCTGTAGGCATAATTAGAAATTAGCATTTAAAAAACCTATGAAATTTACTGAAAAAACCATAGGTTTCAGGGACGTTATAGTTAGAAATTAGCATTTAAAAAACCTTAGAAATTCACTGAAAAAACCATAGGTTTCAGGGACGTTACAGTTAGAAATTAGCATTTAAAAAACCTTTGAAATTCACTGAAAAAACCACAGGTTCCAGGGACGTTATAGTTAGTTGGACATTTCACTCGTACAAAACCAGTAAAATTCTGCCATTATAGTTAGTTCAGCTAACTATAACTCGCGCCCCCGCAATGCACTGCTGATGGCGTCACATATTACATCATTCATGACATGGTCAGTGACATCACTGATGACATCTCAGATGACATCACTGATGACATCATCCAAGTGATAATCTGATGCATCTCCTCACACCCTAATATAACCTTTGATACACCCACTCTAAAATACAGACTACCATTTTCGAAACCATAGACACACCAATACCAGTTACTACATACCCACTCACTGATTCCTAGGTCTACACACACAACCACTAATTCACCCACACAGTCACTCATACATGCAGTCACTCATCAATACAGCACTATCATATACACTGCTATAGAAACACTCACACACCAAGTCAGTCACCCAAAGACTCAATCATACTACCATTTACTCACCTATACAGTTATACACACACCACCTCACTTATTCATACAAATACTAACACATACTTACTCTCTTATAAAATCACTGACAGAAGCACACACTCATCCATACAGGTACTCTCGCAATCACTCACTCTCACATATAGTCATTTATATACTCCAACACTCACATATACTGCCTTTCACATATGTAGTTACTCACACATATACCACTGAGACATCCATTCACTCACCAACACAGCCATACGCACACTCACTTACCCATACAGCCCTTCACAGACGCACTCTTGAACCCATACAACCAGTGACTCACCCACTCACACATCTATGCACAAATTCACACACACCCCACCCACCCACACAGACACTCAGGCACCCATACAGATACTCAGACAACCAATCAATAACCCATATAGACACTAATGTAGCTTCTCACCAACCCATGCCAACTGACAGACTGATACAGACATTCACACAGTTTAGGCACTAACCCATGCATTCAGTAAGACACCTTTAATCACTCACTTATACAGTCAGTCATGCACCTACTAAATCATCCATTCAGACACTCATACACCCAGTCATTCTTCAATACACCTTGGCCTATATATATATAAAACATATTTAAACTTTACAGAAACACAGTCACTGGATGATGTCATCAGTGATGTCATTTGAGATGTCATCAGTGATGTCACTGACCATGTCTGATGCGTTTCGAAGCTCCATATGCTTCTCTTCAGAGGCTTGAACAGAGACAGTGTGTGCAAGCGCTGTCATATTGCACACCCACCAATGGGAAGCTCGAATGAGACTGTGCATTGTGGGAAATGTGGTCCGGATAGCACACAAATCTTGTCCTGTATGGACCCTGCAAGTGGACTCGTCCTCAATCCTGTTTGCAGCTGTCTCCGTTCAAGCCTCTGAAGAGAAGCATATGGAGCTTCGAAACGCGTCAGGCATTTCCATTACGGAGCAGCTTCTACAAGCGGATCCTCGTCCCTGCCTTTCATAACAAAGCTGCTGATCGAGTGCTACTCACCAGGTGGACAACCTTTGGAGCAGAATGTAAAACGCGGCCATCCTGCTGCGGAGTGTGCACCACCCCGTAATGTTATGGGGGCTACGTGGGTCAGCATCCGCAAACAGGATTGAGGACGAGTCCACTTGCAGGGTCCATACAGGACAAGATTTGTGTGCTATCCAGACCACATTTCCCACAATGCACAGTCTCATTCAAGCTTCCCATTGGTGGGTGTGCAATATGAAAATGGTGAAGTGGGTTCAGCGTTTGCACACACTGTCTCCGTTCAAGCCTCTGAAGAGAAGCATATGGAGCTTCGAAATGCGTCAGGCATTTCCATTACGGAGCAGCTTCTAGAAGCGGATCCTCATCCCTGCCTTTCATAAACAAAGCTGCTGATCGAGTGCTACTCACCAGGTTGACAACCTTTGGAGCAGAATGTAATACGCGGCCGTCCTGCCGCGGAGTGTGCACCACCCCGTAATGTTATGGGGGCTACGTGGGTCAGCAGCCGCAAACAGGATTGAGGACGAGTCCACTTGCAGGGTCCATACAGGACAAGATTTGTGTGCTATCCGGACCACATTTCCCATAATGCACAGTCTCATTCGAGCTTCCCATTTGTGGGTGTGCAATTTTGACAATGGCGAAGTGGGTTCAGCGTTTGCACACACTGTCTCCGTTCAAGCCACTGAAGAGAAGCATATGGAGCTTCGAAACGCGTCAGGCATTTCCATTACGGAGCACCTTCTTCAAGCGGATCCTCGTCCCTGCCTTTAATAAACAAAGCTGCTGATCGAGTGCTACTCACCAGGTGGACAACCTTTGGAGCAGAATATATATATATATATATATATGTATATATATATATA